>OX421844.1:7336282-7936282 GCA_949127995.1 Suillia variegata
TGACATACAACGACGACAACAATTAAAACAACAACAACAACAACGCTGACCATTACGACGACGAGACGACGACGACGATGATTCGAAATGTTTCGTAGCGAACGAGTTGAGAGACTGTCTCGACGCTTGACTTCCGCTTGTAACCTGTTGTGAAATGTCGTAACTGCCATAAAAATGCTTTATTTAAGGTTTATGCGCGAAAATTGTGATACAAACAAAAACAAAAACGAAAAACGAAAAAAAAAAAAAACATTTTACGCAAAATCCAGTTTTTATTTTAAATTATTAATAAAACATAATTTATGTTTCTTTGTACAAAAACAACTTCTTCTTCTTCTTTTTTTTTGTTAATATGTTTCTTCATCATTGAAAATTCCATCTCGCCGAAAACACCAAAAATCGAAGATGACCAACGAAACAACGAAACGAAAAAAAATTCGCTCTTTGGTGCGATTTACAAAATCGCCAATAAATTTCTTTTTGCCTTTATGTCTGTCCGTTTTGATGTGTGTTCGGTTTGTGTGTTCGGTGTGTTTGTGTGCCATCAAAATGTGTTGTGATTGTGGCATTTTTTGCAGTTTCTCAAAAAAAATTTTGCAAACTTAAGCATCAGCGTCAGCTCGCGCACAGCCGCTAAACCAGCTTGCTAACCCACCTGTCTGAATGCCTGCCTGCCTGCCTACCGCCCTCCCTGCCTGCTTGACAGCCTGACACACACACAAAACAGCGCCGCGCCACGCCACGCCACGCCGCGTTTTTCGATGATGTTCCGGCAATGCGCGTTCGTTCGCGTTGTCTCTTGCATTTTTGTTGGGCGTTTAAATTATTTATCAATTTGGTATTTTCTTGTTGTTGTTGTTGTTGATATTTTTGAGGTTTCTGTGCGATTGCGCACAGTGTTGCAAAACGTTTCATCGCGTATTTTCATCACGTTTTGTTTGCGCTCTCCTTTGTTCGGAATTGTAACAGCCGGAACCCTTGAGCTGCGCTCATAAATATTTTTATCAAGTCCAAATACAAATTTTGATTTGAACTTGATCGAAAGCGATTTTTGCATTTCTGTTTCAAGGCCAAACTTGGCTTGTGATGGCAATATTATATTGATTGCTTGAAGGATGGAATTTGTGGCGTGGATCATTGCAGTAGAACCCTTTACGTTAAGCAACAAAATTTAATCTTTCAATATTTTAAACTTTTTAATTTTAAGGTACACCGCTCAGAACGTGTTAAGTAGATTAAAGATTAAGTTTTCAAAAACTTCTGAAATATTTAAAATTTTTCCGATTTTTAACTTATTGTACTATAAATATTTTGGAAGGGATTCACCGGGTTCATTAAAACCTTAAAGTTCCTTTTATCTCTTAACTTTCCCAGACGTGATCTACATTCTCAATATCAAATCCATTGTAGATCTCTTATAAGAATTTTTCAAAAGTTTTAATCTCTCCGAGAGGTGATAGAGATCGACTGAGAAATAAGCCTGCATTCCAAATGCCTCGAGCATGCTAAGTGATCAAACTCGCACTTGACCAACTAAGCTATTGACCGCCATATTACGGCTATTTATTCTGGCTTGTGCAATTGTTTTTGTAGTATTTTCTAATGGTAAAAACTTTGAATCGTTTCTTAAAAGTTTCACACGACTGACTTTGATTTTCATTTATCAAATCCAAATTTGATTTAATTATTATTGGACACAATGTTTTTGCTCGCCACTGTATTAATTTGTTTACAAATTTGAATAGGTTAATTAATAAAAAATTTACCTCTACATACTTTTAGGCACAGTAAATAAACAATAAAATAAGTTTTATATAAAGCTCGCATAATTTGGATAATCTCAAAATTATGCTACACAATGTCACTTCAATGTCAACATTATCAAGTCACGCTTTGCTTAGCTTGGCTATCAACTTCGCCATCATGAACTTAGCTTTAGCATCCATCGGATTGTCTAGGTTTCTATTTCTGATTTCAAGTGAAAAAACAAAAAACAAAAACAAAACCCCCAATGCAGAGCAGAGTTGAGTATCTGCGTTATGCTAATTAATTGTTCAGAGTTATTGTTATTAGAAATTAGAGCTAATATTAAATAATTTGCGAAATACATGTATTCCATATTCATATTCATTTGTTTAGATGAAAAGTTTGTGTTATCTTAGAAAAAGCAGTTCTTCCAGTTCGACAACTGCGCGCGGTGACGCTTGGTGCTATTCTTCCGTTTCGTATTTTTAGTATAAAAAGTAACGTTGTCGACTTTTCAAATCAGTTCAATTCGAATCAATCCTAGCACAATGAAGTTCTTCGCCTTCTTCCTGGTCCTTTTCGTCGCAATTTTGGCCGTTCAGGCTGGTCGCGTTGGTGGCAACAATGGCGGCGGTGCTTCCAGCTCGGCTGTGGCTACAGCATCGGCTGTCAGCGAGACCAAGGGCAATGGTCAGAGTTCTGCATCTGCTTCAGCGACCGCAAACGCTTCTTCAGGCTCCAGCAACGGTGGTAACCGCAAGGGATAAACGTTTTTTGACTACGCCTTTTTTTTGTTTGTTGGATATTTGAATGGGAAAAATAAAATTGTTTTAAAAAGTTAAAAACTTGATTTTGATTTTTTTAATATTAGGCTTAGTTGTAAGGATATGGGATATATATTGGAGATATGAATCTGCTAGTATGATAATTATCTTTGGCTATGCTAGAGCTCAAATACTCTTCATCATTTTATATAGACTAAATAATGTGCTAATTGTAGCACATATTCGTCATATGTCTATATAATGGGTGGGCGTCTTTCTTGTCCAATCACGCCCATTAATGGTTTTCTACACTTTTTCCGGATTCAAAGGGGGAGTTTGTATGAGGGCGGATAATTTTTGCCCGATCTTACTTATCTTAGAACTTGCTCACATATCAAATTTCCATAGCTCTTAAACAACGAGTGTAATTGCTGGGATGGACGGACATTGACTTGTATATATACATAGTTTCATATCTACCATGTCACAAATGAAAAAACAAACAGAATATATAAACCAAAAAAATAAATGTTTTCAGGACGATATCTCTTAAATCGATTGAACAAACAAACGCTTATCATTAAATAGACAAAAAAATTCGATGGTCTTTCATGCATTTCTATTATGGGCCTTTACGAATTATGGACAAAAATCAATATACCCTACGGACCATGCTTGCAAATGTTGTTGGGTATAATAATCATAGAATTCCGGTCCGAAAAGAAAAATTTTTAATCGCTTTTTTTATCTATAAAAAAGTGGAATGACCATAATTTCCTCCCATTAAAAGCAATAGAAGTAAATTACAACAATTTTTTTTATAAGGGCCATTCTATCTTTTATGGTCATTCCATCGTTGTTACTTGAAGGTTTTAGATCATAACATGATAAAAACATTTTCTTCCTTTTATGTAGAAAAATCCTACGATGACCCGGTGTAAAACAAAAACAACATTCAAATAATTTTAAGTTTAAGATTTAATATGTCCATAAATAAAACTAAAAACTAACATCGACTTTCAGTACAGTACAAAACGAAGATAAGATAACTTCTTAACCGCGCACGTTAGTGCTAGCGTTGGCAGTCGCGCTGGCGTTAGCGTTGCTACCGCCACGTCCATTACCGCTGGCCGACGAGGAAGCCGAAGCTGACGCTGATGCAGTCGAAGAACCACCACCGAAACCGCCGTTGCCACGTTGACCGCCGAAGCCGGCGCCTGGACCACCAAGTCCACCGGGAGCACCAAAACCACCATTGGGACGACCAGCACCGCCAGTGACACCAGCATTAACATTAGCATTGGCATTAGCGCCGGCATTTGAGCCGCCGCCGCCATTACCGAAACCGCCAGCATTGCCACCAGCATTGGCGTTACCAAAACCGCCAGCGGGACCACCTCCGAAGCCACCGTTCTGTCCAATCACCGAAGCACTTGCATCAGCGCCGGCATTGGCACTGGAACCGCCCTTCGAACCACCGCCCGGACCACCGAAACCGCCGTTGCCACGATTTCCACCATAGCCGCGCTGTGGCAAGGCACAAGCGACAGCCAGGACAACAGAGAGAACGATAAAGATTTTCATATTGGATTTATTTGTAATGCGTGTGACGCTTCAAGTAACAAAACTAAACTAACTGGTCTCTGACGCCGGTCAAGGTTTTTATACCTAACAAAAAAAGTCTGGACTTCGTGGGCAGCGTTGAACTTGTGTCGTCAGCAATTAGTATGATAACGATATGCGGTGATTTGCCGCAGTTGAAAGCAAATATAAAAATGGCTTCCCCGTAGTGGAAATAGAAACAGAAAAAGCAAAGAAGAGCGAAATTCGACAACGGCGCGTTGGACCAACACGAGCGTTCGGTGCAAATTGAAACTTGTTGCCAAATATTTGCGATCGGCGGCAAACCGCGGACTTAAACTCTTTGATATTTACACACTCATTTAGTGGCTCAAACCGCGTCCGAGGTTTATTGCGATTTAAATAGTTTCGGTACTTATTTGTTTACCTTTACTTTATCTGACCTCCATTGGTGTACCATAAAAACAAGACGCTTATGTGGGTCTACACGCGCTTTCGAAATGTCTCATAAATAACGCTGAGCCAATATTTCCTTATTAATTCAACCTTCTCGTTTAGAACATTTTAAGGTTCTATTAACTTCATTAGCTCATGCTCGTCAACTTAATTAAAGTCAGACTTACATTTCTTGTTTTAGTCGCCCATACAAATAAGCGTTTGACTTTTTTGTTGTTGTATTGTCATTTTGTCGATTTCTATATCAACTTAAGCGATCTGCTTGCCGGTCTTTTTTATCAATTCGGTTTTATTTCACATCATCACAACAAAACGAAATTTACATTTCGAGACTCGTTTGAGAAAGTCTTGGGGGTTTTATTTTTTGAACAGAAGCGTTTTGAGGCGAAGAGCTTTGATGGTGACGCTTGAAAAATTATTAAAGTCTGACGATACCTTACCTAAAGCGTTTGCATAGAAAACATTTAATTTATGCTTTAAAAAAGTTAACAATATATTATTATTGTTTATTTCTTAACTTTTAATTATAAGCTTATACAAGAAAATAATAGCATCGAAGCTTTAAGCTTACAAACTTTTTGATAGTTAACAAATCTTATGTTGAAAACGTAACTTAACTTAATCTAATGGAACAAATTTGCAGTGGAACTAGGAAGAGCTTTATATTTTCATATACTCAAAGCTGCATACGAGCTAGTTAATAAGTTAAAAGTTAAATAACGAAGAATTTTTTTCCGTTAATTCAAGTTAGATAAATATGAATCGATAAATTTATTAAGTAAAATCAATAACAAACAGAGGAAAAATTAAAATTAAATTAAAGCAAATCGATTGATTTACTGACAGATTTAGTTTGCTACAAAAATTGTAACTTGTACGATAAATTTTTAACGACGTTAACTTTTCAACGAAATTAATTTAACGAAGTTAAGTTTTTGGTTAACTTCTCATCGAATAACCGACGTTAAATGCTTTATTAACGCTGTCTTGCTATGCATATTCGTTCTAAATTAGATTCTGAAAGGAAAATCCGGGGATAAAAGTGGAAGACGATTTTTTTTCTGTTGTTGTCCATATAAGGACATTCCACTAAAAAGTATGAGAGGAGTTGCAATGTTGCCGAAACAACTTTTGCCTATGATAAATGATGGTGTCAAGCTGATAAAGCCAAGTTTGATGCTCTTAAATTTGACTAGATCAATGTATAGTCCATAACATATCTACACTACGAAATTCAAATCGTGTAGACCAACTACTAGCAATCTTAACTGAAATTCGAGTTTATTAAGTTAAACTCTTGCGAACTAATTTTAAATTTTATATATCAGATTATAATTTTGTATCGCTGGTATCTTGAAAATATATTAATTCAAAAATTGTATAACTTCGAACTTATAGATGCAGTTGATTTTCAACTAATATTGCTCACATGTCAAATTAAAACTACACACACATATAAATCTTAATCAACCTAATTAAGCTCTGCTAAAGAGTTCCTTGCCATTTTTATTCAGCTTCAGCTCAATGCCTCGAAAAGAACGCTCAAACATTCGATTGTTTAACAACAAAACAATAAAAAAACAAATACAAAAATAATTTATTTAAATTTTCAATTATCGATGCAAATTCTTAGATGAGCAAACAAAAGCAGATAAGTCTTAAATTATCATTTAAAGCTGGTTTGACGAAATTCAAAACGATTTTGTTTTGTTGAGTTTGTTTTGAATTTTACGTTTTATAACTTTTAACTTTTGTTTGGGTTTTGTTCGGAAAGTCGTAGAAAACATAGCAAACTTTCTTCATCCCGAATTGGTTGAATTTTTTTTTGATAACTCGAAGATCTTTAGTAATTTTCTAATAAAGAAGAGCTACATTTTCCACAGAAATTTTAAATTTTAAGAGCCTTAAGACCTCACAATTTGTGCGGTTTGTTGGTCACAAAACTTGATATTATTAGTCAAGCTACTTTAACAGGATTTACTGTACTCTTTTATGCATTTAAATCGGTTTTTGATAGTTTATTTAACCTATTAAAATTAACTCTTTCGCCTATTTTATCGTCTTGATGTTCTACATTAAAAAAAAACAAAGAAAAGATCAGATCCCAAAAATGCCAACCAAATTAAAAAAAAAATTATCTTTCTCAATAATATTTTTTTATTTCAAAATTTTCACGTAGTTAGTTTCATTCAAACTCGGTAGGCATTCGGCATATCAACGACCGTAGCCATGTCCGCCACCACCAGCAGTAGCGCTCGATGCCGCATTTGCAGTTGCTGCTGAGTTACGGCCCGATGCTGTTGCCGATGCACTGGACGAGGCACTGGCAGTACCACCGCCGCCAAGATGGCCGCCACCGCCACCACCACGATTGAAGTTGCGGCCACCGCCACCATAACCGCCACCATGTACTGCCGCAATGACGGCTACCAGCAAAACGAAAAACATCAGAAATTTCATCTTGAGATTTGATTTAACTTTCAATTGTTGTTAGGTTCGAAGACCACAAACGACTAATATCGAAGAGGACTCAAACGGGCGTATTTATATCCGCCAAATGCAGACAAGACAAGTACTCGTCCATCTCCAGAACTGTGAAAGTTTAAGTCTAATGATGCCAGTGGATCCGGTTTGGTATTAGTAGTTAGCCAAACAATCTAGTTAGGCGGTGCAGCAATCGAAAATAATTTAAATTATGATTTGACAACTCGAAAATTAATTAAACAAAAAAAAAACTGGAATTTTGGTTTGTTCTAAAATTTGTGTTTTTTTTTATTTTTCATTAAACATTTTGTTTGCAAATTTTTAAATTACAGTTCAATAAATTTCAATTTTGATTAGCTTTTAATAGTTATTGTGTGCTCCACCACCGCCGCCTCCACCACCGCCGCCATTAGCAGTCGCAGTTGCCACAGCGATTGCAGCGCCGCCATTAATAGCATTCGCAATTGCATTCGAAATGGCGACACCATGCCCATCACCACCAGCACCACCGCCGCCGCCACCACCGCCGCCATCGGCAAAAACTGCAGCTAGGGCTGCCATCAGCAGCAGCACGACAAAGATCAAGAATTTCATCTTGCAAGAGTGCAGAGATTTCGCTTTTACGTAATTGTTGATATGTGTAAAAAACACGATCGACTTATTTCGAACCAGGCTAAGGCGAGAGTATTTATACCTGTCAGACAAACAGGTACGTCACTAGTTCCACGAAAGTTTAAGTCTAATGATGCCAGTCGATCAGGTTTCTGTGTTGAGAGTTTAGCCAAATAATCTAGTCACGCAGTGCAACAATGGAAATAATTAAATATTAATTTCGCATAACGATTATTGATTAAATAAGTAAATAAATAAATAAAAAACTGGAATTTTGTTTTTGTTTTTTAAAACTTATGTTTGTATTTGCTTTAATATAATTTTTACATTTTTAAATAAAATTTAAAAGTTCAACTTTTCAATGGTTAATCTCGAAATTGCATTTAAATAAATCTTAATTCGATTAGCTCCTTAGTAGGGATAATAACCGCCACCGCCGCCTCCATTTGAAGTCGCGGATGCTGTCGCTGTTGCAGCAGCATTACCACCACCGCCGCCGCCACCATTACCCGTCGCAGTTGCAATTGCATTGGATGAAGCAACACCGCCACCGGGGCCGCCACCACCGGGATAATAACCACCGCCGCCAACGCCGGGATAGTAACCGCCGCCACCGCCGCCGCCACCGGGATAGAAACCACGACCGCCGCCGCCTCCGCCTGGATAGAAACCGCCACCGCCGCCGCCACCATGATGACGATGATGTCCATAACCGCCGCCTCCATAACCGCCGCCTCCATAGCCACCGTATTGCGGCAGCGCAACTGCGACAGCAATCAGCAGTGATAAAACGCCCAGAACTTTCATGCTGCTTGATTTCACGTTTGTTGTTATTGTTTATTGTTTTCGAATGTAAAATTCACTAATTTCGAATACGACGTTGCCGAAAGTATTTATACCTGCACAATTTAGCAAGTGATCCTATCAAAAAAGAGGCTCACTAATTTAATTAATACTCGTATGTACCTTTATATGTATACATAAGTATATATACTCGTATGTGTATTTAACAAGTCTGGCGATCAGGTTTTCAAATTATTTATTAGACGTATTTGTTTTTAGGTTAATAACTTTACGACGTTTTATTAACTGGTAAAGATTTGAAAATGCTTGCAAAAACTTAACCAGTGGCGTAACGTTGAATTTGTACTCATACATTTATTATATTTCATTGGACCCTTTTAACTAATTGAATCCTTCGACAAGCTGACTATGAAATAGCTAATAACACATTCTAAATACAAGTATCAAGCTCTGTGGTCAACCTTAAGTGAAATATTGAAACATTGAGATGAGATACTGAAATATGTAAAACTACATAAGACACTAAAACATGGGATACTTATAAACGATATACTGAAACAAAGATAGTAAAAGGTGTAACCTTTCAATTGACACCAAAATTATTCTCTAATTCGTTATTGTATTAAAACATTTAAAGGTTTTTAAACTTGCCGACTATGGACCTAGTATACTAAGTGCAAAATAATTCGAATAACGAATACTTCAAGTTTGAAAAGAAGAATTAATTCTAGTCACAGAACGTATTGAATCCGATATTATATTGTATATAACACGTGATTAGATGAGATTGGTTCCCCTTTATCTTAATTTTTCGAAAGTCCTTATCATGGGACTCTCGATGTTCTCAATGTCTACTTACAATTACTCTATAAGATATCAGATAGACAAAAGATCGCATTTAGTCATTGATAATTATTTGGTATTTTCTGAGCACCAATCCTACAGAATAAAATTAAAATCCGGCAATTGCAGACAACTCTGAAATTCTCCATCAAACTCGTATACTTAAAATTTAAAATGAAAAAAGTTAATAAGTAAGTTTTTTTTTTGTATTTTTTCAGACTTTTTTTTTAAATTATTAACTTAAACTACAACAAATATAAAATCTCCTCGTAACACAGTGTTTAACCGCGACGGAAACCGCCACCGGCCGATGAAGCGGACGCCGAAGCAGATGCTGAGGCAGCACCGCCGCCACCACCACCGCCAGCAGCGCTGGCACTAGCCGAAGCCGACGAAGAAGCAGAACCACCGCCGCCACCGCCGCCGCGATTGAAACCGCCGGGACGTCCGCCAAAGCCGCCACCACCATAGGGATTGCCGCCAAAGCCGCCTCCACCATAGGGATTGCCACCAAAACCGGGACGTCCGCCGAAACCGCCACCACCGAAACCAGGACGACCGCCGAAGCCGCCGCCGCCACCACCGAATCCGCCACCACCATAGAATTGTGGTACCGCAACAACGGCGGCTATCAGCACAGCGAACACGATCAGAACTTTCATCTTGAGTGAACGACGAAACGATGGATTTCTCAGTTGTTTGGGGGCTTTGTTAGTTATTTGCTTAGACTGCGTGGTCTGAACTGATGCTATGCCAAACTATGACAAAAGTATTTATACTCCACCAAGCGACAAAACGAACTAATCTATGCTGCTTCGTGTTTTTTTCAATAAGCATACGAATCTATACATCGATCGAGTTACGATCTTCGTCGTGTACATAACTCCGGCAGCGCCAGCATCCAGCATCTTCAGTTAATGATCAATCGATGTGATCGATTTCTATTGTGTTGATTTGTCGTTTCGGAGATTTTCCAAAAACTGGTTCTCGTGTGATTCCCAGCTGACAAACGGACGCCGCCGCCTCCGTAATAGCCCGTGCTGGCGGCTATTCTGCGTCGAATGTTTACACATCTTGGGCGCTAGCATAAGGTGGGTGCGAACGCGATTATTTACAAACAAATACGCAAATTATTGTGCGAATCGACTGTCCAAGTGGATATAACAAATTAACCTCCAACCGTATTCGGATAGTTCAGTTCTATGTGGAATTGTTGTTTGCCACCTAATTCATAATACTGGACGCAAGGCGGACTCATCTTGAAAGAGGTTATTTGCCTTTAGTACGACGCGTCGTTTGACTACGTCGATGTTTTTTTTTTGTTTGTTGTATTTGTCGTTAGTTAAGGTTTGATTAATTTCATTTTCTGTTTACGACGTGTTAGACAAGTTTGTGGTAAATCCTTTTTAATAAAAAAATTAAATATTATAATATACACTGTGCTACATAAAGTTGGCCATCGACGCAGACAGTGATCAAGATTAGATCTTCTTGGTCTTGATACAAAATATTTAATAATTTTGGCATTTTACATTAAAGAATTATTAATATGTCAATAAATCATGTTAAAATTGCAACAAATAATATTAAAATTCATATTGAATTAACAATTTTCCTGTCATGTTATTTTAAAACTTAGCTTAATGATTGATTTAAATTATTTATTTTACTTTTATAAGTTTTGCATCATAATTGAGATGTTGTAAATCAAAAACCGATAAATCTAATGTAGGACAAATTTAATTTGTTTATGTTTAAATTCAGTAAAGGTATTCTCTGACCCCAAATTCGGAATTTTGGATAACCTGTTATTGAGTTTTGAAATTGGAGAAGTTTCGCTTCCTTCAGAAAAAGTCAAAAAAAAATCAAAAGTTGTTTAAAGGGATTATTTGAAAACCTTAAAAGGTCCTTTATATGATCCGAAATCTCATTTTTATGTAAAGTATTTATTTTAAAGTAAACCCAACAAATGCCATTACAAAAAGTTACTTGATCAAATAAAAATTGACAATTAAAAATTTGTAGCAAAGTGTTGAAATTAAAATTAATTACATTTATATTAATGGGGGGGGGGATGTGCGGTCTTTTAACCCCTGTGAAAATTTCATTATAAGAGCTTCTGAATATTTTTTTTCGAATTGTGGGTTTTTTTTAACTCTCCGATTGCTACTTCACATACGAGTACATACTTATATATTATATACTATTTGATCTGTTAAATGTTTAAGCTGATTATTTGTTTATGGCTAAAAAAAATTGTATTCCCTTGTATTTATTTATATTTGTATATTTACTTAAATCATTATCACAATACTCGAAAGCGAAAAATTCACCAAACTTTGATAAATAGAAATTCCAGTTTTCAATTTAGACGATGTTGCTGATGTGTCATAAGATACAACCACCGTCAATTGTATCTCAGAATATACTATACCAAATACATATGTACATACATATGTAAAAGCTTTGTTTTGTTTTGTTTAAGTTCGTATTGAAATGTTCTTTTTTCCCAAACTTGTTCTAATGTCGTCATAGAGAATTGAAACATGTTTACTGAGAACGTTGCGTACGAGTATCTTTCGGATATCATCCGAAGATGCTTAACCTTATGCTGATAACAACAAACAATATTTATAGCTCTGCTATTTAATAGTAATTTATACTTAGTAAGTAAATAGGAAATTTGTTAAGCTAATTTAACGAATTGATTTGATATAATAGAAAAATACGAATTTCATCAAAATATAAAAAAAAAAAAGTAAATATCAATTAAAAAATATTTTGTATAATATAGGAAGAGATAAAAAACTAGTTTAACATTTTTTTAATTTAAGTACAACTGTCACTGAATGTAAAGGTTACACATTTGGGAATAAAAATGTATTTTAAAGATACATAAAAAAATTCGATGTATTTTAGTAGCTTTTATATATAAAATAAGAACAAATAAACTTTTTTATATTAAAATTAACAAATAATTAAAATGAAAAATTATTTCGAAATCGTTTTAAAATTAACAAACAAATATTCTTTAAAATAAATTTACAATATATGCCTTTAAATTCTCTTCAAGTATCTTTGATATTTCAGCTTGTGAAAGTATCGCCAACCCACTGTGCCACCATAATTTGTTTATCAGCCACAAAATCTTCTTCTTCTTTTTTGTTTGCATAATTATACATTTCAATTTAATTTCTAAAAAAAAAACGGTTAATTATAAAAGACATAAACAAAACGTTTTAACATTTTAACCAGTTTCCAGAAGTATAAAACTCTCGTATCTCGCGTACAGTCAGTCCCGGGCACATAAGAACTTTTGTCTACGACGACCGAAACTTAAAGTAATTTATTTTGTTTTTGCCAAAACTTATGCAAGTCGACAACAACAACAACAACAAAAACAACAACAACAACAACAACAAAAAGAGTCACATAATCAGCGAATTATGTCTGCGATTGATTATGTTTACGCAAATTTTTAAATTAAAATCACAAAAACTCGTTTGAAAAACAACAAAACAAAAACAAAACACAAAGTTTTGTCCAAACTGTCCGCATAAATTTCATTTGATACAAAATAGTAACAAAATAATGACAAAATTATATTAAAAAAATAAAAAGACAAATAATATATTCTCCTGCGCCAAAATAGTTTTATATCAATTTTTTTTGTGCTGCGAATTGCTGCCGGCATTTATCATTGTCCGATTTAACCGCTTTTAAGCGTTTGAACCAGTGATGGCACTTTGCGCGTAAACATATTCTTTTTACCGCTTTTACGTCCGTGAATGTCTTAAACTTAAAATAAGTCAAATATTAAAGAAAAATCATATGCATAATATACGAGGTATACGAGGCTTCTGTTTACCTCGTATACCTCGTTTAACTATCAAATGTAAACGTCAGAAATCAGCTGTTTTTTAATTTTCATTAAAACAAGTTTACGAGGTGTTTATAAAATTTTGGGGCAAGTTCAGAGCACAAATAAAACACGAAGCATTTTTCAAAATACTACAAAATTATTAGATTTAATTAAAACTTCGAAATTGTTTATTTTAATAAGGTTTAAAATTGAACAGCTTTTTTCTTTTTTGCTTGTCAGTTTTTCATGCCTGACAATTTTCATAAGAATACGAAAATCTAACAATTTTCATTTTCATGATTGTCAGAATGCGGTTGTAAAAGAAATTTAAGTGTTTTTTAAGAATTTTATTGGGCTGAACTGTCTATAATTTTTTAACTGGAACACTTTAGCATACCGAACAGCGCTGTTTCGCAATTCTCTACTGTTCCTCATCAGCGGTCGTTTCGCTTGGTGAAGCTTTGTATTTTCATATCGGTCTATGAGCTTCTTTGGTTTAGAAACAAGTGAGAATTCAAAAAAAAACTCCAAAGTTTCGAAACACAAGAATCGCTGAAGACAGGCGAATGAAAAAAGCAAAACAATTTTGTTGTTGTTTATTTTATATTAAAATCATAAAAATCCTAAAAATTGTACTCAAATTTATATTTATTTCCATATACACAAATGTCAATCCTATAAAAAATTTAAATGTTGTCGAATTAATTTGTAATTGTTATAAATTTTCAATAATTTACTTTTCATATACTTTTAATAATACTTCCACTATATTCTTTAACTATTTTACAAATGACACGTCAACTTGAACGCGTTCGACATTTGACGCTGCCATCACTGGCGGAAATCTTTTAACTCTGCACTGCGTCGTATCGACGTTGCTGCGGTTTGTTGTGTGCGTAAATCGGCGGCTAAAGTGAAAATCGGCCGTTAGTTGTGCAGCAGCGTTTGACTCTTCCATTGACTCCTACACTTGACACTCGCCGGTCGGTGAAGGTTTCCGATGGGATTCCCCTTCACGCGCGTTATGCAGCGATGGACAAAAGCGCGCGTCGAGTGCTCTCGAAATCTCTGCTGCGCGTCGGTTATGGCTCGTTTTAATTCGCTCAGGTTTTTTTGTGTATGTTTTTTTTCTGCTTTGATTTTTATATGAACACTTTTTGTTATATTATTTAAGCTACTTTTCGGTTTAAGGTTTTTTTTTCTGTTTTTTTAAGCATTTCTGCGGCAGAGACTTGTGATTTAAATTTGAAGTATCATTTGGATGTAAAATACATTTTTATCAGTGAAATACGCAATTTAACAATAAAATGTACAATTATTAAAATATTCAATTATAAAAATTATCAAACCAGGGATACAAATTTTTAAAATTTTCTTATATATCAGTTTAAAATTGATTCGGAACCAACAACATTTAATTAATATATTTAATCAATACAATTGAGTTAGTTTAACTTAAGTTAACTTAAAAAATTTAATATTTCAATACATTTCTTTAAAGAAAAGTTAATAAAATACTTTTACGATTTTTTAGAAACCGGTTACTCAACCGAAATTTATTAGATTTTCATGTAAGCAGCATCCGTTCCCTTTGATAAAAATATATTCTTACCGCAATCGGTTTATATCAAGTATAAAATTGTGAAACATTTTGAAAAACCAAAATGGAAACCTTTGCAATTTTTATGAAACTAGATCAAAAATCTAAATTTTGTATATTTAACGGAAACGCTTTCGTAAGTGACTTTCATGAATTTATCAAAATAGAATCGAAAATAGTTCGGTATTTGTTGAACCGGAATCGAAAAAGCATCGCTATTTAAAAAAATATATCTAAAAAATGCAAAAGTAACTTTAATCGGTTACTAAAATGAAATGAAATCGAAAATAGTTGATACCTATTTACGTAAGCAAAACGGAATTATGACGGGCGTTCAGAATATTTTAAGAGGTCGCCAAAATATTTTGAGGTTAGGTGAGGTGCGCTCACATCTCTTATATATCAAAATATGAAAGCTTAAAGTGCCAACTGCAATATGCCATTAATTATATATTATCTTTAGGTTAGGATGGTGCGGTTTGTGAATTGTACCGCTAACCAAACTACAGGACGTTTATATAAATTGAAGAACATTTTTAATATTCGATCTAGATATTTCTACTGGGCCTACGAAGAAATGCTTCCCCAGATGTACGGGTATGTATCGTTTATTATCCAAAACGGGGAATGTACATAGAAGGTGTGTTATATTTTCTTCTTCCTACTCATCTCTACAGCTTCTACAGAAGTCATTTGAGGAGATACCTAGACTTCTTGCATGAGTACCTATGATACAATGTCCTGTTGGAACGCCGACTATGGTGCCAATTTGAGACCTACTTCAAGATATTAGATCGATTGAGCGTTTTAGATTCAGTTTTTTAAAGAAAATTTATTTTAAACCCAATATAGCACGGGTCCATAATAGCCTTTGGTTGTGACAAGTGTTAACAGAATAGACTAGTTTAGTATATAACTATTTTCTTAATAATTAACTTTGGTTAACATTTTTGTTATATATAATAAAATATATTTTTTTAAATTTTAATTTTATTAAACTGTTCGGACTATCAGCATATAAAAAATATTAAATTTTTTTTTATTATTATAAATAATTCACGCCCGTTCGAGAGTAAATTAAACGCGACGGTGATTGTTTTAAAATTACCCTCATCGCATAATTATGCAATATTAATTTAAGCGCTGTTAATTAAAAACGAAAATATTGAAATTTGTTTTGCAAAATTAATATGTGTCAACACATGCGCAACGCACACACACACACACACACACACTCACACTCACACATACACACGAGTGCCAGCAAACAAACGAACAAACAAACAAAAATGTTAATTACTTTCGCCAAACAGAGAATTTGTCATTCATGGATGCCGGAGCGCCGAGCGTCGAAGCGCCCACCGAGCACTTTATTAAATAAATTTCAAACATTTCATTTCGGCTGCCGCCGCTGATGCCAAAACATGGATCTGCGCTAATTTATGCGGAAAACCAAATTGAAAAAAAATCACAACAACGACAACAAAACAAAAGTGCAACAACAATAAAACATACAAGCGGCAATGTTTACGCAACTAATGGCCGCCGCTGCAGCAGTAGCAGCAGCAGTCGTGCTCTACACAAATTTTCATATTTTCCGAACGGTTTTTGTGGTATTCGCGACATTGGCCGCCGCGGCGTCGGTGGCGTCTGTGGCGGGCGACGATTTTGCATTACCCGCGGATTTGATGCAATCGAGCAATTTGACAGCGTCAACGCTGATGGGCACCATCGATATGAATCGCCATTGGAGTACGGTGCGTAATAGTGCGTGCGTGCGCCCGTCTGTGTGTTTTATATTGTTTGGCTGAATGTGACGGTGTGTGTGTGTGTTGGGTTAGCACTGGATTTAATCGATTGACCTTGCATTTCTATTTGACTACACTTTGAAAAAAAAAAAATTTTTTTATACAAATTTTTTATTTGATTTTGAGCTCAAAAGAGATTCTTATGGGTAATTTTTTAACTTAGTTCAAGTCAGCCGAAAACTTCTGATCCATTTTAAATTAACTACTTTGGTCAATGCTGGTCAAATGTTTATTGACCATACAATTTGTTAGTGCTTTGGTTTTTTCACTTAAAAACATTTTTTGTCATGTGTTTGTCAGCTCTTTTGAATATTTCAAATTCAATCAAAATTTGTGACCACAGGACGCGTTCATTGTGCACCAGGCTTATCCGGCGGAAGTGCACCGTGTTGTGACTGAGGACGGTTATGTGTTGACATTGCATCGTCTACCGCAGCCGGGACATCAACCAGTGCTGCTGGTGCACGGTCTCTTCGGTTCGTCAATGGATTTTGTTATTATGGGCCACAATACAAGCTTGGGTGACTAACAACAAAAACATAAATTTTTGCATTAAAATTTTTGTTCATTTAGAAATAATTAATTTGCCTCAAATAAGAATTAAACTTTATCTATTTAAAAAAATCTCTACTCCAGCCTTTTCGCTGTGGGACCACCACTTCGATGTTTGGTTGGCCAATTGTCGCGGCAGCAGCGCTTCCCAACAGCACATTCAATACTCACGCGCTGATTTGCCGTTCTGGAATTTTAGTTTTCACAATGTCGGCGTCTTTGATCTGCCGGCCATGTTGGACTATATACGCAGCAATACGTCCTTTCACGAGCTGCACCTTGTGGGCCACTCGCAGGGCGCTACGGCGCTGTTGGTTATGTGCGCCTTGAGACCGCAGTACAATGAAAATTTGGCACTCGTTCAGCTTATGGCACCGTTGGCCAATTTTCAGAGCATTCAAATGGACAAAGCCTATTTGGACCTCATAAAGGACTTTCTAAAGGTGCGCCATTTGGAGGCGAGATATTTGACATAACTAAAATTTCAAAAAAAATACTTTATAGGATCCCGCCTCGCGTGTATTACGCGAATTTATGCCGCGCGGCTTTCTTAACGAATTTAATTGTTTCAAAAATAAATTGTTGCAATTTTCGTGTTTGCAACTGATTTTCCAGATCGTGGGACACGATCTCGAGCAAGTCGATCAGGTTAAATCTTTTCTAATTTTCAATATAAAATTAATTAATATAGGCAGTTTTTCATTTTCAGTCCAAGTTGGAGCTGCTCTTTCGCCAAATTCCTGCTGCCGGCTCGGTCAAGCAATTGCGACACTATTTTCAAATCTACGCCTCCGGTGCATTTCAACATTATAACTACGGCTTTGAAGGTAACTACGACAAGTATTCGGCGCCTACGCCACCGCTTTACAATTTAACGCAAATCAGTGCGCCAATTGTTATTCACTATGGCCAAAACGATTACTTAGCGAGTGCTGCGGATGTGAAACTAATTTACGATCAACTTGCCAATGGGCAGGGCATGCAGCTAGTCGAACACGCCGCTTTTAATCATTTGGATTTTATTTGGGCCAAGCAATTACATTCGCTGCTCAATCGAAAGATAATTGAGAGTTTTAATAATCGTGCTAAAAGTATGCTACAGAAATAAAGTTAAATATTAACCCTTTAATGGGCAAATATTTTATTATTATATGCTTATGAGTTATATTAAAATTAAGCTTTAGGTGAAAGAAAATATTTTTAATATATCTGGATTAATGCTATTTATATATGAACAACTCGTTTCTGATAAGAACGACCAATCTCATAATATGAAATTGTTGAAATAAAAATTCAAACATGTTGCTTTTCTCCAAAACTATCGAAAGTATAAATCTTGTTTGTTTCTGAGCTTGTGAATAATTTTAGTTTGAATTGATTTTAATGAAGAAATAATTTTTCAAACTTATTTTCTAAGGAACCGAAAATTCAGAGATATACTGTTCTTGTCGCAAACGATCGATATAAAAATCAACTAAAACCAAAACCAATCTTTACTACTAATTTTTGTTTATATACATATATAAATATTATATTAAATTTTACATCGTACAAGATTGCTCCGATAAATGTTTCTAAGTCAATATTTTAGCCTCAAACTCTGAAGGGTTAATATGATCGGTGATCACTTTTGTCAAAACTCCTTGCATACTTTCAGGCAGTTAAATAAATCTCGGCCACGTCTTAAAGTTTGACAGCAATGTTTGCGCATTTGAATCTTTGCATCAGCAACCAACCAACAACAACGGTTGTCATCTTGCAATTGCGCCATCATTTCCGCATCCGGCTTCCGACTTATTTACATGCAAACTTGCACACACATTTATATACGAGTATATATATAAATGTATGCAACTGTGAACTCCTTGGAAGCCATTTTGTCTTTTGCATATTGCCTGGTTTATTTACGCTTATTTTATTGCCTCATAAATTTGGTCAAAGCAAGGCTAAGCAAAACAAGTCAATATTGCAGCTGGCAAGTGTAACGCTGCTGCTACGATTGCAGCGACATGCAAATACAATAAAATGGCAGCAAACCGTTGCTGTGGGTAAGCAAATAACGATGGCAGCGACAACGACGGTAGCGGCAACTGTTGCAGCAACATTAACATTGCTGGCGAATTGTGTCCTTTGCACTGCCAGATTAGTTCACGCAAAGAATTCTCAATGCATTTAATTCATAAATTTAAGAATTTATTTTAAATTAATATTAAATTAACATTTTGTTCAGCTAATCTGATATTTTATTCTGTTAATTTTACATGTTTTCCTGTTAATTCTACATGTTTTTCCATTAATTTAACATGTTTTTCTGTTAATTTGAAATAATTACATAGAATATGCGCCTGATTTGAATTAAACTCCTGCATTAAGTCGCTTTCAATTTGGGCTTTAAATAAAAATTTACTCAGTGTACAATTGCAACAATTGCTGTCATTGTTGTTGTTGTTGTCGTCGTCATAGCATTTTCCTGCCGTTTTTAACGCCACTGCGGCTGCAACTGCGACTGCCACTGCTGCAATTGCGCCACAGGGGTTCATTGTCCTGACGCAAATTGCTCCGAGGATGTTGCCGCTGGGCGCTATTTTCCTGTTGGCAATAAAATGCATTTCTGCGCATAAACTTTGCTTAAGATTTCAATTTGTTGCAATTGCTCTGGTCGATGCGAAATGCAACGAGCGAGTCGGCAATTACCTTCGCCTTTTTGCTCTCTTTTTTTTTTTTGCCAAGACAAAAGATGCAATGGAAAAATTTCAAATTTATGTGAAAATTATAAATTACGAAAAAATGAATGTACATATGTATGTATGTATGTATGTATGTATGTATGTATGTATGTATGTATGTATGTAAAAAAAATTGTATGTATGTATGTGCTTTAAGACAAAAACTTAACTTTAAACTTTCTTTGTCAGTTCCAAAGTAGCTTCTAAAGGAATGTTCATTCAGAAAACTTTCGCAGTGACGCGACATTCAACAGACACAGATAAAAACAACAAAAGCAACAACATTTTATATATGTAGAATGTGTACATCTTCTTGTGTATTGTGTGTGTCACATATGTATGTGATGAAGTGAAAAACTTCATAGATCAGGGTGTGCCTCAAAACATCAAGATGGCTTCTTTAACTCTCAGGAATTAATTTATCTAATGTGGTCAAAATTTCTGAGAGACGAAAGTTGAACAGAAAAATTTAAATTTTTACTCGGCGCCAGGTGGAAGCTAAACCGGGCTTTTAAATATACCGAGTACGTTCAGTAGTTTAATACAGTGAGCTATTGCCGGACAACAAGCATCCAAAGTTTAACAAAGAGAGAACATTTTTCGCAAGAATAATTTAATCTGTTTTGCATTGCTATAATTTCTTGAGCATTTTTTTATAACTCCTTTTTATTATTGTTGTACTGAGATGAGTCAAAAGTTATGGACAATTTTTTTCAGATTTGTATTATACAAAACACAATTTTTCTGTAATCTATAAAGCAGTCTAATCAACACTTAAACACACGCACAATCGCAAAGAGAGAAGCCGACTGGTATCAAAATCGCGAGTAGATTTTCAAAGTAAAACTTTCGACTTGCACAAAACGACGAAAGCTGAAAAGCGAGAAAAGTGATGCTGCGTCGCAAAGGACTCGCAAAGGACATGCGGCATGCGGCAGGCGGGCAACATTAAAGTTGTTGCGTATTGAGAAGAAACAAATTTTAAATTTGGTAAAACCTAAAAGAGAAAATAATCATAAAAAAAACAAGTAAAATTGAAATAAAATTTTGTTTGTATTTTTTTTTTAAATAATCAGCAACAATTTGAAACCCAAGAAAATTATATAAATTATTTTTTCTTTTTATATTTTTTTTGGGCATGTTTAAAATTTATTGCTTAACTTTATTCTGCCGCCTACTTTTGGCTGCCGCCCACTTTTGACGCCGGTTCCGGTGTTGTTGCAAAGTGGAAATGATTATTTTTGAAGCATTTCGTGGCAGAACTTTAATCTTTTCCGACATGGCAGGACGAGCACACATACACACGAACTCTCACACATACACACACATGCACTTACACACATACAAATGACTGCATGCGTTGTTGCCATGACTGATGTCTGCGGCTGCGGTGATAGTCGGGTCGCCGCTGTTCGCAATGACACCAGCGCCAAATGTTGACATGCGATACGCTCGTAAAATACGCGCGCTCAGCAGCAGGAGCAACCCTTTCGCTTCGTTTTTTTTTTTCTTTTTACAAAAGTCGTTCGCGTATTTGAGACGAACATGCACAAAACTTATTAATCAGGATTTGTTGGTAGGTACCGCACGAGCGAGTGTAGCGGAAATGAAATATATACAAATGTTGCCAGCTTGAGAAAAAAGGAAATTTAATGAATTTTTAAATCAATTTTTTTTAAATAAAAAATGTTTTTTTTTTAATATTTTAATACTTTTATTTATTTATCATTTAATAATTTTGCCTTTTCGGATGAGTGTATCACAGCTTTAACGACCATATCCATGGCCACCGGCAGCAACGCCAGCAGTAGCAGCTGCATTTGCGGCAGCAGATGCCAGACCACCGCCAAGAACACCACCGCCATGACCACCACCGCCATAACCGCCACCACCATGATGACCACCTCCAATACCGCCGCCAATGCCGCCGCCATGGTGACCGCCTCCAATACCGCCGCCAATGCCGCCACCATGATGACCGCCTCCAATACCGCCGCCAATGCCGCCGCCATGGTGACCGCCTCCACCACCACCGCCATGTCCAATACCACCGGTATAACCGCCGCCGCCAATTGGAACGCCACCATCATGGCCGCCACCGAAACCGCCTCCCAAGTGACCGCCACCACCGTGACCGCCACCGCCGCCGCCTCCTAAGTGGCCGCCACCGCCATGACCGCCGCCGCCATAACCGCCGCCTCCCAAATGGCCACCACCGCCACCGCCGCCGCCGCCACCATAAGATGTCGCCGAGGCGCTAGCCGTAGCCGAAGACGAAGCGCCGCCTCCACCACCACCGGCAACTGCGGCCGCCACACACAGGCTGAGCACAATAAACAATTTCATTTCGCTTGGGATTACTTCTTCAAACTGATGTCGACTGCCACTCTTCCAGCTGCTTTTATACTCATTAAAGCGCGATCGTAAACAATTTTGTTTATTTCTTAGAAAATCCCCGCCAAACACTATTAATTACTAGCCAGCTATTCAGCTACCCAGCTATGGAGATGGAGTTCCAAAGCAGCATCTCGTCCAACTCAACTCGAAACATAACAACAACAATTCTGCAAACACAAAAAATATCAAAAAAATTAATAATAAACAAATTTGACTCATTTTAAATTTCGATTTCCTAGCGAAAAATAATAATAATAACAACAAGTATGAAATTGAAGTCGGTCCTATCGACTTTTATTAATGCACCACATTTTTATATATTACAATCACATTTGGATGATTCATGATTTTAAATATTATAACATAAATTTAATTTTGAAATATAATATTTTATTAAACAAAAATTTATAATACAAATTTTAAAATCACGAACTACCCTAATTTGATAAATTATGAATCACCCTTATAAGAGAATTATATTTCTTTTATATTGGATTGATACCAAAATAACCAAATAAATTTACAAGAGCATCATTTTAACCTATAATAAAAAATAACAAACATGGACCACCCTAATTGTTTCAAAAAATTATTCAAATTTCAACAAAATATCTCCAATGGTTCTCAAGATCTCTTTATAATTAAAAAACAATATTTTTTGTTATAGTGGGTGTGGTCATGAGCAGACTGGCCAAAATCTTATCAGTTGGTCAAGGGCATAAGAGCAACCAGATTACAAAATTTCAGCTCAATATCTTTAAACATTCTCTCGCTTTCGTAATAACAAGAACTAATAACAAACGGACAGACAGACAGACGAACATGGCAAGATCGACTCAGTTTTTGCTACAGATCAAAAATATATAAATATGTCTATATCTATCTTGAGTATATATCGACGTTGCAAACAATTGCCCAAATGCAAAATACACCTCTGAGTGGTGCATAAAAATATGAAACACTAATGACCCAAACTCTGTTAACCGGTTCTGCGAGCGCTGCTTGACTCAGCGCGGCGCCTCTGTAAATTTAAAAAAAAGTTCTAAAATAGATGATAAAGCAGAAGAAATTCGAAGTCAGTCACAAAAAATAGCAATCACAATAACAAAACAAAACAAAAACAAAAGCAAAAGCAAAAGCAACATGTTGATAATTTGAAAAAGCTAATTGTAATTTTATGTTAATTTCAAAATTCGAAAAGAAAAAACAAAAACCAAAACAAAATAAAAATAATAACTAGAATTAATTACTTATAATAAAAAATTATTTATTTCGACAGGCGCTGTGATTAAACAAGCTTAAAGCAATATTAAAGCAACAACGACTCTCTAAATGACTATTGAGAGAGTCATTCACACAGGGTGAGTGACGTTTTTTTTCTCTCAATAAATTTGGGTTCTTTTAGATATTAAAATTCGACTTTAACGCGAATTTCTTTGTTGAACTTAAAGTAAACTCAGTCAGCGTTAGGGTTCACTTACTACAGATTACTATAGTGCAATCAAAGTTTGACTTCTTCTTTCCCTATATTAATATCAGCTGTTTTGTTCATACTGACAGCTCGATTGATTTGTTCCGTTGTACTGAGATGACACTCATGTATTCAATAGTTCAGTTTGTTGTATTTGTTACAATGCATAATGTACTAATACATACATCTTGTTCAGCGGTTTTTGCATGAGTAGTGTCATGATGCAGTTATAACCGGTAGCTGCTGTAGTGACAGCGCTCTCTTGCTAAGCAAGTTTACCAAGGAAGCCAAGAAAAAGTAATGGTACAAATATTGCAATGGTATTGTAGCCATTCATATATTTTTTTTTTGCGAAATTATTGAGGTTTTAAGCGGAGAGTATGAAATTTTATTTTTTAATTTTTTAACTTACATTCACCCTGTACACCAACAACACTTATTACTTAATCGTATTGTGATCTTGTTGCTTACATACAAAAATTAATGTATTTGTGATGTCACAAAAAAACAACAACAACAAATTACAATTTTAATATAAAAGTTTATGTCAGTTGTTAAAAAATCAAAAATGAATATTTTGGAAAGTTTTCAAAATTGACAACAAAGTTAAATACACATAAATGTAAATAAGTCTATGTGTAGGATTGATCTTCTGATTCAGTGTAGTAATCACAAACACTTTGTCCTTCAAAATCTAATAGCTGTGATATTAAATTTCAATATTTTCGGGGTCAAAAAATATTTTTTAAATAAAATATTTACAAAATGAAATACAATACAGTATTAAAATTTATTCATAACAAAAATAGATAAAACATGTTTTAGTTAATCTGTATTTATACGTTATTATTGATGGTTACCCGAGATACACCAATTAATATTATTGAATATCTTTAGAACATATCTTATGCAATGACGTAGTGACGCAGTACATGGTACACTTTTGTATTAAAAAAAAGTTCGTTGGAGTCGACAAGATACCCGGTTTTTTTCTTATTAGATACAACTTTAAGATGTTACATTTTTCTGTTCATAGCTTTCAGTAAAATTGGTACACAAAAACTTTCGAAATATTAAAGTCAATAAAATTCCACGTCGAATAAAACAAAATTTGTTGTATTTCTTAAAATATATATATATATTAATGATTACTTAAAGCTTTTAAATGAATAGAAAGGTAAACCAGTTATGAATCTTTTAAGTGAACACAATTGAAATAAAAGTTCATTAGTCTTCAGCACACGACCCATTGTCTATAGAATATCTTTTCCTGAGTCCTAATTTGGAAGGATAGTTTTTGTTTTTGAATCCTTTATCACTTAAGTATCATTCTCTAAAACTTTCCAAATTTAAATATATATGTACATAAATCCGTTTTAAAAAATACGTTATTTCATATACACGTACACATTTGAACACATTAACCTTTCAGAATTTTGTCATGTTCGCTTATTTGTCCACATACAAGTATGGCTGCCTGTCTGTCTGTCTGTCGTCCACCTTAACCTTTACTTAACATTTTACCCAAAGCCCACGCAACAACAAATCGTCAATAAATGGATGCTTAAGCCAAAAATAAAAGCGACGCAACGCAACGAACGAGAAATAAACCATCCAGCCAAACAACCGACGAAGCAACCAACGACCAACCAACATAAATATTACTTAATGCCAAAGTGTCGGGAACATCTTAGCACTTTCTGGCCATTAAACAAAATTGGACAGAAACCGACAAAAATGATGCTGACACACATACAAACATACATTACAACATGCATACATACATACATATAGTACACGCATGCATACAAGTAAAAAAAAAAATGTAAACGCAGGGAAAATGTTGAAGCTTGAAAAACTTATTGACGATACATATGAAGGGGATTATAATAAATAACCGAAAGGATTTGTGCAACACATACACACGCATGCACACACACACACACACACACACAGATACAACACAGTATCTAGGTTTTAGTGTCGAAGTTGCCAAAGCTATTAGCAGACATTAGGCTTACCGTTTGATGGGTTGTTTTGTATTGGCCAAAGGTAAATAACGCAAAATTCATGTTCACTAAGGTGGGCGGGGAAAGCCAGAAGTGGAAAAGAAAAGTCGTCCATTTTTGTTTTATTTTCACTAGAGTTGCCAAAGTCTTGATGAATTTTAACCAAGAGCATAAAATCTGCTTAAACGAAACCTTTTAAATTATACGAAATTAAAACGAAAATTGCGTTTATTGAGGAGCGGGAGCGTTATTTGTTCGTTAGGCGATTTTGTGGGTACAGCTTCAAGCCACACTCTGACTAAACTTGAACTTTTTTCTTGGGAACATAAAAATTTAGCATAATGTAATTAAAAAATTATTTTTAATCAAACTTTAGCACACAATTCATTGTTTCATTGTGCGACTGTCACATGAAAGCGGAGCGGAAGTGAAAGCAGGCGGCTAGAGGTGCGGCACGGGAGAGAGAAACGGAAACTTTTGTTTCACTTTGGTGCGGTGATGTTGATTAACGTTGACTAAGTTGGCGATGATGATGAAGAAAGTGATGATGTTGGCAATGGTGGTGATGATGATGACGTGGTGATGACGATTGTGATGATGGCGATGATGGTGGTAATGATAATGTCTATTGTGCTGGTAATAATAATGATGTTGGTGATGATGATAACTAAGACGATGTTGGTAATGATGATCATGTCAATGACAATATTCACATTGAGTGATTTCTCCCCGTAAGTTAGAAAGAAGGCCAACAGCAAAGAATAAAATAGAAGAAAAAAAACGCTCTGCTCCAAGTTTAATTAAGACGAAAAGTGACTTTTTATCGCGAATTCGCAGGCTGGCAACGTGTGCCCGAAAGTGAACACGTTCCAAATTGTGACGTCATGACAGTGGATGCGCGCGTTCAAGTCATTATCGAAATGTGTTCTCAAAAGTCATGCTGGCAATAATGCAAAAAAGTTGTGAGCTATGCAATTTCATGTCTTTTGTATTTGACTTTTAGATTTTTCTATTACTTTGTAATTTATTTTCATCTGTTTGAGAATAATCGAACTTACAGGCAAACCATTAAAGATCTTTAACGAAACATCCCAGCAGTGTCAATTAATTATAAATTGTTGTCAGTTTCTTTTCAGCTTAATCACGATTTGATTTATTTCACGTGCTAGCGGAGAAGTTGAATTGCTGGGCGAGTTTTTTGCACTCAAACTTTCGAGTCGATTAAGATATGTTTTTTGTTATTGTACTTTTATTTTTATTATTATTATTTTTGTGGTTTTTTGTCTGATCATCAAATAATGTTTGTGTACAGTGGAGCAAAAATCAATAAAGTCAAGACACAAATAATAATCGAATTAGAATCTTTAAATGCAGCCATTTTAAGTGAACTTTTATACTAGGCAATTAAACTTGAGACACTAAAGAATTTGTGGTAGAGTTCAAGAGAAGTTTATAGAGTGGCAAGGAGAAGAGCACACGCTCACCAATAAGCCTCTCTTATTGCTGTACTGTAAATTACGTTTTTAAAACGTGAAGTTGGCGGCATATGAGGCATACAAGATAAATGTGAGAATGTAAAAAAAGGCAAAAATTTAAACTTTAATTGATACAAACAAATTACTACAGTACAATTATCAAAAGCGAATAGAAATACTCGTATTGCTCGCCACTGGAATTGCCTAGTGTAAAAGAGAACTTTTTTCAAGAACTATTTTAAGCAAATTTTCTAAAACAATTTTCATATTCTAATATAAAAAAAATCGATTTTCTGCTAAGAAATTACTTCAACTGTCGCAATTCAACTTCACTTAAACAAATCGCAAACAATTCGGCAACAATTCATGCAGGATACAATTGCTTAAACGGTTAAGGCATAATGACAACAATACCAACAATAACAACAAGAACACAACAACAACAACAGGAAAAAAACAACAACTGCAAAAAACAACACAGAAAAGAAATCACGTCGAATTCTTGTATCGACGACAGTCGTCATTGTTCACTGTCAAACGGAGACAAACAATAAAAATGAAATCATCAACTGCGGCGATGTCAACAATTCAAATCACAGCGACAAGAACCGCCACGAAAATAAACAACAACAGCAACGACAACAATAATAACAAAACATGGTTAAAGAAAAAAAGAAAAAAAAGTTGATGTGAAAACTCGCAAGGACTGAGGTGAAAAAGAAAGAAGAAAACAACTGCGGGCGTGCAATGGGAAAAAAAGCGGCGTTGCCAGAAATCCATAAAGCAACCACAGACGCGAGTGAAGCCGCGAGAGACAGCGATACAGAGAAAACACTTTGTTTGGCTTTAACAAAACTGCAGCGGCGAAATATTAAAAAAAAATTTAAATAGAAATTTTGAGTGATATGATAAAAATGGCGATATCTCCAGATAAAAGAACCAAGTGAGCAAAAATTCAAGCATAAAATCATGGCGGCCAAAATCCCGGCAAGAAAAAACTAAAAGTACAAAATCGTTTAAGTAAACAAATTGTAATAATTAAGAAAAATGCTTTTGTTTTAAACAATTTGTATTTGCCGTGTAGCTGCAAGGCCGTCAAAGGACGCGCCAATGCGTATTCCGAGGCAGCCATGTTTGGACGCGCGCGCGCCACTGACGTGCGCAAAGTGACGTTTATGTTTGAAAAGAGCGCCGCAGCGCGCGATTACGAAATTTTCGTATTCTTTTTTGCTTCGCATGAATTTCTCGCTTTTTTTTTGTTGTTGTTTTTCTTCTATTTTGTTGTTGCTTGTGATTTTTACGCAATTTCATTGTTGTTTGTTTTGAATTTCGATTCCAATCGGAATTCTACTTCTGCTTCAATGAGGCGGAAACGGAAGTGAAACGCCATTGCTGCATGACAAGTGAGTGAATGTGTGCGTGTGTGTGTGTGTGTATCGAGAGTCGTCCTCTTGTCTTTTGATTTCCATCATCGTTTGTTTTTTTTTTTTTTACCTTTTGCGGTTTATTTTGATTTCTTTTACGTTGTTCCGCGTCTGCTCCGCTCCGCTCTGCTTTCGTACGCTGGTTAAATATTTAATATCGCAAATGTGTTTTCGGTTCTGTTTGTTTTTGTTGCGGTTGTTATTGTTCTTGCTGATGTTGATGTTGTTGTTGTTCTCTCATTATAATGCAATACTTGCGGCACACAATCAAGATTTTTATTATTGACTTCACATTGTACGGCGGCATTTTCATTTGTTTCATTTTTGTTGGTATTTTGTTGGCCTCATTTATTTGCGTTTTTCCGGTTTTATCACTTGAAAGTCATCATTTATCATTTGGCATTTGTGATCATAACTGTTTTTTCTTTTTTTTGTTGTTTTTTTTCAATTTACTTTATGACATTGACTTTTGACATTTTTGATATTGGAAAGTTTGATATACTTTTAAAAGAGCATTTATACAATTTTATTGTATTATACAATATATTAATTTAAAAAATATTGATACCTCTTTAACTAAAGAAGACTTCGACTCATATAGAAACCAAGTCCATTTCTAGATAGTTTATATGTATATGAAACTGTATGAAACTAAGAGATTTTAGAAGATTTTTTAAACTTACGCCATATTATTATTATTTTCTTCGTTGAATGTTACTTATACGACCCGATGCAGATGCTTTTATTTAACGTTCAAACAACCGACTCCATGCTGCCGAAAGTGCAACCAAGCCCAGCCCAGCCCACCCCACAAACAGTTCACCCAGTGTTGTCACTTGCAGCTTTTCCATATGCCACAATTAAAAACGAGAAATTTCCACTACCAAAAGCATTTCAAATTAAATAAAGCCGTTTACGAGCGCCGCGCCACGCCACGCCACGCCGCTCCGCACAATTTTCAGCAGCGAGTGCGTCTGTGTTGGCATTTTTGCTCTGCTTTCTGTATTTGAGTTTTTCTACCGTAATTCAATTTATTTGCATTTCGGCGCACCAAGCGCGTACTTACGCTTCATTTGAGCGGTTGTGCATAGGGGGTGGGCGACTGCAGCACTTCCCCACCGCAGCGCTGAATGCACACAACTCACACGTATGCCGCCGTGTGCAGTTTCGAGTGTTGCACAACGACGCGAGTGTGTGTGTGAGTGTGCAACAATTTTTTAATATATTTTAATTCCACGAAACCGCGATGCGATGCGATGCGAAACGCTGCTGCTCCTGCTGCCGCTGTTGTTGTTGCTCCTGCTACTCATATTTTACGCAAATAATTATTGTTTGCAAATTTTCGTTGCGCTTTGTTTTTGTTTTTTTAATTTCCTAGAAGCATAAAAAATAAAAATATATTTTATTGCAATTTCATTACGCTTGAGTGCGTAAACGTAGTTTGGGTGCAAAACAAAAACAACAACAAAAACAAAAGGAGCAGGAGCAGGAGCAAACGAACGTATGCGATACCTTTGAGAGCGACGCAAACATTTTATTCCGCAGAAATGCACAATTTTTGTATATAGTAAAGTGGAGCATAAAGTTTGGTAAATGTGTACAATTTATAGTCAAAACAAATTTGTTGTTGTAAAAAAAAAACCTTCGCTTTTTGTTGGGTGAAAACCTGGTTACATTTACAAATTGAAATGTCGATGGAGAAACTTTTTGAATGATGATTTTTTTATTTTTTCAATATTTATCGATTTTTTTTAGTTTTAATTTTAACAGTACATAGCAACGTAGGTGCACCATTATACAATTTAAACATTAACTGGTTAAATTACTCTATAATAACAGGTCATTTAAATAATATGGAAAATTACCTGTTTACACATTTCTTGATACTCTAAGAAATGTGAAAGCAGGAATTGTAAACTCATTCAGACCGAGAAATAAGAGCAGGTTATATTTTTTCGTAATCCTTTAATTGCTATTAACAGTTAAATATCACTGATATTTCAGTAGCACAACTGGGTAATTTTTAGGTTAAATAACCGCTCAACCAACGCGTTCTCAAGATGTGAAAACGATCGCATTTCACGAAAATGCATTTTCCTAATGTCTTTAAGAATGTACTGGAAAATTTAACCAATAGTTCAGTAACGCTATTGGATAAATTTCCGACAATATAACTAGTAAATTTCTTGCAGGGTAGAAACTCTTTAATTTTCCGAAAGAATGTCCAACTTATAAATAGCCAAAGTTTTTAAATGATAAAATTCTTAATATTTATTTGTGCCATTCGCTATTTGAAAGTAGGCTGCATACCGCCCACATATGCAAATACTCGTAAAGAGTGTGTGTGTGTGTGTTTGTGTGTGTTTGTGGGCGATATCTCATGCATGATGTCAACTGAACAATTCAAAATTGCCCCCTTTGGCAATGAACTAACCGCTCTCTGTGAATTGGCGCATCACAGTTGGCTCCAAGTGAACTGACTGCGACGTCTGGGTGGGTGGGATGGCGTTCAGAGAAACTGTGGGTGTGCGGCACAAGCAAATTTGTCTGGAGGCGATCACAATTAACAGCATAAATCATTCACAATTAAATGGAAGTGCCAGCGCAAAAGGCGTGGGATTATGTATGTACATATGTATATGTATATGTTGAGGACAATTGCAGATTGCCACTGCCAAGCTTTAGAATTTAAAACTAGTGCCAAACTTTAAAGCAAGTGGCCAAGTGATATGCATGGCGAAATAAAATATTGGTGGAAATATTCTGATAAGTTCAGTCGGTAGTCTAACGCGATCTGATTGGAATTAGAATGTTAGAATGTTAGAATGTTAGTGATAACATGTCAAATAGTTTATAGTGATAATTCAACGATAAGTAAGTGAATAATAGGATATAAATTAGCGACAAGTTTTTGATTGCGAAAAATTAAAACGTTGAAGTATATAGCCAATATATTGATGACAACTCCGCAATAAGGCAACAAAAACGTAAGCAATAACTTAAAATTAAGTTAACGATAAATCTGTGACAACTATGCGATAATTTAGTGATAGTTTAGATGTAAGTTAACATAAGTTTGCACACAGTGAGCGATAATTGAGCAACAAGTCCGATGTTTGTTAGTGATAAGTTACGTGATTATGCAAACATAAATTAGCGATAAGTTGGTGACAATAAGTGAGCAATAAGTTCGTGTTAAGTTATCGATGATTTAGCATTAAATTCGATACAATTGAGCAATAAGTTAAAAATTTGATAGTGATAAATCAAGTGCCAAGATGAATAAAAGTTGTTGATTAGAGATGAAATTTAACGATAATTTAACAATTAGTTGGCGGAAAATTTATGATAACTTGTAATCAAGTAAGTGCTAAGTTGAGGCTAACTAGTTAGTATAATTAAATGAAGTTAAATCGATGATATTTAGGTTATCGAAAAAGTAAGCGAAACTTTGTCAGATTGTAATTCATGGATTCTCGAACCTTTGCAATATGTTGGCGATATAAATCTAAATGTTTTTCTTTCACATTCAACAAAATAATAAATACTTTAGTAGGTACACATTCGTAATCCGTGTCTCTGGCAGACATGTTTACATCCAATTAAATTAAAATTACAATTACAATTACAAAAGATATTGAAAATAAAGCATTTTCTTTTTTTCAATAATTCTGTATTTTAAATATTATTAAACTGAATTTTCGCCTGCCGTTGCATAATTTTCATATTTTTTTACCATACACACATACATGCATACACTGAAACAAACAAACAAGCATTCATTTATTGACTCTTCAAAGGATAACAATTGACTGCACTGGCCGCCGCCGTCGTCGCCGCCGCCGTAGCAGCAGCAGCAGCAGCCGCAGGATATTTCGCATTTCTTCGTGCGGCGAATTAATAAAGCGCAATACACAAATTAAATGCGAAAACGTGATTTTTTTCCATTTGCATACAATTGCACAAACACAACGGCAGGCAGGCTAGCAGGCAACAACAACAACCAACAACAAAAACAAAAATACTATACAGAATATGCCAGCGAAAGGACATACGCCGTGGAGGCCTATAGGCAGTTGCGACACAACAAAATGTTGCATGCACACATTGGCATATGTTGCTGCGACTGTACTGGGCGCCGATAAAGACTGACTATTAGGAGAGCAACAACAACAACAACAACAACAACAACAAAAGCGACAACAACGACAACAACAAAAACCGAACTTTCGCTGCCCGCAATGGTATAAATTGCATTATTAAATGCGCGCATATTGTGCCGGAGCATGCCAACAGGATAACGAGTCACATAAAACCGGAAGTGTGCAGAGAGTGTTGAAATTTATTTTTTCCAAATAAAAAATAATACTACAATATGATCCGAAAAAAGAAGATGTTAACGTGCGGATTTTTATAATGTTCATTTTTTCATTTAAAAATTAAAAAACATGAACGCAATTATACGAATGCGAATCGAGCAGAGCAGAGCAGGATTTGCTGGACTATCTGATGTAAGTACGCTAAAATGAATTTTAAAAAATTACTATTTAATTTAAAAAACGTATTATTTTATTTGTTTGAAAAGCAATTTTTTTAATACCAAGTTTAAAAGTAATTTATAAATTAAAGGGCGTGTCTGCGTATCTTGTAAAGCATCAGAATCCGAATCCGATGATAAATTTGTATTCTAAAATGTTTAATCAATCGGTAAATGAATTACAATTGCATTTAATTTATAAATAAATTTATAAACGAACCAATTCCCAAACCGGCTCTGAAAGCGCCATCTACCAGACATTAGTCTCGGTTTCTATTTGAATTGATAGGTGTCGCTACTCCAACTTTTAAGATCAGCGATTTATGTTTTTTAATTGAATTAAAATAATATTAATATAGAAAAAGGAAGTTATTGAAAATAAAAAAAGAGAATTAGAATTAAAACTAGAATTAGAATCAAAATAAGATTCAAATAGTTATCTGGAAAATAGGATAAAATGGCAACTCCAAATTTTAAAAAATGATACAGCCAGAATTTAAAATTTTATTGCATTCAACATTTTATATCCGATCAACCATTTCGATTCCGGACAATGTCTAAAATCTATTTTGGAAATTTATCAAACAAAGATTTTCGAACTTGTGTATGTAAAAAAAAGCTTTTTTAAATTTGTTTAAATTTTTCTTTCATATTTCATACTTTGACATGAATCCAAATCGTTACCAAGTTTGACTACTCCTTACAGAGACCTCGGGTATATGTATGAAAATTTTTTTTTTAATAATCTCTGCTATGCAAGCAACAACTTCACTGTACTCACACACGCGCACATCCTTTGCACACATTAAGTGCTGTGCGCGCTTTTAGGCGCAGTACCCCAAGTGCAGCTGTGGTATTTTATATTTTATATTTAAAATTTCAATTCTTTCATTTTCTCCCTTAAAATAAAACAGTACCAATAAAAAACACGAAAAACGTTTTGTAAAGCATTTTTGTTGTATGCCGGCTGATAAGTAAATAAATATCGTACATATGCCAGCGAAAATTAATATATTGTGTAAAAAAAAACGCCCGCAAAAGTGCCAAATTCCGCTTATCAAATTGTAATAAAAAAGCGCATCGCCTTTTTGTTTATATTTTATAAAAGTTATGAAAACGCGCAAACAAGTACTGCAGCAAGAGAATAATATTGCAGCATATGTACAGGCGCAGGAACGACTCGACTGTATTTGCATTTAGTAGTGAAGTTTTTATTCTGGTTTTTTTTTCGTGTTACCCGGGCACTCTTTAAAAAGCCAACTAAGCCGTAAAGCATTCAGCGACGCTCAGGGCACTTTTTTAAATTGCTTTGTTTGAATGTGTTTATTTTCCAATGCATTTTTATGCACCAATAACATGCGACCCCACAAATATTATATATATATATATATATATATGTATATGTATAAATATATATATGCATAAATATGCATACAAATTTGTGGTGCTTTAGCGTATTTATGTTGGCCACAATTTGCAGCGAGTTGACTTTAGTTTTTACGGGGTGGCAGCAACGCGTTGATATTTGGGTCACATTTGGCTGTGTGTAGAAATTCAGCCTAAATGTATGATAGTAAATATTTTAGTATGCAAAATATGTTGTTATTATTTATTGTTAACAAAAATTTGGTGTAAAACTTTCAAAATATTGACAGCGTTCTGAAGTTTTTAAATATATAAGTTGATAAAACCCGATATTACAGACACTTGCGATAGTTATTTCAATGAAAATGAATCCGAGAGATACATACTATTTCGAAACCACATTCTAACGCTTAGTTCTAAACTTTAGCCCATCTAAGCCCAACCGCCAATAAGTTTGCTCCCAGCTTAAGTTACTTACAACACAATTTCCAACTTAATTTCATATAATTATTTTCAAACAGATTAATCCGAAAGATACTTAATAATCGTGACCACATTCTAAAACTTACGAACTGAACCTAACCTCCAACAAATCATCATACCGAATCACAACATTATTTCGCCAATAAATATTAGCCCAGCTTACGGTACGCACAACAATAATTGCAACCTTAAAAACGCGATGAAACCCGGCGATAGAAAAGCAATTAACAAAATTACAATCACCAAAATAATGCCAAAAACAAAAAATATAGAGCTTCATCTGGCAGCGCAGAAAGCGATGTTCAATGAAACCGAACGCCACGCAAACGCTGCTCCTAACGCTTACCGTACTCATTGAACGGCAAATGAAAAGCGTTGTTCAGGCATGCCTACCACGCACTGGCATGTCATCGGGCAAGCCACTGTTCTGGCCACTATTCGGCAGAGACACGGAAAATGAACCCGAGCGTCCGTACAGCGAAGAGGCCGAGCAACGACAACACTGGACAACGGTAAGTACGTACGTATGTAGACGGCAAAACGCTTTAAGCCGCTTTGTGCTACAACATTTAAAGTAAGATTCCGGCCATTTACTTATTGACACACCGCACCGCAGAGCGATTGGATCGAGAAGCACAAATATCCATTGGAGCTGCACAATGTCACCACAGTCGATGGCTATCGGCTGCAAGTGCAACGCATGCCACAGCCGGGACAGCGGCCGATACTGCTGGTACACGGACTGCTCACCTCTTCTTTAGGTTGGGTACTGATGGGACCGCGACAGAGTCTAGGTAAATTTTAAACATTGACTTGCGTCCACCCCATCGCAATTAATTACAATATCTGTCATTTGGTTGTTCGCACCACCCTTGAAGCGTTTCTGCTGTACGACAAGCAGTACGACGTTTGGTTGGCAAATATGCGCGGCTCTTCGCCGTTTGGACGAAATCACACGCACCTTACTGTCGCGGATGCAGACTTCTGGAGTTTCAGTTTTCATGAATGGGGCGCCTACGATTTGCCAGCCATAATTGACCACATACGCAACGAATCGTCGTTCCATCAGGTTCTGCTAATTGGACATTCACAGGTGAGCGTCGGTCGACTGGTTGTGTTGGCTTACTGCCCAGCTGCTGTGCTGCTGCTGCTGTCCTACTGACAGCTTAGTTAGTTAGGCTGCTTTAAATGCTTCTGCCAGGGCACAGTGTTGAGATGTCTGTTGGCAATTTGCCACGTTTCTTTTCTCTGTCGTTGTAGGCCTTCAACGCTTTTTTGGTTTTATGTTCACTGCATCCGGAATACAATGAACGGATACTGTTCATGCAGGCGTTGGCGCCCATTGTCGAGTTGCGAAATAATGTCAAATTTAGCACGGAAGATGTGAAAAGGATCACGAAGTTTGTCAAGGTAATAAGGAAAAGTGGGCAAGGTAGATTTAAACCTTAAACTTTCCCAACTCTTTCACATCGAAAATCGCTTTCAACTTTCAATTATTTTTATCTGAATAACAGAAAAAGGCCAAATCAAAGTCTTATGAAATTTTTCCCGCTGGTGTTCTCAAGAAGAAGTGCCTCAAACCAAATTCCGATGACCGCAAAGAGTGTCTAAATACAATGAACCTATATGCAGGCAGTGGACAAAATTCCCGCGTGAGTATTTGAACTCCAAACAAAAAGTAACTTTCTAAGTTCAGCAGCGACTTTCAACAGAAACTCGATCCACTTATCTTTGGCCAACTTCTGCAAGGCGGCTCACTCAAGCAGCTGCAACATCTTCAGCAAATCTGGAAATCCGGTGACTTTGTCGCCTACGACTACGATCCGGAGGGCAATCGACAGTTCTACAATGCCGTCGAACCGTTGAACTATGATTTGCGCCTGGTGACCGTACCGATACTGTTGCATTTCGGTGAAACCGATGCCATTGCCACGCCCGAAGGTGTACACCGCATCTATGCACGCCTACTACAGACGGGCGTCATCGGTGTCTATCGCGTGGCAGCGGCTAATTTCAATCATTTGGATTTCCTGTGCGCTACGAATGTCAAAAGTTTGATCAACGACAAGATTATCGATTTGATGACGCAGTACTTTGCCGGCCAGCTTCAATACGTTATCGAGTAGAAATTTCATTTGCAAATATCTCAGCCATAAAGACAAATCGTTTAAATCTTTGAGATCGTTTAAGTAACGCGCTACTCTCCGGCACTGGAGGCTTATCTTCTCCACTGGTTTTTGCATTTTAAACAAAGCAACTGATTTATTTTATAAATTATATAATTTTTAAAACTTTTACTTTTAATGTCTGTTGGTTTGTTTGTTTTTCTGTCGTCTGTCAACCTGTCCACAACCAAAGTGGGCTGTTAAACTAATTCAGTAGCGCCACTTCAGATACTAGTATATATGTACATAAACAAAAATAAATACAGCCATTTACTCTCCATAGTCGCTTCTTTTATTTTTTATTAGGGTCAAACTGATTTACATAAAGTGTCGCGTTTGTCGCCGGCTTTGCTGCCTCTTCGGTTATCGTATCGTAAGTTTATGACCGTAGCTTTGTCATGGGCTCGTCATCAATCTTAACTCTATTTTGGCCATTTTCTACGTTTAACACTTCGCTTTGTTAATGTGCGTTTGTTATTATCATTATTGGGCATCATATGGGAAATAAATGTAAAACCTTTAGAGGAAATCTGGCAACACTTTGGAACGTTTAAATTTTAATATGACAAAGTACGAGTAAGTATGTATGTAGTCCAGTATGTTCCGTCAGGGAAGTTAAAATGGATTTTAAAGAGAAAAGGTCGTCATGCGGGGGATAGAAGAGAAATTGAACAAGAAATTGGGAAGATAGGCAAAGAAATTGAAAATGGAAATTTTCCTGTAAATTCGCCAGTGGGACAAAGTTAAGTAAAAAATGTAAAGTCAAAATTAAAAAATTATTTTTGTGTGTTAAAACTTTTATTTAAATTATCATAAAATTTAAATTTTTCAGTTTAATATTTTCAACACTACTCACCATGTAAAAAAATTTATTTTTTTCGGTTGTCAGATATAAAATTTCATATAATCTACCAATATTTAACATTAGAACATGTTAAGCCAATGGGATCCAATTTCAATTTTCAACCCTTTTTGGTTATGTTGGTTTTTAAAAACTTTAACAACATGTTACCTTAAAAAGTATTAAGTTGACAATTTATCGGCATAAATTAACATTTCAATACATGTTAAAATATTACTGTATGATGTTAAATTAACATATATGTTATTGCATATTCAAAGTTAAATTAAATTATTATAGAATACCACTGACAGAATGAAATTTAACATTATATTATGAGATATCTTCTCGATGACTGTTTGCAAATGTTTCGATGAGTCTCTGTCCTGAGTCTAGATGACTTTGATGTAGTTCTCATCTCATATTTTGGAAAAAATAAACTAGTAAATTAAAAAGCAGTTGATTTATCGAGGAAGATAATATTCACTAAAGATAATGTATGACGGTCCATTCAAGGAACTAAGAAACTTACCCAATCATACTAATCCAATTACTTATAAAGCAACTTCTTTCTTTAATTACATTCCGAGGCTTCTTCAATTATTTTCCATTAATTTGAATAACGCTGTTATGTATTATTTGCATTTCAAGTATCAACAATAAACGACATAAACCTGCGAAAGACAATGACAGCAAAGAGTACAATAAAAGAAATGCAAAACCAACAATAAAAACAAACAAAAGTAAAATTACACTTCACCTAATTTGGCCCACACACAATGGACTTTCTTGGATTGATTATGATGGCCAAGTTAAAGTTTTCAGTTATACATACATATGCATTCAAGCGGACATATCGACATCAACGTCAACAAACAAACAAACAAACATACATACATACATACATACATACATACATACATACATACATACATACATACATACATACATACATAGTATACATACATACATACATACATACATACATACATACATACATACATACATACATACATACATAGTATACATACATATGCACGTTACGCATTAACGCGGCCAATTAATATGCGCAATAAAAATGCGACGAAACGAAAACATAACAAAAAAACCAACAACAACAACAACAGCAATAAAAAAAGAGACGCTTTAATTTTCGATTTCGACGAAAAACAAAACAGCGACAACTATCAACTGTCAATTTGCAAGTGACGGACGGCAGCAGCAGCGGAGGCGCGATTACCAAAAAAACTAAATAAATGACAACGAAAACGAAAATGAAAACAACGCATGCGCGTCTGCGTCAGCGTCATTGAGTGTCCGAAGAGCAGCAGCGCACGGAAAGTTTATCGAAATATTTTTCGGCTTCCGCGGCGCATTCAACAAACGAACGCAACCGCGACACGATCAGATGATCGAAGCGAGCGGTAGCCAAATTGCGACCAGCTGTGATCAACACATTTCGTCATTTTCACTTTCGTTCGAAGCGTTGTTCGCGTGAATTTTAAGCGTTGATTTTAAGTGATTTTCTTGTGACGCGTTTTAGTGAAATTACGAATTACGAATTACAAAAGTAATTCAAATTAATACTCAAAATTTTAAGCGGATTTCACTCATAAGCGAAAACCTTTCAAAAAAGTCTTTAACATTGGTGAACCCTGCAAGAGAAACCAAAACAACAACAATTAAGCCAACAATTCTTAAGCTTAAGCAAAAGAAGAAAAAAAATAAATTAATATTCAAATGAGTCCTCTCAAGAGTCCGGCGCTGCATGCGGTTCTCCTCATCGTCGCTTGTAGCATCATTTGTCACGCACACGCCCAATTTCAATTCATTGAAGACGAAGAGGACGACAGCGTCGAAGATGAGACATCACAGGAGAAGGCGACACGCAAAAGCATCAAACAGGATTCCAATCTGTCAGTGGTATGTCTCGTCCTTGCGCGTCATTAATATATGCAAACACCCAAACAGAAACAGCAACAAAAGCAATGATAACAACAACAACAACAATAGAGGCAGCAACAAAGCGGCAAGATTAATTGCCAACAATCGTCCCGCTGCAACTTATAAATTATTTACAATGGAGTAGCTGTTAATCGAAAACCGGAAAACCCATTTTTTTTTAATTGTTTACGATGGGTCTGCATGTGCCATGATGATGACTTCCTCTTCTAATAGATTCTTGTGGACATATGTTCCTAAAACTTATGTTTATAGTTTGTAAGAATTTTAAAACATAGCTTAATTTTATATTTGCTTAAGTACAAAAACAGCTCATAACGTGTTTACAATTCAATATGTGCATTTACCGGTTTTTGATTGGAAGCACTTCAACTGCTAACACTCCCGAATCCTGAATCCTGAATTCTGACACTCCCACTCACGCCTAATTTCCCAACATCATTGTGCGCCTTTAACTGTCTTCGTTTGCAAATGCACACTCTCTCATTCTCTCTTTCTCTCTTTCTCTCTCTACACTCACACATTGTCCATCAACAGGATAAATTAATTGCTAAATATGGCTACCAAGCGGAAGTGCATCATGTCACCACCGAAGATGGTTATATCCTGACCATGCATCGCATACGCAAACAAGGCGCTCAGCCGTTCTTCTTGCAGCATGGACTTGTAGACAGTTCGGCGGGTTATGTGATCATGGGTCCCAACATCAGTCTGGGTAAGTTTTGACAGACGACGGCGGCGACGACGACGACGACGACGATGACGTCGACAACGCATCATGGTTACTTAAGTGTGTAGTTGTGTGTGTGTGTGTCTGTGTGTATGTACGTTGGTGCCTAACGCTTTTGTGCGGTCGTTTGTTAGTGTTGAGAACATGTTTGTGAATTATTGCAAATTCATATTCCCGCTTAAATGGTCCATAGTACTTTGTACCATGTTGAGTAATTGCTGGAGCACTGTGATTAATTGTGTGGAAGTAACAGATGCGAGTTGTGATGGGTTCAAGGAATTTTCCATGTGATATGTGACGGCAGTTAAAATTATTGAATGGACATCTTAAAGAAACTTTTAAAAAATTATATTAAAAGGTTTCTCGTTACAAATATTAACGGTCAGTTGTGGGATTGTTCAAGGTGAACCTTCGGAGTTCCTAAAAATAATACAACAAACCTTGAAGAGTTCCTTAGATTGTTCCTTACATACATTTAAAAATTTTCTTATTTTTCTAAACTTATTAAATAAACATTTTTATTCTCCAGCTTATCTGCTCTCCGACTACAATTACGACGTGTGGCTGGGCAATGCGCGTGGTAATCGCTACTCGCGCAACCACACTTCCCTTGATCCGGACGAGAGTAAATTTTGGGATTTTAGTTGGCACGAAATCGGCATCTACGATCTGCCAGCAATGATCGATTACGTACTGAAGACGACCGGATTTAAGCGATTACAATATGCGGGTCACTCACAGGTTGGCTTCATCAATAGATTACGTCTTTTAAATATTACATTTAGTAAATTGACTTTCGCAGGGTTGCACCGCCTTCTTCGTCATGTGTTCGATGCGCCCGGAGTACAACAAGAAAATAATCATGATGCAAGCAATGGCGCCGGCGGTATATGCGAGCGAAACCGATGTGCATCCATATATACGAGCAATTAATTTGTATTTCAATGTAAGCCCGTTTGAGGAGCTTTAAATATCTTGGAAAGACCATTTCTAAATAACTTTCGATTGCAGAGTCTTGTGGGCAGTTCCATAACGGAAATGTTCAATGGTGAGTTTCGTTTTCTCTGTCGCATGACAGAGGAAACGGAACGTCTTTGCATTGAAGCAGTATTCGGCATAGTCGGACGAAATTGGGACGAGTTTAATAGGGTATGTAGGAACTCCATTTGATTATGTATTAGGAATTATGTCTACATATATTTTTCATCAACAGCAAATGTTCCCAGTCATACTGGGTCACTATCCAGCCGGCGTCGCCGCCAAGCAAGTCAAACACTTTATACAGATCATCAAAAGTGGGCGTTTTGCGCCCTACAGCTATAGCACCAATAAGAATATGGCGCTCTATCGCGAGCACATACCGCCACGCTACAATCTGACGCTAGTCACAGTGCCCACGTATGTCTACTATTCGACAAATGATCTGCTATGTCATCCCGAGGATGTTGAGGATATGTACAATGATCTGGGCCGCGGTATTGGCAAATATCTGATACCGATGGAGGAGTTCAATCACATGGACTTCCTGTGGGCACTCAATGTACGGAAATTGGTATATGCGCGCATGTTGCAAGTTTTGGGCAGGACAAAGACGACGACGTCGACGATTAAGACAACGACTGCGACTGTGACTGCGACAGCCAAGGAGAAGAAGGACAATAACGGTGTCTTTCCAAAGCAACCAAAGAATTAGTGTCCGTTTAGGCGTGCCTTGCATTTAAGTGTTTTTCCATGTCGCTTCAATTATTCTGGAGTTTATTTATTGTTAGCTTTAAGTTTTATTTAAATTATTAAATTTTAATTGTTGTATTTGTATGCAATGTTAAATGTTTTCTTAAAAGCATTTTGCATATGTAAATGGGTGTGTGTGTGTGTGTGTTAGTTGAAGTCAAATTATATGCCAAGTTTAGAAGATATTCTCTTCTATTGGCATGAAATTTAAAACAGATTTTGGCATAAGTAGATTTTCTCCAAGCAGACGACATATCTTCTAGTCGTCTTAAGTATTCGTGTGTATTCCTACTTATTGTTGGGCGTCCTTTTGTTGCTTAAGAAGTTGTTGTAATTGTTTTTGTCGTTGTTGCTGTTATTGTTGTTGATGTCATTGTGCATTCAACAACAGAGTTGCATCTGCTCGACATTTGCATTTGAAATGTGGGTTTTTCTTCAGCGCATACGAATGCATACACAAACAAATGCATGCAAATACATGCACACACACACACACACACAAAGAAAATGGTGTCACATCACAAATGTCATTCGCAGTCGACGACGCATTCGAAAATTTCTATTTCAACACCCCAACAGCAACAAGGCACTTTCCTTCGTCTGCCGCACACAGCGTGCACCGTGCAACATTTAAGTGGAAGAGTGCGATAAAAATCGTATACAAGTAAATTGTTGGGTAAGTTTTGAATAGAAATATCGCAGAGATGAATTTTTGATAAAGTTCCTCACTCAGAAGCGCTTTATTTATGAAATTGTCCCTGGGAATTGTACCTACAAATTTAAAATGAAGATTAAGGAAATGTCAATTACCTTCTATGAAGGTGCATAGCTCCATGTAAAAGAATGCTTGGACTCGACTTTCTATACAACATCACAAAAGTAGCAAATTTTAAAATGATGAAAGTAATCAACTTTATTAGGGCCACATGTTTAGAGATGACCCAGAGGAGAAGTACAGAGCACTTCAGTTCCGGTGGTATCACAAGAGTCCCTCAACAGACAACAGCTCTAGCTACATACCTGTGCTGCAATCTTTGCTAGATACTTAAACTTAAGTGAAGTTCAAAACTTAAAATACAAAAACTTCCCGGAGCAGTTCAAATCAAAGAAGCATTTCTTTCGATGCTTGCGTTATTTAACATTGGCGAATATAATCAGTTAAATTTCTGCCATGGAACCACGTTTTTTTTTATTTTCTGTAGGCCTCTCATGCAAATTTGGCAATCTTTCGAGAGTTGTCGTTTGTATGTCGTTCTTTGGTTTTGAGACTTTATAAAAATTTCACTCTTTCTTATTTACTTCGCCTATAAAATAGTTGTTGAGAGTAGAGCAATTGAAAGAGAGCGAAAGAGAACATAATAAGCACATTGAGGTTGGTTGGCATAACACTTGTCTCAGTTTCTCTTCTCTAAATGCTCATTAATGCTTCCTTTAAACCTTAATGTTTCATTGCTCTTTTTTAATAATTTTTTTTTAAAAACAAAATAATTTCAAAGCTAATAACAAATTTGCTTGGAATTATTCACACAATGTCGCACTGTGCATTTCCCTTTGCAGAAATTGTGCATTTGCGTAAATTTATGCAAGACTTAACTTAAATTTAGATTAAATTCGAGTAAAGTGCGCCCAAGGATGTCTGCTGGATTAGTTGCAAATTTTTTATTAAACTCCTTTCAAGTATCTAAACTATTTAATACTGAGATTTCATTGCCCAATCGTGTTATAAAAATTTAATTTAAACATTTGGCCAAAAAACAAGAAAATATAGTAAAAAAAACAGAATCGACACTAAAACACTTGCATTTTTTATGAACTCACATACTAACACATACTCGAAGGGTATTTGTATTTGTCTGCACACACACACACACGTAAACACACTTGGCTGACTTTCAAATGTGGTTCTTGGCTAATAAGACTCGGGGTGTGGCAACACCAACATTCAACCATGATTGCAATATTAACTCGGTTTATTTATTAACCACGTACAAATACTGACACAAACACACGAACACATTCGATATACTGTGCTGTATGAATGTATGTATGTGTGCATATGTGTTAGTGGCGTTGGATAAAAGAATGGCGTCGAATTGTGCTTTGCTTGTTCTTTCGCTTTTGCTGATATGTGGTGTTAATAAATCAGCCGGAATTAAGTCATCAATAACGAGGGCAAACTCTTGACTGCTGCATACACATGCACACACACACACACACCGAGCACAAATACGACTAAGCGCAAATGTAGCGCGCGGTGTTATGCTGGCGCTGCTCCATCCCGTAGCTGGCATAGAAAATAGCATGAGCGCGAAATGCACTCGTGTGAGTGCAAAAGTAATTTAGTTCTTGAGATGCAAAATGGAGTAAGTAATAAGGGAAATGGTTTATCGTCATAATGAACATAATCCTAATGATAGTTTTATTTCACCAAGGGATTACAAAAAAAAAAGTAGAACTAGAACTTTGTGAGTAAGAAATTAGTTAAAGTGTTCACTTATTTAAAATATCTGAAAGATATTAAAATCTATTTTATCATTAAGCGTTAAGCAACAAAATTTCTTGAATTTGTATTGAGTTGAAAAAAAAACCTTTTCAGTAGTGCCACAACACTTGAGGCAACACAAACACAAACACAATTGCCACTCGAAAAGGAAAAGCACAATAAACTATCAATAACCGCTGCCATAGCCAATTTACTCGTAATGCGCCCACTGCAAGCGCAGTAATTTTCTACTGCTACTGCTACTGCTGCTGCTATTTGTGCAGTACTTAACTGACTACTTTTTCTGCTATTGCTGCTGCTACTGCTTTAGAGCTTTAACAATGAAGCAGCGCAAATGTTGCTTGGCGCTTGCTGCGGCCAAGTTGCCAACGTGCCGAGCCAATTAAATCAGGTGTAATCCTTGGTCAGTGATTTTACGAGAAGATATCGTCGAGAAATTCTTCCAGGAGCAGCAACTCCAGCGGCAGTAGCAGCAGAAAAGCCGAGCATTCTGGTTTCTATTTTAATTGGAATTTTATTGATTCCGGAATGCGACGCTGCAACGTGCCGTACCGTACTTGTAAAAGTTATTGCAAAAAATGCCAACAAACAAACCAACAACAAATGGGCTGAGGTGGGTAGTTCGCAATAAAACACATTAAAAACATGGCAAAAGAGGCAGAAGAGAGCAGAGGCGCAGTACCCGACTAAAACTCAAGTCAATGACCGATTGTGGAATAATAACACAATTTGCGCTTCGTGTTGGAAGTGCAGCTGGATGCACTGGAAGAAAAAGCAATTCCGATCATTAGATGAATTCAAGTGAGCCTTATCGCTTCTAATATTATAAATGATGACAGATTTTTGTTGTATGTTTGCTTGTTTTTTTATGTACGTATGACGTCTGAACGGCTTAACCGATTATTTTCTAACTTGGAGCATTAAGGGAATGGAATCGGTAGGGAGACACAAAGACACAATTACAAAAAAATTTAAATTATTTAAAAAAATTAGTCAGCGTTTATTGGATTTTGCAAGAACTTTTCATTTTTGTCTTAACAATTATTGCCTAGATCGTTGCAGCAATCTAAATTTGTTGCTTGTGTTTACTTTTTTGTGTGTGTGTACTTTGTGCCTACTTTGTCTATTTGCACAGTGCGGTGCCTTTAAAACGGAATCGGATGCTTTCGTGCCGCCATAATAGGCTCAACGTCTGTTTCCGTTCGCTTTGAGGAATTTCCTCGTTATAAGTGGCCTCGACGACTCGACGAGGCTGCTTCTTTGCGCCTCTATTTGTATATATATGCTTTTATACATACATATGTATATATTTGTGTTTGTCTATGTGTGTGTGTGTGTGTTTTTGTGTTCATTCGTGGTTCAGTGTTGGTGAGCCTCTCAATACGTGCGCAGTGTTGCGAATGAATTCAATTAGTCTCAAAGGTTCTTGCCCCGTTGCCACAGTTTTAAGCACTTTCTGTTGTTATTATTGTTGTTGTTGTTGTTATTGCCAGTGCAGCGCGCAGTTTTCCATTTATATGTTTGTATGTAGTTCGTTAGAAGGCTACCTGCTTCAACTTTGAATTTGTTGTATTTATTTAATTGTTGTTGTTGTTGTTGTTGTTGTTGTTGTTGTTGTTGTTGTTCTCGTTTTTTTTTCTTTCTGTAGTGGCGCAGCTTTGTCCAAAGTAAATATGAAATAAAGCGCATCAATTGAAATAAAAACAAAACAACAACAACAACAGCAAATACAATAAAATAAAAGTTAATTTTATTTTGTACTTTGTTGTTGTTATTGTTTTGCGCTGAAGTGCATTTCGGCATTAATGTTGAACCAGTTTGGTTTTGTTTCGAGCTTTTGCACAATGGAGCTCTTCCTTGCAGGTGAATGCACGCTTTTGACTTTATTTTCATTGTTTCTGATTACGGCTTCATTACTTGGTTAGTCCACTTTTATAGTTTGGTTGGTCTTTAACGAATTAAATTCCTTTCGGAATTGTACTGGAACATAAAGTTTAAATTATTTGAAATTTAACTTGGAATTTAGTATGAGAAGAACTATAGATAAATATTTTAAATTTTCGAAAAAAATTAAGCCTTAAGTTAAAAATTACTTCAATTTGTAAAGTGTCCACATAGTTCTTTCAGTTCATCCAGACAATTTGCTCATCTAATCATCCTTACCCTATAAAGTCCATCGAATTCATTTAGTCCTTCAGTCTATCTATTATTTTCAGTGCATTCATACCCATTTAGTGCAACCAGGCTATACAGATTTTTTAGTCCTTTTAGTCCATTCATTTTTCAATTCACCCAGTTCTTTTACTTCTCTAGAGCTTTCAGTACATTCAGTCTATTCATTACATTTAGAAGTCCTTTAAGTCTATTTAGTATTTTCAATTCATCCAGTTGACGCAGTCCTTTAAATCTATTCAGCTTATTCATAAAATCCTTGTAGTCTTTCGAGTTTGTCCAGTCTATCCAGACCATTTAATCTATTTAGTTATTCAAATTGATATAGCCATTTGGTTCATCCAGTCCTTTTAGTACATTCATACACATGTAGTCCAACCAGTTTATTTAATCCTTCTGGTCCTTAGTATTTTCAATTTATCTAGTTTACCCAGTTTTTTTAATCAATACAGTCTATACCTCCCAGTCCATCCCAATAATTTAGTCCATCCATTTGAGCTTAACATTTGTCCAGTCCCAGTTTTGTAATAAATATTGTATTTAATAATAGAAAAATTTAGTTTAGTTTAGTGTGAGGTTATGTGTCCGTCCTTATTTAAGAAAAACTGCTCATTTATCTTCTACATCCTGAAACTGCGTAAACTGCAAATCTCCTTCAAAACTCCGCAAAAGCAAAAAAAAAAGCCAGGATTGAAATGATAACAACGAAGGATGTAAACCGAAAAGCAGCTGCAGCCGAACACATGCAAAACTGGCTTACTTGGTGCACTTGGAGCACTTGAAACACATCCAATGTGGTCGCATGAATGCAAATAAAACAGAAAACCAAAATTAAAGGAAACCCAAACCATATCGGCAAGCGAGAAAGCAAAATAGAAGTTTTTCTCTTTCTTTTTTCATATCCTTTTTGTATTTTGTTTTCGCATTAAAGCGAAAATCCTTTGAATAAATCAACAGGCGATTAGCGGCGAAAACATTTGGTTTGGTCGTTGGCGTCTGAGCTGCGGCGGAGTTGAAAACATCGAAGGAGACGGGGAAGCGTAAATTGGTGGCGTACTCGCAACGCATGGAAAAAGATTAAAAACTTTCGAGTGGGCGCGGCGCATGTGAAGCGAAGAGAAAGAGTAAAAACCAAAAATGGATTTTTTTTAAAGAATTCAACACATTTAAAACAGAAAACAACAACGAAAATAAAAAGAGCGGAGAAATAGCGAAAATCATTTCGGTCAGAAATAAAATGTAAAAGTTGTAAAAAGTTTCAACAACCGAAAGAGGCGATGTTTCAGGGATTAAGTATTTTGTCAGGGAAATTAAAAAGATTTTTATGGAAAAAGTAAACATATAAGAAGAAGCTTTTGCAAATTGCCTGGATAACAAATGGAAAAATGTTCCTTTAAACGACGGATAATAAAAACTCTTAATTTTGCATAAATTTGGGTATTAGTTTCATATTTCGAAGAAGAAACAACAACAACAACAACATACAATTAATCAGTTTGTGGTTGGATTTTTCTGTTAATTCTTCAGTTTTGCTTTTTATTGTCTATAAATCTCAATTGCAATTGTGGCGAAAAAATATGACCCTTTCAGACTAGGCAATTAAACTTGTGCATCTAACGAGTTTGTGAATGAAGAAGGGAAGGGGTAAGAAGAGGCGTACGCGTTTGGTTGTACCCACACTTCCGAAATTTTGGGATTCTATTTAAAAATATATAAAAATTAACTCAAATTTGAATTTTTTATGGCAATGACAACGAAGTAAAAATGCAATATTGAATGTTAAAATGAAGCTTTGATGAAATTGTTCAGGAAACTTCGCAAATTAGCGAACACAGAAATTTTTTGAAACATCAAATTACTGAATTTTACAATTGTATCGAGTTCACGAAAAGCATCTTGCAACTTATCGAGTTTTCCAGTTTTCGCGTTTAAGGGAATACCCTTAGTATTTTCATACAAAAACTTTAAAAGACGAATATTCACATTTTAATTTCCTTTTTAATTTTGCTTATATTTTCAGCCTATTTTTTTTTCCTTTACAACAACATCGCGAGTCGGTTTTATATTTTTTAAACACCGCATTTATCGAAATTAAATATTTTGCTTTAGGGCGCATTTGAAAATTTCCCGCTTCCGCAAAAAATAAAAATCCAATTTTCTTGTTTTGCATTTTAAATCAACTTCAACATCAACAGCAACAAAAACAACAACAACAACAACCGCCAAGAAGTAAGTAAGTAAGTACAACTTAAAAAAGCAAAGGAGAAGTATGCAAAATATTTTGTCAAAAATTTCGCACAATATAAAACGAAATTTTCGAAATTTCGCCTGCAAACAAATTTTATGCAAAAATATGCGACAACATAAAAAAGAAGAAGCAGCAGTAGCAGCAGCAGCAATTCAGCGAACAGCAACTAAGCAAAAGTGGAGCAAACAATTTGGGCCGCCACAAAGAATGCGAAAATCAAGAATTCCGTCGCTGCCGCCGCCGTCGCCGCCGCCAATCTTAAATGAATCCTTTTATGTTGCTGTATATGCCTGTCTCTCTCTCTCTGTCTGTCTGTCTGTCGAATTTATGATTGTAAAAATGCCTGAAATTATTTACTCTTGAAATGCTAATCATCGATAAAGCCGCAAAACAAAACGTCAGAGCGTGTGAGTGAGTTATAAGCGAAAATATTTTTGCGCCCTATCGAAGCGAATTCCTCGACTTGGCTGGCCTCCTTTCGAAATGCCGCGACTGCCTGCCTTTGTTATTGTTGTCGAATGTATTTTATGAATTTTTAAAATTTCACCACTTTAATTTTGCATTTACCCTCTCAAAGACCCGCCCCGCCCCTCCGTGACTGATGTAATTCGATACGTTTCTCTCTCGAGCAGCAGCAAGCGAAACGCAAAACAAACAATACAAAAACAAAAACAAAAAATGTTTCTTCTTTTCTAAGCGAAATTTTAGTATGCCAAAATTTCCACTTCTAAACTTAGCATAGTTTTAGGCAACTTGATTGCTTTCCGAAATGCCGAAACTTGCTTTGCTCTGCTTGGCTCAAGCAAGCATCAGTGGCGTGTTGTGTTGTGTTGTATTTTATTATATTTGTTTGTGTGTGGGCAAAGAAGTTTGTGGGCGAAGTGTGCGTCCAAACTTAGTTGAAATTGAGAAGAATGCAATTAAAGCTGAGAAATTCCTTTTGAAATTCGAAGGCACTTAAACATTTTGGACTTGCTTCTGGCTAACTTTAATAAAATTCTCTGCTTTGGCTTATGGTGAGCGATTGGCAATTAGCGATTGTTTACATATTTTTTTAAAACTTTAATCTCCTTTTACACTAAGCAAATTAAACTCATGGCATGCTTGTGGGAGAGGGAGAGAGGAGGCAAGGAGAGGTCATATAATTTATGTTCAAAAGGCCACGCAACGTCATGCGGTGCTGTAGCTTTTATCATGTATTCAGTAAAGCTATATACTGCATCGCTAGATGGCGCTACATTAGTTAAGGTGAGGATTTTATCTCTTGATTTATTTCTTTTTTTTTGAAAGTGTGTTTCGAAAAATTTAAAATTTCTTTGTTTGATTTCGAATTATCCACAATTTACCTAACTTAATATACAGCAAAATAAAATATTCACAGCTGGCAGCCATTTTTTCTTTTCGGTTTCCCATTTTTTAAGCAGATGCAAGATGCGCCGCTGCCGAGCAATACGGTAAATGGAAAATTCATCAGGCGTACGTGACGCGCATGTTTGACAATTTCTGCGAAATAGAGATGAAATGTTGTGCGCGCGGCGGGACGAAGCAAGTCAGAGCCAGCATCCCATACGGCAAGCGATAAAAAATAATAGCAATATCAAATCGCGCGGTAGCGATGAGCGGGAAGCGACAACCGGAAGGCAAAAGGCGGGCGGACAAAAGCCAAGCAAGCGCACATGATGATATTGTGCAAGTGTGCTTAAGGCCAAATAAAAAATTGCCCAGCTTGTGCAACAACAAAACAGTAAAACAAACAAAGCAAACAAAGAAAAACAGTTCGAAACTCAAGTGTTGCGTGCAGAGTTGCCAAATAAAATGTTGGACAAGTTAAAAAAATAAATTAAGAAGAAAAAAAAATATCGTATTTGTTAGAAACTCAAAATTTCGAAATATTAATTTAAAGTTTTTCGCAAATTGTTGTTGAGTTTCTTTGCACTACTTTCGAAATGCAACGCTTCACTTACGAACACACGCATACATACATACACATTCGAACAAGCACAAGCACGAACACGGCGACAAACGCACTCACGACTACCAATGAAAACTTTGGCTTTGTAAGTCATTAATTGCACCGTTTGATAGCACGAAAGCGAAAGAACTCAAAGGACGCTGGAGGACCTCACGTGCAAACGTTAAGGAAAACTACTCGGCATTCGCAACATGCAACAGTATGTGGCAATATGTATGTATGTGTGTATGTTGTGTGTGTGTATGTGTTTGTGCAACATTTAATTAAATTAAAAGTGAAACGACGATATGCAACTCGGTGCGAGCGCGCTTTTTCTTTGGCAGCCGCTTTTGCTGCTGCTGCTTCTGCTGCTGTTGCCACTGCCTCGGGATATGCGAGAGAGAACGCTGCCGTGCAAAGGACATTGCGCAAATAAAACTGCAATTTTTTTCTTTCTTTCTTTTCAAATTATTTACGGGTTTGTTTGTGTTGCAAGCGGATGGAAAATAGATGCGAAAAAGTTTTCAAATTTAAGAGAAAATGAAAAAATGAATTCGTTTTTAAAATTATTTTTGTTTTGATTTTGAATAAATTTCGACTTCGATCTTAAGTTTTGAATTCTGTTGAGACAAATTTAAATAAAAGAAAAAAAAATTTTCTTAGATTTTCAATGGAAATTGATTATAGTTAAAATGTTACTTTTTTGTCTAAGTTGATTAATATTTTATTATTTAAACAAATTTATTAAAAACACTTTTTAAAACCTGTTAAGTTTAATCAAATATAAAAAAGTTGGCAACACTGCATTTAAACACATTTTATTCATATGGACACGTGCTTAAATTGTAATCACGAGATTACGTGTGCAAGGTGACGCTGCATTTTTAATCAATTTAAATTGAAAAAAAAGTTAATTTAAATAAAAATAAATAAAATAAAATCATTCACTTGATTTATAAATTATATTTACATTTTTTTTATTATTTAAATGCTGCTTAAATTCATTTTACAAATACAAACAAAAGCTGCGCGCCTTCCGAACAATGAAACTGACCACACGACAACAAGAACAACAACAAAGACCTCATTTGCGCTCGTATGTATTACCAACAGGACCATTATTAAACTCATACACACACATACACGCAGACAAACCGACGGACTAACAAAAACGTACAACAACAACAAGAAAAAATGCAAAAACCCTCGAAATAGATTAAATTCCTTGGTAACACAAATGAAAAACCACATACACTCACACTCATACTCATTATACTCGCACTCACACTCACACTCAAGCCCACACAAACGCACACAAATATAGAAGACACAAATTACAGAGCCGCTTTCAAGCAAAATTGTTTAAAAATACGCGTACAACTTATCATAAAAAAATATTAAATTAACATTAAAAAAACGTTAAAAAATTCTACATTTTATTAACCGTTTTAAATTATTTCAAATTATGATTCAAAGATGTTTAGTCAAAATCTTTTCATAAAACACTTTCTCCGGAATCGGCCCTGCTCGTATACACGTGAGAGACACGCACACATCCCAGCATAAATGCCGCAAACAGAAAAAAATCGCAAACGCAACATAGAAGCGAAACCAAAGCAGACGCGCCCAAATGTATGCAACCATACACACGCAGAACTTGGTTGTAACAACAAAATCCTATTCAAAAATTGTTGTGCCAAACAACCGCTATCAGTTACACGCGCATCCTTTTGCAAAAACGACACCCACCACCCGCTACCAGCTACCCGCCACCGCCAGTTCCTCGTTTTTTGCACAACCTATTTACTAACTCAATTGCGAGCAGAGAGCGTAATGCATAATGATTAAATTTTAATTACCAACTGGCTGCATTTGTCGATGTACATATATGTGTGAGTGTGTGTGTCGATGAATGTATGAATGAGTGTGTTTGTGTTTATCAGTTTCAGTGTGACTGTGTAAATGTGAAGCACCACACGCGCACAATGATGAAATGTAAATCGCACTTGCATAGAATTGACATTGAATGACGCATACTCGTACATATATATTAATATACGAGTATATGACAGTGTGCATGTGTTTTGTTTGTGTATATACGTGTATACGATATCGTGTCTTGTCCGCGTTTTGGCGTTCTGCGCTTATCGAGCCATCAATGTAAAGCGTCCAAGTGCCGCTTACTTTCCCATTAAACTCCATTAACAGTTTCAATATTATTCTGTGCCAAATGCATTTTCGTTTCAAAACGATGATTTACTGTGGAATGTGCGGTTTGTGTTAGTGATGTGCAAGTAGCGATTACACAAAACCGCATACAATATAAAGAATAAACTACATTAATGGCTTTATATACTTGAATGTACTTTTCCAAACCAATTTTGTGGTAAAAGAAATTGTTTAATTACATTTGGTTTCAGGTTTTCTATAAATAGTAATAGTAACTGGGCACCATGCCCACATTAATTATTTTTAAACGCCCACTTTAATAGGTATATTTCAATTATGTTAAACTCTTTTTAACGACTTTAGTAAAATTATTTTAACAATAGAAAAACTTTGTAATAGGCAGTCTTGCATTCTTCATATTTTCATGCTGTCACGCCCACTTTTTTGATAGGAACCAAACCTTGGAACGCGTATTTTTAAATTTATTGCTATGTCACGCCCTCTCTATACTAACTTATTTCGTATCCAAACCGAACAACATTCAAAATTCAAACCGAAAATTCTTGTTCTTTTCTCAAATATTCAAAATTGACACTCGAAATTCTTTTTTCAAAAGAAGAAATTACACTTGATACCTACAATAATATTAACACCCGCTCTTATTAAAACGCCTACAGAATACAATCTTTAATTTAATTTACTACCGCAACTAACCGAATTTCCCAAAGTTCCATTGAAAGTTCCAAATTCATTTTCCAATCACAAACAACAATCGAATTCGCTTACCAATCCAGTCCAACATTACCAAAGAATTAACTCTTCTTCTACTTCATTAACAAACTCGCACAATGCCCACCTACGGTAATCGCCAACAGCAACAACGACAATAACAACACGATGGGCGTCATGCCAGTGGGTGTGGCAAGGCGAAAATAACGAGTACTTCTGTTGGCAATTGACTTTATAACATTTTGTATGCAATTCTCGACGATAACATGCGATTTACAAAGCTTTTTAGCCCCACTTGGCGGCAGTCTATATCGATTAGTAGCATGAAAGTGGGCGTGGGTGGGGGAGCACACCGAGGTGGTTGGTCACTGATACGCTTGATCATTTCGGGTCATTAATGAGCAATGATTAATGGCAAATTGCGGTTTTTTTGATACCCTGAAGTGGAGTGCGGTAATTACGAATTCAAAAGAGAGTTTAACAGAAGTTTTGGTTTCATTTCTTTTTTTGTTGCATACATTTAGGTGCATGTTAAAAATTTGCCAATTCTTAATTAGAGTTTGTGGCGTTGAGTTTTTCTTGATTAAGCGAATTTTTGAGGAAGTCTGTTTTTATGAAACTTTGCAGACATGTTTTCAGCAACAACAGCAGCAACAACAACAACAACAACAACAACAGCAAAAGACGAAATAGTTTGCTTGCAATCCTAAAAGTATGCAAACAATCACACATGCCCGCTCGGCTTTGAATGTGTTGGAGAATGGCACAAATACCAACGACAATGACAGTCGAAACCAAATTAACAAAACGAACGAATTTTCTGCATTTTCAACTTCATTTCGACAGTGGAAATTTTTTGGGAAATTACTTAACAACAACAGTAACAACAACAACAACAATAACAACAACAGCACTGCAAGTTGACAGATTTTTACCGGAAAATTAACAAGTAAACTGAGTAAACTGCAAAATGTTGCTAAAACTTGGTCCTTACGACGACAACAACAACTACACTACCAAACCCAGCAACAGGATGTCGAGGCCAAGTTGTTAAAAAGGGGGCGGTGAGCGGGGCGCGGTGCGCGCGTAACAAAAAAACATCTTCCACTGCAAATCACGTTAAAAAGTCTAAAAGTATGCAATGAAAGAGAAAAAGAAAAATGAAAGAAAACACAAAAAATTTTAACGTGCTAAAAGCGACATGAGTTTGCTTGTTGAACAACAACAATAACTGCTGCAAGTCAGCGGAAGCAGCAGCGGCAGCGGCAACAGCTGCAAAACTAACTGACTGACTGGCTGGTTGACTCTGACTCTGACTCTGACTACATAACTGTGTGTGTGTGTGTCTGTGAGTGTTGTCGGGCAGGAAGAGCAGCACCAAAATCAGTTGCAGCATTTGCTTGGTTTTTTATGTTCTCCCTGTTCTTTTCTCTTCTTCTTCTTTTTGTGTTTTATTCTTCTTTTTTTTTGTAAAAGGAAGCGACAAAACTTTTTTTTTTCTCTTAACTTATGCTGCGGTTTGTGTGAATAATGGAACGCGGCTCTTCGGCAAACCCATTTTTGCTGGGAGTAGAAGTTTTTGTTTTTATTTTTCAGTTAAAAAAAACTGGAAGAACCTTAAGATGCTTATAAAAAAATTACGAAGCTTTAAAAAGGTGTTCCAACTGAATTTTTAATATGGAGCGGGTGCGGCAAATAGTGAGACCCAACCGCTGGGCAGAGTTTTAGAAAGCGAGGTTCTTTTAGTTTAGGTTTGGGTAGGAATCGGAGCCTTGGAAGTTCGTTAAACTAAGTGGAAGAAGAACGTTAATTACAAAAGAATACCAATTGTATAAAGTAAATAATATTAAAAATACAGTTCAAGAATATTAAGAGTTGTATTACGGGTGTTAAATAAATTACAGCAAGTCTCTATTATTAATAATTGGAGCCTTGGATCAGCAGGGACTCCTTTGGTAGGTTTCCACATTTTAAGGTAGTAATGCCAAACATTTTTGAATTATGTCTGTGTATCAAGGTTAAAGTTTTTCTTTGTTTTGTTTTATTTCCGATAGAAAGACAAGTTTCTGAAAGTTTGGAATATAATCAATTTTATATCTACTAAATTTTTAAGTTTAAACAAAATTTTTTTTTATAGAGCCTCAGCAGAAATCTCGCTTAAATTGTTTTCAAATTGAGTATTTCAATGTCAGTCTTATCGCCAAAACAGAAACAGAAAACAAAAATTTACTTTGTATACACATCTTGAGCAATTTTGAAGTTGAAATACCCCACATACATAAGCCGAAGAAATGTTTGTTTAGATCAAGCTCAACATGTCTTATTTAAACGACTATTTTATTTTTATTTATAAATTTCTTTTTATTAAAATAATTTTATTTGTTCATTGAAGCATTCATTTTGAACTGAATTTGATATTTCTAAGGTTTTAAAAGTAAAATTTACTATTATTATTAAATTAATTTGCATACTTTCTCACTTATATTTTTAAAAAATTTGACGCGCTGGAACAAGCCAAAATACCGAAAATATTAACAGCTGAACAAATAAAATTTCGGCAGCGCGTTTTTTTAAGCAGGGTGTAAATGAAACAACATCTTAAATAAAAACCACGACGTCACAAAATTCGACACAACAATAACAACAACAACAGCTGTGTTTATAATAACACCAGACTGCGAAATTTTGAGAAGAACGCTCACACCAAGCCTAGGTACCTTTAAAAAAAACATTCCTTATATCTCAGAACATTTGCGTAGAACGTTTTTCAATTAACTCTTTTATGATTAATCAACTTTTCCACTTTTACTACCTCAAAAAACGTTTATAAAAACTCCTTAAAAAATTTTAGTTTATTGTGAAGCTTTCCTTTATTTTCCTTTTTCCCACGACAATTTTTAACTAACGAACAACACTTTTCCATCTGCACAAAATCCAGAAGTTGAACTAAGCCGAATCGATGCAGTCCTTTACGCATTCCTCGATTGTCACGTAGCTGTGTCCACCCTCGGAGCCACAGCCGCCCACAGTATACTTCTCGCAACTGTTGGACGCTGCGTTGAAGTGAACGCCCGATATAGCCATTCGACATCTGCCGTAGCCTTTAGGATGCGGCTCCAGGCAGTGCGCTAAGGTTGAGAATTAGAAACGAACTTTTGATAAGTAAACAAAAAGCAATAACAATTCTTAAATATTTGTTGTTTATCATTATTAACCGCTACTGACCTGGCCTCTCAGCCTTGGCAGTTGCCAAAAGTACGGCAACTAAAGCCAGAATTAAGAAGCAGAATTTGAAGTTCATTTTTTTGTTGTTTTTTAGAAGACGTTCTTGCTCGCACAAAAGTGAAATTTATACTAAGCGAGTTTTGCTCCATTTCGGATGTTTTGCTGGCAAAAGTTGATGATTAATTTTATTAAATATAGAAACACATTTTAAGCGCAAATACACCAAACAGTGCCAACAACAACAACAATTACAAAATTCAAAACAATAACAAAAACACTTTTTCCAAAGCATTTTTAAGTGAAATTTTCAGTATACACAAAAACAAAAAAATTTGATTTAAAACAACAAAATCGTTGACCCAATGTAAAAAAAAGTATTTAAAACAAAAACTGTCGATAACTCTTTTCCATTTTCTGAGCTTTTCTCTTTTTTGCATTTCCAAACGCAAGTCACAAAAATGCACAGAGAAAAATAATTTGTTAATTGAATTTGTTAATTCATTGAAACTTAGTTTGTTGATTCAGCAAATTTTTAATTGTATTGATCAAATGTTTAATCAAATGCCAACAAATTTCAAAACAAAAAGTTGATTATTTCGTTTCATTTCTTGTTTACAAATAATTGTTGTTGACTTTTTATCAAAATAAAAAAACAACCTTATAGTACCCGGCGTTGTTTTATTTTGATTAAAGTCTAGATATGTGTAAGATATTAGTTAGCTGAACTTCCGGTTACTCTCCGTTGTGACATTTCTAAGTTTCGGCGGTGGGCGTTAAATTGATCCAACCACGCCCACTTTTGGCTATGTGATCGACAGTGACCCTTAAAAGTAATATTAGCGAATTAATCGAATATTGATGTTAAACTTTTAAGCAAATTTGTAATTGTATTGATTTATTTATTTCTCAAAAGATAAAAAGATGCAAAACCTTTTTCCTTTTTGTTGTTTTTTTATTGGAGTGTTAATTAAAACTTAGTTGTATTAAACAAAATATTACTTATATTGATTAAGTTTTGCATGAACATTTCGTTCTGTGTTCCTAAAAGGAATATGTAAAAATGAGTAAAACAAAAAATCAAAAGCAAATAGAACAGTGTACATCACTGACGCGCGATAAGGTGCAACATTGAATGTTGTGGACGCCACAACAGAGGAGAAGCAGCCAATGTTTGGCTATTAATCATGGCAAAGTTCATAAATTCAAAGTCACGCGATGATAACAAAGTCGCAGCGGCAAAAATCAACACATACATACAGTAATATAAGCGGCTTTCGAAGCGACTTTAGCGTTTGCATAGTCTGGCGAAATACGTCATTAAAGAATTCTCCAAGAATCAATAAATAAACAAACAACAAAAATTGTGAAAACTGTTTTTCGTTAATAAATATTTTTAAATTTCAATATTCAATGTCGCTCCTCACCTTATCTTATACATAGTGTAAGAAGCGACACCTAGCGAATAAAAGAGACGATGAGCAGCGAATCCGATAGATTGCGCTCGTGAAAAAAGTTAACGTGAGGTGTTGAAAACTTGAGGACAAAATTTAAATGAAAATTTGTTAGAACTTAAATACCCGACAAATTTTTAAATAGTTTAAAATAAAAAATTTTTATAAAACTTTTTTTGTTCGGAAAATATTGGCGAGTTAGTTTACCAACAACAAAGCAAAAGTTAGTTTGCACAGCAAATTAAGTGCTAATTAAATTCAAATATGCACTTTTTGCACCCAACAACTACAACAACAACAAAGAACAACAACAAAAAAGTTCCATTAGCATTATACCGAAAAATGGCAAAGCATGGCAACACTGGTTGGCATGGATTGAGCTTAGCTTGGCTTGGCTGCTGATGTTGTTGTTGATGGAAATGAGAAATGAGAAATTTGCTCGACAAATAGAATTAACGATGAAGCATGCACGAACAGTCGATTCAAGGGCGGGGGGCGGTGGGCGGTTGGAAAACAAAAGAGGTATGTGGGTATAAAATTTAAGTGCACACACGTACAATACACACACGCACACACTCGCACACACACACACACACACACACTGAAAGACACAAAACCACATAAAAACAATTGCAAATTAAATATGGGCGTGCGCGTCTGTGTTTGTGTATTAACAAAACCTGAAAGCGGAAAACAAGAAAATCAACAATGGCGGCCCTGCTTACGGAAGCGGAAGTTTTAAAGTAGATGCTGCTGCAGCAACAACAACGATACGTCATAGCTAATCCTGATCTGCCTCAAGAATGCTTGAGAGATGCAAAACAAATGCAAAACCAACGGAAAACAACGTGAATGCGCTGCGAAGGCGAAGATATCAGCAGCTGAAGATGCAGCATTGCAGCAGCTTATGTTACCGCACGGCAGCAGGATGCGCTATACGTTTGTTGTTATTGTTGTTGTGTACACTGTAATACCACATTTTTACATATTTTACATACATACAACATATTTTAAGCGTTTTTATTTTTTACAAAGTAATTGTTTAATGCATTGGTTAATGAAATTACCATTAAAAATCGTCATGATTGCGAAGTGGACATTTCATTATAATTGAAAATCTTATGGTAATGAACTACACATTTCATTATTCCATTGTAATTGTAAAAGTAATGCATTTTTTATATATAATTGAAATATTCAAAAATAATTAAAGCATTAACAAGTCTAATTGAAATGAAATGTAATGAAAATTTTTCTTTTAGCATTACAATTTTCAAGGAAATCCTAATTTCATTAGCAATTTAATTGATTTGATAGATAACAAATTACTTTCACAATTAATTTGTTGATAATTTGTTTATTTAATTAAATCTTATAATATTTTATTCCTCAGTGTAGCTGCTTAGCAACCGGAAGTGGCATTATACAAAAATAAAATCCATGAACAGGTATTCGTATAATCTAACGGCAACACTAAAAATCTAGCATGGGTTAAACTGAGTCGTCGTTCACTCTTCTCTCTCTTAGTTCCTTTTTGTGTGTTTTCGTTTCTTTTTGTTATTGTACTTTGAAATGAGCTCGCATAAATCCCCGACTTCATTATGCGCCACCGCGACCAACACCGCCGCGCCGCCGCCGAAGCTCTGATGTCTTCAAGGAAACGAAAAATGTGCGCACTTACGCCACCGGTGTGAGGGGCGTGAGTAGGTGTGTGTGTGTGTGGGCAAAAAACGAGCGGCAACTTAATCAGCTTTTGTCTATCAAAACAGGCGCCTTGGGGAATTTCTGCGATGCTGTTAAAATTTACTCGCGTTTCGTTGTTTTACATTTTTTCTGTGCTCCTTTTTTTTCCGCTGCATACTATTTCTTTTTTGCATCTTGCTCCAATAAATGCAACACTGTGCAGTGCTCTGCATGCTGCTGCATGTTGCATGCAATTGTATATTTATGGCTTCAACCGAAATTTTTGCATGTGTCTTAGCACATTTCTTGTCGGATTTTTCTTTTCTCTTTATTTGTTTGTGTTTTATTTTTTCTTTGAAAGAGGAATGCCACACATGTGTGCGCCCCAACTTGATGCCACAATGTTGCAGAGTGTCTTAAATATTTTATGAAATTTCAAAGTGCTTTTCATGTTGCACACATCACACAAACACAAACACAGCAAATATGTGCTTTTATGATTTTTATTTAAATGTAATGTTCTTCAATTTCCAGCGAGTAGTTTTAGTTTCTTAAAAGAAAAAACATTTCGATTTACAACCATTTCAAAATGAGTTAAACGGACAAAATTTATGAAACCACTTAACCTTTTCGTTAAAAAAAAAGTATCGGATAAATTTATACTTCTTCAAATTTGAATATTAAATCAATAATTCATGAACTTCGATGCTATTATTTCATTCAAAACTTCAAACTATCCTAGCCCACGACAGAAGAAAATTGACCTGCCCGTAAGTTATTCATTTGGAAGCAAACTACTTTGTTTCTCCGTAATTTTAAAGGCCTATTGTAAGAGCTTTTAAAGGAGAGAGAAGAGTCCTTCCTGAAGAGAAAAACTACTCCTTTTCTCTCTACTTTTTAGTATCGTTTAAGACGGTCTTTAAAGAAGAACCTTTTTAAAAAAAAAATGCTGTTGGATAAACATATTTTAAAAACCTCTTCATTTGTAGGCAGTCTTCTTTTCTTCTCTCTGCTATTTTAAAAGCTTCTAAAAGAGTTTTTCTACGGACTTAATAAAATAGACCTACTTTTTTTATTGAAATAATTCTGTAAAGTTGTTCGTCTAAAATAAAAATACATCTCAAGGCAAGATTATTCTTATATACAATAAAATTACAACTTATTGCAAATGAAATGTTCTTCTTCTTTATTGGTGCCGCCAATTTGCAAAAACATTGCGCAACCTTGGCAACCCTTTTGCCATTATACATGTCCACTTTTTTCCTCTGTTTTTCTGTTTTTGTAGATTTTTATTAAACTTGTTTGTGGCAATTTCAATTTGTGCCTGGCATTTTCAATTTAATTTAAATTCATTGTGCACAAGTTTTTTGCGTGCATTAGCGCTTTTTGCCTCCGCCAGAAGGAAGCTTTCCAGCGGCGTGGCATCGTGGTGGCTTTTTTGCCGAGTTGGCAATCGAGTGTTTACAATGGCGGCAGTTAGTAGTTTGCTATTACTATACGGCAAACCGTATTTGCACACACACTCATCTGGTTGCTTCAAAAAGCACCTCGCCCGCTACGCCCCTAACTCCCGCCCTCATTGGTACAGTTCATATTTTCATATTTTAAGCGCACAAAGTGGCAATTTCCATTATGCTCAAGTAGAATTTAATTTGAGCGTTTTTCTTTTTGCCTTTATGCTTTCGAAGTTTTTTTTTTTTTGGTTTTGTTTTTGTTTGTGGTTTATTAACAAACAAAAATGTTGGTGTGGTTGCCCCAGTAACGGTTATGTGAATTAACTAAAATTAATTAATAAACTCGGAATATGAAACGGAGTTGGGTTTGTAAAATGCAAACAAGTTGATGCTGACACTCGGAGAACTTACTAAGTAATACAAACAAGCAAAAGGATTCGTTGTTAAAGATTTAAATACAATATGTCGAAACTTTTCCTTCGAGTGCCGTTCTTTGAATTTGTGGTCAATGTAAAAATTCCACAATAACTTTTCGACTAATCTCTATGAAAAAGTTGTTAGTGTGAGAGTGTTTAAAAGGGAGTTAGAAGAAGATTAAGTTTCAATGGTATAAAATTTGTCTCAGCTTATCTTCTCTAAATGGCCTCTCATCTTAAAAAATATGCTTATAGAGTTTAAAAATTCAAAAGTATTCGCTCACCAAAATTAAAAAAATAAACAGAATATTATTTTATACCGGGCAGTTCCTTAAAAGCCAAAACTGTAATTTCGAAAAGCTCGAAAAATTTCGAGCCTCTTTTCGCGACCTCGCAAATATTTGTCGATTCAATTGATTTAACAGTTTAATCTCCTATTATTATTTCCAATTAGTGTTGCCTATGCTGTCATTTTCTAATAAGTATTGCATGTTTTTCGTTTTGGTTTTTATAAGTATGTAAGCTGTGCAATATTTATTACAAATCAAAAACAACAATTTACCTGTATTATTCTTTAATTTGATAACTTAACTTAAAAAAGAGCAATTTTTTAATGTCATTTATTGTTTTATTTTACATACATACAAACAACACTGAAACATATGTATGAGAAACTTTTCGAGGCTATTTTCGAGACTAATTTGCCTCGAAAAATCTCAATGCATGCGAAAACTTTGTTTCGTACACTTGCGACAGTTCATATTAAAGAATCGAAGTGTTTCAAAGTTTTCGAGGCCTTTTCGCCTTTAAAGGAATTGTCTTTTTAATATTTCAATCTTTATAGACAGTGTTCAAAAATGTCTAAGTTTCATATACAATTGACTTGACTACATTAATTTAATGCGTGACTGTCATAAAGTGTTACCAAAATGACAAGAATTCACTGCAATGAATTAGCAAAAATTGTTGAATCCAATCTTAACAAATATTCAAATAGATAAATTAAAAACGTTTTTTAAATCATTTTGTCTAATAACGCCAACAACAACTTTAGCAACTTGCAAGCATAAAATTTTACATTTTAAATATCATATTTTAGAAGTACTTTTAAACATTTTATGTTGCAGTAAAAATGAAGAACAAAAAAAATGAACCTAATTGACTTATTAAAAATTAAAATTTCTAGGTTAATGAGTTTGTGAGTGTGAATGCACACATAGTCCGATGCACGCTTCCGGGTGCACTTTTTATGTATATCTTCTTTTTTTTGCATTATTAAACAACTTCCAGGTAAGCTTACCTTTAAAATTTGTGTGCTGCGAAAAACGACAAGTGTGCAGGGGAAAAGGTGTGAGAGAAAAGGAAAAAATAAAACCTATGCCACATACTTGTCGCCTGCACTCCCCAAACGCTAGTCACTCTCGCTTGCTGTGCTGTGCTGTGCTGGCTGTGTGCCGCTTGCGATGATGACATGACACCTTCTGCGCATATTTTTGCCACAATTTTTTACTTCCTGCTTTTGCTGTTCTGCTGCTGCTGCTGCGTTTGCCCCGCGCACAACAACCCAAAATTTCCCAACTCACTTGACAGTGGTGCAGGATATTTTAGACAAAGTATAAAAGTACATATGTGTGCGTGTGTGTGTGTCCGTGTGTGTTTGTGCTTCATTATCTTGACTTTGGAAAGCACGGCAACACTAGCTGGCTTGGCTTGGCTTTGCACCTAGCTAGAAGCTACACGAAAAGTGGAGTTGTGTTTTTTAGAGTGAGGTACTATGCACAGTGGTTAAAGAGCGTCAAAATAAAATCAAAATTATTTTATCAACGAAATGTTTTAATGTTGTGAAGGGTATAATTCACAGATCCAAATATTGTTTAAGTGGCAGGGTGGTAGGAAATTTATTCCCACGCTAGCACTGAAAACAACAAAAAATTCTGAAATGGAAAAATCAATTTAAAATATTAGGAACTTATTTTTATAGAGAAAGTTTAGGTCTTCGAAACAGTTAAGGTTGCTTGAAAGGACATAAATGCATAAAAAGTCGATAACAATTTTCCAGAAAAAAAATTGTTTAAAGAAATCTGTCAGGTCGAGTAATATATAAATATTATTTCATATCGGCCCGAATCTCAGCTCTGAAAAATCAGCCCCGACTTCTTGAGTTAAGAATTTAAGTTCTAATATTCAGGATGGAATAATCAGCACCGGCTTAGGTAACAAAATTTTTATCAATGTTGAATTTGTTTGGTTTGAAAAACATTTGACCTTAACTTTATGCCTGGGATATGGTAAAGTCCGGCTTATGTTAAATTGGTATACAAATTATTCAGTCCAAAAATTTTATATTTTTTTAATCGCAACGTTTTGTGTAGGTCAGTGCATTGGCTTTCTATGGAGAACTTCGCAGGTTCGATTCTTGGTGACGCAAATCCAATTTAAGAAATTGTATATGCGGGAAAACCTCTGACAGTAAAAATTTGTCAAGAAAATCTTCGAAGAAAGAGCAACAAATTGGTGTACACTCTGCTAGGGTCGTTGCAACAATTATTAATTTTTAATATATTATTTATATCAAGTTTTCGAAGTAAAGAGGCGAATATTCAATTGAAAAGGAAGGTCAAATTTCCAGCGGAGTGTTCAACTTAGTTACTTTAATTTAAATTATAAAAACTATAATTTCTTTGGACTTACCTCTATACAACGCCCACTGTGCACTGTTTCATACTGAGTCTTTTTCCATTTCCGCACTTTAGAATATTTATACTCTACTTTATTTTTCTTCTTCTTTTTTTCATTTTTTGTTTAAATACGAGTACAAAAGCTTAAATTGCAACATGGCGTTTGTGGTATCTGTGGCAGTGTTGCCAACGCTTTAATTCTCATTTTGCTTTTATTTTTGTTGTTTTTTTTTTTGGCAGTTTTGTTGGTTTATGCACGAGGTGTGATGTGTGAATTTTTAAATTCCTTGGTGTATTTTCGTATGTGTTGCTCGGCCAACTCATCAACGCCTTGTTTCGGCGCTACGTTTAGGGAATTCTTCATCTTCTTTTTCTTCTTCCTCTTCTTTCGTATGAATAAAATATAAAGTAGCGCCGCACGGAAAGTGGAATACTTGTGCTTTGGCAAATTTTCACAAAAAAGAATTAATTGCGATAACATTTGAGCGCGCCAAAAAAAATCGTTTGGGGCCGCAAAACAATAAAATGTAAAACACCTGGTGTCGTTCATCCGGCCAGCCAATGGCGCCACACCCATGCGACGGCATTAATTTGCAGTCAAATGTCCAATTTAGGTGACACGCGTACGAGCGCGCCTGTCACCGACAGCCGACAATCAATCATTTTGTCCGGTTGAGCAATACAAGCCAAAAAGAATGGAAGAGCCAATCTGCGAAACGAAACAATTTTCGGCCAAAAGTGGTACGGAAAAGCTTGTGCGTGTGCGTGCGTGTGTGCATTTAGAAATTAAGTTTGCTCGCCTGAAATTATGCTACGAAAACTTTTCACACTTTTTCCCTTTTTTGTTGTTGTTGTATATTTGTTGTTTTAGTAAGAGCCAAGTTGTTGCTGGTGTTATGAATTTTTTATTGCGGCATGAATTGTAATTTCTATTTTTCGTTTGTTTTTTCTGCTCTTTAACGTTTGCCGTGTGGCGTTATTTAGAGTGGAAGGGGAGGGGGAAGTAGGAGTTAGTGTCCGCATTGTGTGCTGCGCTGCGGAAATTAATTGCCACAACAATGGCGACAAATTACACGCGTGAATTGTAATAAATGACATTAAATTAATTGCATATGTTTAGGCGTGTTGAAGAGTTTGACAATTCGTGAATTTGTTAATTAAATCCGGTTTATGGCACTCACATAAAAAAGTGCTTTTCGATTTAAATATTTATTTAAATCAAATACTTCGGAATTTCCAACTTAATTAGTTTGAATTTGTTTAATTTTTTATATAAACAAACAACTGAAATTTTTATTAGCGATTTTTTTTTTTGAAATTTCAGTTTAATGTGATTTACCTATTAAACATATCAATTGCAATTGTGTTTGTTTTTTAATAGTTAAATACTTTTGTTTAACTTTTAATTAGTTAAATTTTTGTTTAATACAATTTTAAAAGAACTTGTGTCTCAATTAGTACAAACAATTTCAAATCGAATTTATTTCAACCAATTTTTTTTATTGAGTAGATATTTTCGATTTTGACTTTTAGTTAAAAATTGCATCAATACAAATAAAAGTTTCTTCAATGTTGATCTTGTATGAAAAGTCGGACAGAAGCTACCAATAATTTTCCAATAAGAAATTTATTGTCATAATTAAAATTTTAATTTGAAATTTACAGATTTTTAGTAAAATATTTGTTTATTACAATTAAAAGCTTTGCTGGAACAACAAACTGAGTTTCAATTAATACTAATAATTCAATTAACAAATTTAATATTTTCTGTATACACTTTCACCTTCTACCTTTAAATTCTTTCACACACTTTGGTCATTTCCATGCACACCTTTTCCTATTTTAATTTTTTCACTTACCTACCGGAAGTGAAAATAATTCATTTGCATGTCTATGCAAATTTTTCCTTATTTTACAATTTTCCGGTTACAAATTTTCCACAATTCGTTAGCACAGAAGTGTCATTTCTTTTGTGTTTGTGGATGTGTGTGTGTGTTTTTGGTGACTTTTGACGCTGTCTAACCGCTGACTTCCTTCCGTTTCCGGTCAACTACATTTCTTTACAGTTCCAAACAAACCGACCGTGCGAGACCGTGGCAAGACAATTTCAAGGTTTTGCGCGTCTCCACAACAGCGCCATAGAAAAGGTTCTTGCCGCCCCCGCCTCCTCCTCTGACATTTTTGCATGACATTTTGCTTTTATCACAAACTGTCACATCGTTGTCAAATTTTCAGCGCTGTCATTGTTGCCGCCATTACTTTCGCATACACTTTGACAGCGGCACACGTTGCCAGGGTTGCCGTCTGAGTTGGCGTATTTGCCACCCTTTTCTTCGGCACTTCACGTCCCCAGCGCTTAACCCCATCGATGGATGCCACAAACCCAAATTAATTTGCCAAGTTCTTAACGATTCTTCGAAGATTGCAAAATTTCACTCACGCGTTTTTGTGCTAATTTAATTTACGGCGTACCGCGAAATCTTGCCACAATTTGCGGTAAATTTGTGTCGTTTGCGGTGCGAATTTTCGTAAGTAAAATGTTTCTGCGAATTTGCTGCGGCGTTATTATTTCACAGTTAAATCTGCGCGCTTAGCTTGTTTTAGCGCACATTCAGCAAAACATCCTGCAAAAATTACCTTCATACATCACTGATATCTATGTATGTGTAAATGTATGTATGTGTGTATGACGCCACCCCTTCGACCGCGCATCGCTCATACAAAGCTCATGAGCAGACAGAAGAAGAAGCCACGTTCGCAGTGCAACACTGCGCAACCGAATGCGGCAGGCAGCGTTGCAATATTCGCTGATAAATTGCATTACAAATTCGCATAAATTGTGCTCGTGTGCGCGCAACAAATCGTTTGTGCGAAATGTATTTATCTTCGCATTGAATTTGAGATTTTCCAACAATTTCTGATTTGCAATTTTTCTTTTCTTTTTTTTATTTTTCACTTTTCTTTTCGTATTTTTTATTGTCGCCGCTCTTATTCCCGGTTAGCGCGGATATTTGTGGAAATCTGCTTTGTTCGACAAAATTATGCGCGAAATTAAATGGAATTGGAATTTTTTCATTTTTATTTCGCTCATAAGTCCCTCCTGTTAGTAAATATAAACGCTTTGGCAATAAATTCCTTTTGACAGTTTAAGGAAATGCGCTATTAGGTAAACTGAAGCCAATATTGTTTATGGGGAGAATGGGGGAAAAGAGAGCAAGAATATTAATCCAGAATTTATCGGTCTAGTCGGGTGATTAAAAAAAGATAGAGCAAAGAAATTGACAGAAAGGAAAGTTTTGAAATTTAATAAAAGAATGTTAAACTGGTTAAATTAACTAGTTAAAATTATAAAAAAATCTCAGTCTTCAAAACAAGGAGTAAAATTGTTTTTGAAGTCCTTCATTTGGATGCAGCAGACTTTACGCTTCTAATTATATCTTCTTTTCCATTTGGTACCCAAAAAGCAGCAACATGAGAAGAGTGTAGGTCGAGCTATCTAAGAGCGGTCATACAGAAATTTTTTTTAATCCCGGTTTTTATTAAATTTTCTGATCACCAAGAATTGAACCTAAGACTTTGAGAATGGGTTCCTGACGAAAGTTGTCAAAAGAAAAATGCTGTCGAAGATCATTTTAAATTAAGTACTATAAAAACTTCTTTATTTAATATGTACTATCAAAACATTAACTAAACAATAACAAATAAAAATACATAAAGTTACAAAAAATTCAATTTATATTTTTTAATCAATTCCAATACAATCCTGCAATGCACTTCGAATATTTTCCCCCACATTTGGTCATACTGTCCCCCTTGTTACAAAGTTAATTAACACTTCTTTAGTCTGTTTTCACTCTCGAAATACCAACCGAAAATTCCAAAACTCCGACACAACAAAAACAAAAGATAAAACCCCTTTTAAAAGGCGAACAAACAAAAATAAAAAAAAAGCATTCCTCAAACTCCGCGAAACATCGATTGGAAACGGCTGCCGCTAAGCACACACACACCCATACATAAACACAATAGCAAACAACACAATCGCAACACTAAAGATTTATTGGATATTGCGGCATAAAGTGGGATTTGGTATTTTATCTGGAAGCCTGACAATTGCCACGGCCTTCGCTTTTATTTCACTTCTTTGAGTAGTTGAGTGGGCGTAGTTACATTTCTATTCGAGTATCAGGTATCAGTAAAAGTGGGAAGTTTTAGTAATCGTAAATTAAAGTACTCGGGTATGATTCTTTTTAATTGTTTCAATTTGTAAAGAACTTGTTATATTTAAAATGTTTAAGGTATGTTGGAATTTTACAAATAAAATGTAAAGAAAATTTTAATTGAATTGTTAAAATGATTTTAGAATTTTTTCTACTTTAAATTTTAAATGAAAATTTTGCAACTTCAAAAAAAAATAGGGTGGATATATTTAATTAATTTAAGTATATGTATTTAAAAACTCACGAATTTCTAAAAGCGAAACCGATTCCAACCGAATACTTTAAATTGCACAACAACACTTTACACAACACTAGTCGTAAGACAAAAGTCTGTTTTTAAATAAATTACTTACTGCGAAATCGACATGAAAGCGCAGTCGGAAGCGCAAATGGGCGCAAAAATATCATTAAACAAAAGCGTCTAACACAACAACACCCACTCGACGGCGTTGTTGTATCCGCTTCCGCTGCTGCTGCTGCTGCTGCTGCTTCTTTGCCGCAAGGTTGACGCTGTCGTGCTAAATTGTCACACTGTCTGCGTTTCGCTGCTGCCACTTGCGCCCGCCGCCGTGTGCCTTCCTTAACGTTGATTTCTGTTAAAGGTAAATATTTGCTTATCCCTTTGAACCCTTCTAACCATTACCGGCGATGCGATGAGGAGCAGCCATGAGGTATGTGCGTTCGTTCATTCGTTTGTTTGTTTGTTCGTTTGTTTATTTGTTCGTTGGTACGTTTGCACGTTCGTTCGTTTGTTTGTTTGTGTTTTCATTACGCTTGTATTGGTGTCGCAGTAAGACGCAGCCATGTAACCATTTGGTATTTTTAAGGTCCTTTTCAGGTTAAAGCGTTGTTTTTCCTAATTGGAACGTAGATTTTAGTTGGAAAATAAGTTAAGCGAAGTTTTCGGGACGAGTTTTTTATTGTAGCACAATAGAAGAGATAGTAGCAGAGATATTGAATCAGTGCGGGCTTTAGGAGAAATGTAAATGATATGAGTTGACTCCATAAACAAAAAAATGTAAATGGAATTCTAAAGTAGGAGATAAATAATTTAAGCTTAAAATAGAAATTACTAAACAATAAAAAAATTATTCTATATTAAGATATACAAAAAAATTTTGTATTTTAGAGCAGTACTCATTTAAGCTCGTTTTTGCCTCGAATATAGCGATAATTTTACAAATTTGTACCTCGTAAATCAGCTGTTTTTTTCTTTTTTACTTATTTTTGTAATCAGGTTTTTTATTCAAGTTAAATTTTATTACATATTTCACAAGAGAACTGAAAACCTTTGAAGTGTCTACAAAAATACGAATTTACATGAGTACATTAAATTGTATTCAAAATAGTTTCTTTGAGTTTGTTTCGCTTTAAAGGCCCTCAAACATTTGAAAATGCGAAATCAATTTAAATCGGCGATAAAGAAGCGAACCGAAAGCGTTCCCAGCCTCATACAAAAGGCGCAGACCGACGCAAACTCGAGCCAGGTGAAAAGAGGCCGTAACGCAACAAAACGAAATGAAACGTCAAAGCGCATTATTTATGCAGCATTCAATCAATTTTCAATTAGCTTTGAACAGCTACAAAAGGTACCTACAAAAATGCGAAAAAAAAAGGAAAATAAAATAAACAGAAATTACGATTCGAATTGAAAATCAAAGCAGAACTTAAAAGGATTTTCAAAGTAAATTCCAGGTACTAAACAAAGTAAATTGCATGCAACAACAAAAATTTAAAGTACCCCTCGTTTTTTTCGCATGCCTATTTTGTCAAAAAAAAGTGTTCACAGTCGTCCTAATTGCGAATGTCATAATGTGCGGCGCCCTACTGAAAGTCAACTTTGTTTTTGTTTGCGCTCTCCCTCATACTCATACTCGCTCTCGCGCTCTAATATGAATTACACACTTGAGAATTGCACTCTGTTAAAAACTTGGTTGGCAAAAGCAAAAGCAAAAGTCAACATAAATAAAAGTTTTCGCTGTTGTTGTCGGGAGTTCTTCGCTCGTTCGTTTTATCTTCTTCTTCTTCTTGTTTTTTTTTTGCAGATTTTTCCAACGTAAAATGTGTAAATAAACTATTTTTGTACTTAATTAACAAAATTGTTTTAATGCGCACAAAATCAACATTTGCAACGCAGAAGGAGCCGCTTCAAAATAAAATAGAAATAAAAAGAAAGAAAAAAACAAGACATAAAACGACCAGTTGAGGCAAGAGTCTCCGGCGGCCGACTTGGCTCAGTTCAGCTCAGTCGGTAGTCTGACAGCGGCGGCTGAGAACGAAGCAGCGCCGCCATTTTGACTGAGTAAACACATTTAGAGCGAAGGACAAACTTACGGCGTGTGCTCAGCTACCGGAAGTTAATAATTAATCTTGATATGCCGGGCGTGGCGTGGCGTAGCGGAGGTGTCGTCCATCCGTTCTCCCGGTGCTTTGCGTCGCGTATTTATGCAATACGATAAGCGCGCCGCCCCGCAACTTAGCACAATTAAAAGGGATCAGCAGCGCGAATGGGAACGAGGACGTGAATGCGAACGCGGACACGGAAAAGAATCTGCGTCGGGTATGAGTCATAATTAGTGCAGTCAACACAGTCGGCCGTATTTGCCAAAGTTGACATTGTCCTTGGAGAGATTAGCTGCGTTGGGCTTTCGACTTAGGCGCCAGCGAATTGAGTTGTTTTTGTTATTTTTTATTTATTCAAATATGTAAGTTAATGAGTAGAAATATCGTGTACAGTAAAATAAATTCATTTGGCATCGGTTAACATAAAGTAGCGCCCTTTTCGCTATGAATGGTATATAAAAAGGAAGCCAGGCGGGGAATACCTGGGCTGTAAATGGGCGGCAATTTCACATATTTAAAAAAAATATTCTGAATTTTTTTGAATAAGTAGCTTTTTAAGTAATGCAGCTATTATTTTGAAATAACGCTTTCACTTTTACATTTCAAAATGTCGAGCCATTTTGCTTTCTTTATTTCAAAAGCTAATATAAAATTGAAAAGTTGATTTTTTGGCAAACTGATGGAGAAATATTTTTCTTGCCTTTCTTCGAATTTGGTTAAAAAATTCATAATATTGTATTAATACTTTGGTTTAGTTTATTGCTATGATTCTTCTATGAATATTTTGTTGACTTATTTCTCTTATATGCAAATAAAATAATCAAACTTATTTCTCTATTTTACTTTAAATATTTAACAAATTTTGTCTGTAATGATCTGAAAAATCAAATCAAACTTTTGGCAATGAAGCAAATTCCCTCACAGTCTCAGCATAGCCAGTTAAAGTAACAAAGTCTTCACAGGTTAACAGTGAAAGCTCGCATTTAACATTTCGGTTAAGCTTTCATTGACAGCTTATGTTAAGATGAACAGCAACGGTAAGCTTTACATTGTAGCTTTTTTTCTTTTATAGTATGGCAGTACTTGAATTTTGTTACCATAAATTTCAATTTAATTTATTAACTAAATGAAGCAAACACTTACCAACTAATAAAGAAGCTCTATTGAAACTTTAAACGTCTCATTGCAGTTTATGATACGAAACTGATGTTGCTTTAGCATGTTGCATGCGCTCGTAATGAACTTCAACTTCAACTTCATGCTATATTTAACATGATTAATAGCAGCAGAGTGTGTACTATATGAACCAAATTTGAAGTGTTTTTTGGCAACAACAAATTCAACTAAAAAGTGAACGCAAAAAAAAAAATCTTTTACTTTTTGCATTGTAGCCTTTGGTAATGCAGAACCTATGAAATTGTGTTTTAACCAACAATTTGTTTAGGTTGTATTTTAGCATAATATGAAAACTATTCCCTGTTTGCTTTTGTATGTAAAAAGCTATCAATCTTTAACTTTTAAATTTACCGAATTTTGTTTAAAATTAAAAGATAAAAAGATAAAAATACTATTACCAATTAAAAAAAATTTTAAAATATTTTTTTAAACTCTTCTCATCGCGGCATAAATTTAAACATTTCCAAATTTCCAATTTTTTCTTTCATTTTCTGCCAAAGAAAAATTTAATCTCTTCGATGGCATAACTTAGAGTGCCTGCCTCAAGCTATTTGGCCACTTGTTGTGTTGCGTTGTGTTGCATGCTCGACCGTTCGTTCAGGTTCAAATGTCGCGTTGTGTGCCTCCTTACTTACTCAATGCAGCAGCTGCATTTTTACCACCAAAAATCTTCACTTTTTTATTCGATCAGGTATTCCGTATGTGTGTGTGTGTATGTTAGCCAGCGTGATAGCAATATTGTACCATTTGTATATCCCACTGTCGTGGAATTTATTCGTTTAATGATCATCAGTTTGCCACGGTGATAGCGTCCTAGTCAAAATCCTATCGACTACAGCATAACGATAACTTGTTTTTGTTTTTTTAAGTATCAAATTTGTTGCCGAAAATTTGTCTTTTCTTGTTATTGGAAAACTTTAATGCTTGTTTCCAAACGCCTTGAAGGTATTTGTTGATTGCGCCGATACAGCAAATACTGCAAAAGAAAATTCGCAGCGTTTCCACATTTTACATTGTCGAAATGACTTTAAAAAGTGGAAATTAAATTAAATTTTTGTTGTTTTTTATGGTTTTTGAACTTGAACGAGTTTTAAGAGCATGTTGCCTACGTACCTTAATAACAATTTTCGATTAAAACAGGAAGAACTTATTTATTAACCACGTTTAAAGTTTGAATTAATTTTCGTTCGACTTCCAAATTCTATTTAGACTAAATTTTCTGCTTTAATCATAAGAGTTTTACACGCTCACACAAAATTTATAATAATCCCTATTCAAGTACCTCTCAGCCATTTAAATTGAACTTATTTAATACCAGTAATGAGATCACCTTGGCGCAGTCATTTGTAAACGTCCAATCAAAGAAAAATCCAAGAGCAACGAAAGAGGGTTGTTGTGATAGTAAATGCTGCCGACACTTTAACTGAATTAGCCATGCCGCAGCATGATGCAAAAACGTGAGGGAAGTTAGACTAGCGCTCTTGCAGCAAATTCACATCATTCACATGCGACAAAAGCGTGCAGCAGCGGCAGCAGCAGCAAAATTTGCATGTGGCAGACAACAAAAGACTCTGCGCTCTGCTAATGGCAACATACGAAAAGCTTTTATTTTCATTTGGTTTTTTTATTTTCGCTTTATTTTCGCAGTTAATCGTTGGGGAAAAGACTTTTACTTGAGTTTATTGGGTAATAGCCGAACCCAAATCCAAACTGCGCTCACTTTTGCCAATTTCAACAAAATTCGAACTCTTTTCTATTTTTTTTGTTGTTGTTGTATTTTGTATTTTGTTTCTTTCGTTTTAGGCCGAAATCCATTTAAAATGTTTCATAATGAGCCCGAAATGACTTCACTTTTCATATGGCAAGCAATTGGAAATGCGGTGGTCGGTCGGGCAAATGCAAACCACCGCAACCGGTCACAATGCCACAGTTCTCGTCGCTGGCAACAGGTTTCCGTTTCCAAACAGAGTCGGAATTTTCTAGCCAAATTTGGCTAACTTAGCAGACAACTAGGCACGCTTTAGCAAGAAGCTGCTAGTGCGATAGGCTCTTGTCGCCCAGCTACAAACACTTTAAATCAATAGTCGATATCAGCACACACGGATGCACGTGTCAACAACTTTTTCGAAAAAGTTTAATAAAGTGGATTTATTTGTGTTTAGGAAATAAATCCTTCAGAGTTTTTCGGTTCTATTAAAATGTCAATGAAAGCGCTAATTTATGGTTTAGTAATTTGTGGATGCTGCTGCGCCGCGAGAGGTCTTTAAAGTTGTTTTATTTTTGTTTAAAAAAGTGTTAATTGAACTTTGTATTTGCAGCGAACTTTACGGACTTTAATCTCGAAACCTTCGCGTATATGGTGCGAAATGGCAATCTCGATATAAATCCACTGTACTGTCGACTGCTAAAAACCGATTCCTGTCCACATAAGTTCTTGAATTATCACTTGTACACGCGGTAGGTGTGATTAGCAGTTAAGGGAAATCAAAAATAAGCAAAAGCATAAGACTCAAAAAACAAAAGACTGCGAAAATAAACTCGCAAAAAATTAGCGGATATATTTTTAAAAAGTGTTAATAAAGAATAATTTTTGAATATAATAAAAATATTTGGAAATTTGTTTAAAACAAAAGACTTAACGCACGAACTTTTAAAAACAAAAATACAAATTTTATCATCTTTAAATAAAGTTAATTTGATATTTAATTAATACAAACCAAAATTGACCAAAAACAAAAGACTGCAAAAACAAACTTTTCAATCGAAAACTTAAGAGCAACGATTTAAAAAAGTGCTAATAAAAATTAATACATTTAATAACTGTTGAAATGTACACCTTTGTAAATTTTTGTTAAAACGAAAGACTAAAGTCACAAACTTCTCAAAAGCAAAAATATAAAAATTTATTAAAAGCGTGTTAATTTGTTATTTAGTTAAGACAAATCGAAAGTGAAATACAAACTAAGACTACAAAAATAAACTTTTAATTGTTGATCCAACCACAAGAGACACTTCCACACTTCATATCACCATAGAGCACTACGTTCCTGAGCTATAGCGGTGGGCATTAAATTGATCTAACCATGCTAAATTTTTGGTGGATCTGCCGACAATAGTCATGCCAACTTAGATACGAAATTTTCGATTTTTACGAGTAAAATTAGCGATATAATCGATTTTATTAACAATTTTTTTATACTTAATTTCACTAATTGTGGGCGTGGCAGAATTTATTCAACCTATCATTGCTTCCAGACCCATATCGATATATATTCCAAGTTTAAAGAAATTCGATTCAGCCGTTTAGGCGTGAAAATGGAATAAACGAAAATAAAGAAAGTAAAAACGAGATGAAGAAAGAAAAAAAGAAAGAGAGAATTAAATAAATAACGAAAAAAAAATGGAAGAATAAAACACACTCCCCTTTATAATATTAGTACTTAAGCATATTAAAAGCGTCTCAGTTTGATATTTAATTTAGTAATAGTAAAACCAAAAGTTGCAAACCAAATTAACACATCTTTTAAGTCAATTATTGTTAACGTTTTTTTTTAATTTTTCAACATAAAAACTAAACAAATAACTTTAGCATACAAAATTGCACATCAAAGAAAACAACAATTTTTAAATATTTTAAATATTAACTTCGATATGCAACATTTAACGAATTTATAAACAACAAAATAACAAATTGTCTTAGCGCACTTGCAGCCAATTTTTGTGCACAACAAATGTTGCAATGTTGTACTACACAAACAAACACAACAAACACTTTCACGCTTTTTTGGCTTTAAACGCCCATTAAAAAAACAACAAACACTGCACTTCGAATCGGTTTCGTCCGCATTTGAACTTGAATTTTTTTGAGTGCGCTTCATAGCGCAGGAAAGCGCATCGTAAAAAGTTTATTGTGGCCATAAAGCGTCAATTTAGCATGGCCAATTGTAATATTTCATAGGCTACTTGCGAGCAGAAGAAGTTGAGTAGAGCGCACAGATATTAGACGAGATGGTTGGAAAGCATTTGCCGCTGTTTTTATTTATTTAGGATAGTCAAAATAAATAATTAAATAATTAAATACTTTGTAAAGAACTGACATAAAACGAACCGATGGAAGAGAATATGAACCCGGTTGCAGGAGAATTTTATAGCCTCTTAAGTCGTTGAGCTATAAACAGTTAAAGAAAGAAATTAGAAAATTAAAAGAATTGTTCTATAAGTAGTTTTGTAGTTTTATATTTCATTATTTAAATAAATACAAAAAACTGCTTTTATTTTAAAAGATTTAATTTAATTGTTAACTTTAAAAATTTGTCTGCTTTAATTTTGCTGAACAACTTTCAAACACTTGGAGCCAAAATTTTGAACAAAATGACGAGTTAAATTTTACTGTGACATTGAAAAATTTTTTATAGTATAATGTTTGACAGTATATTATCAACTAAGAATTTCTTTATATATAGAATTCAAATAATATATCAATTAAAAACAAAAGACTCAAGCTACAAACTTCTCTTCAGTATATGTACTCAATTTGAAAATACGCCAAACACACAAAAAATTTCAAAGTCCGCCTCAAAAACATAAAATCACACTTGCACCATTTATGGAAAACAATTCCCATGCCACTTGCCACATAAAAACAATAAAAATGAAATTTACCAGCACTTTGAGCGCACGCTACCGCCAACTTTGCAAATCAGCTGAAGCGCATTTGCTCCAGCTGCACAAGTCGGCGGCGTTCATTCAGTGGAGTAATTGGCCAACGTTTGAGTGGCGTTTTTCGGCAGCACTCAGAAGTCATTCACGTCTGCGACGAGTACTGCACGTTGAAAGAAGCGCCGGCGCGCTCTCAAGTCACAAGCACACTCAAGAGCGCAAAGGAAGCTACTCGAGTGTAGCGAGGCGACGGCGCCGCATGCGCACAAGTAAGCGAAAACCGCCAGAAAGGTTTCTGCAGCCTGTTGCATGTTGTGGCGCTTTTAATTCACTGTTCGCATTTCGATCGAGTACACGCGGCGCGCAATCGCTAAACAAAATTTGTCCAATCGACACAGAAGCGAAGAAGAAAGTTGCAAAGCAGCACAAAAAGGATAAACGATTGGATAAGCGATAGCTCAAAATGTTTCATTTAAGCGTATCGATTCGTTATCAAGTTCCAGACGAAGAAAGTTGATTGCAAAAATTTCGAATTTAATTAAATTGAAATTGTTTTAAAATAAGTGCAACAAATTTGTGATAGTTCAATTCAACATTCGACAATATCGCTCACGATTATTATAAACCAAATAAACCGAATCAAAATGCGTTATGCACTGCCGCTACTATTTTGTATATGCCTTTGTGCAACAAAAGGTATTTCAATTGGATGAAAAAAAAAGTATTATTAACTAGAAATCGATCACTTTCCAAATCGCCTTCCAATTCCAGCTGCGCATGCAATCATTTTCAGCAATAAGGATTTGAAGAATCTCTTTCGCAGCGGCGTCTTGGATTTGAATGTCTTGCAGTGCTTTTTGCGCAACAAAAACATCTGCCCAAATCCTTACATTACGCATCGCTTATATACGCCGTAAGTTTACAATCGAATGAATTGAAATGAATTGAAATGAAATGAAACTCAAAACAAAAGACTCAAGCGACAAACTGGTGCTTCCGCATAAGGCGCATCTAAAGCGAATCGGCGCTGTAAAGCGTGAGTGGCAAGTGAAACTCTGCGAACGTTGTGTGATCGAATGAAATTTAATCCCGTTGTCTCGTTATACGAAAAAAGTAAAACTTTTACAATCGAAATTGGGTCTCAAGTTGAAAAATGCAATTTACAAATTAAAGCAATATGAAATGTTTAAGTATTCAATTAAAAAGAAGAGAAAAAAAACATATAACCAGCGAATTGTTAAAAGTTTAAACAATTAAATTTTTTAATACAACAAAAAAGAGAATGAGAACTTCAAGTGAAATATTAATATATAAACGTTTACTTTTGTAAACAGCAAAACAATTAAGTTATTTAACTGAAATGTTTGCATTAATTGAGATAAACTTTGTTGATTCAACAAAAATTGTCCGTTTGTATTGAACAAATATTTATTTAAAAAAATAGAAATTTCAATCAAAGGTGTTAATTAATACGATTAAATTTGTATTTAAAATAAATTAAAGAAAATATTTAATAAACGTTTTGTTTTGTGCATATAACATTTTTCATAATTGATATACTTGTATATGCATTAATTGAAATACAGTTCGTTGATTCAGCAAAGTTTTTAATTGTATTAAAAAAATAGTTAACAATTAAACCACAAATTTCAAATAATAGTTTAATTATTGCAATTAATCTCTAAAAAATAATCGATAGCTTTTGAGTGACTTTTCAGAACAGATAAACATTTGAACAGTACTCTAATCATATTGATTGATTTTTTAATAATATTGATTAAATTTTTATTTAAAAGAAAACATTGACAACTTATATTAAAAAAATGTTTGTAACTTGGAGAGTTGTGCAGAATCGAAAAAATAGCAAAAAAAAAAATCAGCAACAGTGTCTGCTATTGTCCTTTCGGTGGCACAGTCTGAAGACGTTTGCCTCTGACGCAGTAGGCCCAGGTTTGAAGTCTGACAATCACCAATATTTTGTTGAAGAATTTATATTCTTTTGAGATACATTAACAAGTGAATGAGTGCAAAACAATTTTCACTTTCAATTAACGCTGTTAATTGCATTTACAAAAACGATTGTGAGTCAAGTTTTAATTAAACATTAATTGTATCAAACAGCAAATTATTAACATTGATTAAATTTTATCAGAACAAATCGTTCTGAGTGCAATGAAGTTGTTATTTCTTTGAAATATCAATTCAATTTTATATTATAGTTTTGTTTTCCTAAATTAAACAAAAAAAAAAGGTCTTAAACTTTAATAATTTAAATATTTGTTTACCCTTTTAAGACCGACTATAACCCTTTGAAAATATGTTAGTTTATAAATTTTTATTCAAATTTTAATCAGCTGACCTCATAAGAATCTCCAAATCAAACTTCAAATCAAGTTTGTCGCTGCAGTCTTCCGTTTTTTTTTCTCGCTCCAAACAACCCAAATCGTAAACTAGGTCAGCATGTATGCAAATATGTGTCAAACGAACTCAGCGACTTCAATCATTAATGAAACCCACAAAAACAACAAACAACAAAAAAGAGCAACGCACAAGGTTCTCAAATGCGATACCGGTTAAAATCTCAATTGACCCATTAAACTGAAATCAGGTGCGACTGTCGCGCGTGGCCAAAACTAAATCAAACAGCGAAAACCTGCTCGGACAGCCAGCGTCAATGTTTTTGCTTTATAATGCAATTACAGAAATGCACTTGCCACGGAGCAGGTTTAAGGCATATCAGCCATGCCACTGCCACTGCCGCAAGGCAAGGCAAGGCAAGCGGCGGCAATGATGCCACACAACACTGAACCGTTACGATGACGTTCGTTCTCGAATAATGATAAACGCACAGGCTATACTTTTACGCTATTAAGCGCATTCGCCAACACGTTTGCAAATTGTAACCTGCAGACGCCGGCGGCGGCGCGTCTAAAGCGGCTCAGATTCAAGTTCAGCTTGTGACGACAAACGCAAACAAATTGTGCAAGAGCAGGAAAACGTTTAAAGTATTGAATTTCGCTAATTAAAATATTGCTCCAATTAATATTTGTAATAATTGCATTTACGCACAGTTCTAATGTGTGATGAAAATTTTCACTTTCTGCTTGGCGTCACCAGCGAGCGCGATTACCGCATTACGGCCGTAAGCGTGTAATTTTCTACTCGCACGGGCTGTAACTGCCGGTTCGTTAGCAAATTGTCAGCTTCGTGTGCGTGTCACACACTCATCGCTTGCGGTCGCTTGTGCAGCGTTTTAATTATGCCTAAAAACCAAGCAGGCATATCACTCGTTTGCCATTGTCATAACTTTATTGCAAGCATAAAGTTTTCTGTTTTCTTTTTTTTTTGTTGTCTTCTTTAATTCGATTACAATGCACGCTCGTAGACAAGATGATTTGCGGGAAATTGTTCAAACGCTAAAGGTGAGATTTTATCTGCTGCTCAAGCAGTGCTTAATTCAAATAACTTTTCAGTCAATTTCAAATTGCGCTGATGCATTAATACCGCCGCCCGCCGCCGCCGCCGCCGCCTCCGCCGACTTTCAAGGATTTTCGCTAGTTTGTGCAATTGAAATGTCGTGTGAAAATGTGCAGACATCTTGCGGCTCGATTGCATAATCCACAAACAGCAACAATAACAACAACAGTAGCTGTGGCTGTTGTGGAGTTTGTGTTGGCTGGCTCCCACACGTTTGTGACCTTTTCCGCGCTATTTCGTTGAATCGAAAATTTTCCAAACATCTTTTTTAAGGGTTTGCAAGTGTGCTTGAAATAAAAGACTGCAGCAGCGAACTTGTTCAACTTGTCATGGATATGTGGAAATTCAAAGTGGAATTTTATCAACTGAGTTTATTAAAAAAAATAAATTTGGAAGAGTTAATAGCAGGTACATACATAACTGTTGTTATTTTTATTAAAAATATCATTCAGTGATTTTTATTATCATTTATATTTATTCTTATTTCAAGTGACTTTTATACGCCGAATCTTCGATATTTTTTGAAATTATTCGTATTATTTGATATAAAATTGAACTTAAATTTAACTTTCAAATAAAAGGAGCGTTTAAAATTTTAAAAATTTTAGTTAGTATTTAAATGCATCTTTATATTAAAGTATATTAAAGTTAAGGACGGTAATTCTTAACTGGTATTCAGAATTTTAGACCCGCCCTTGAACTTTAATTTTACTTTTACTTTCAACAAACTAATTCGAAATTTGATTGCAAATTTTTCAACCAAGCCAATGAATCCTCAGAATTTAACCCAAACAGACGCTTCACAATATTCGTTTGACATACAAACTTATTTGCTGCGCCACTATTTGCCGCTGGAGCCGGTTGTTAGTAATTCAAAAAAATTATTATATCTCAGTGATAGTTTACAGATTTTACATGTACAATGTGCATCACCTAACATTCAGTTAAAACAACCAACAACATTTTATCACAACAACCAAGCCTTTATTTGAATTGCTTTGCAAATATATTTGAGTACTAAACCTAATCAGCAATTGTTGCTTGTGCCTTAAGTCTATTGTTTGATTATCAATTAGTATTTATACTATATTTAAGTACTTACTTAATAACATAATTATCACTTGCTGCACTAAATAAGAGCATTCGCCCTTTTCCTGTCTTTGTCCGTCCCCGCAATCCTTTCACTTTTACCATATCTCGCTCTCAAGTTAAACTTAAACTTCAACTTAAACTAAATTGAAAATCAAACCGAAGCCACCGACAAATGACAAAAGAAACACAAAATTACATCCAAAAACCAAATAGAAAAATTACAACAACAACAACAAACGCCAGTTGCATGTATTTGAAACTGGTAACACAATAGCGCATTTCTTTATTATTATGATTGTATTTGTCTGCTAATAACATAAAAACCAGATTTAATGGAAATCGCGATCATATAATAAAGTAAAATAAAATGAAATAAAATAAAAGCGAAACTGAATGCAAAGAAAAACAAAAAAAAAACAAAAAAAATAATATTGGTAATTTGGCATGCAAAGCAGTTGGGCATTACAAAGTCGGGCGGTAAAGAAAACCAAACCAATTTCTGTGCACTTGGCGGAAAATGCAAAATATTTCCGACGCCCACTTTTTTTGGTTTTGCCTTAGCCTTAGTCAAATTTAACCACCGAACCAAATCGATTGTTTGAGTTGAAGGCGCACACGCTGCCGGGTGATTTGAATGCGCTCTCGCGCTGCATTCAATGTCGCCGAGTGTCGCTTTATGCTTTTATCGGTTAGCAGATATTGCGTATTATACACAGGAAAAAAATTTAGTTAAATTTTATTAAATTCTACAATTGTTAATTTATTTTTTTGACTCTTGTCAATTTTTATTGGCGAGCAATTTTGCAGTGTAAAACAGTTTTGCTTAGCAATAAATTTTTTTTTAATTTTTCCTTGATTTCATCGTACACGAAAATTCTTAATCACATTTAATCACATCTAAACAAAACTCAGCGTTGAATAAAATGATCAAGATGCACTGGAAAAACTCATATGCGTTAATCATCGATCGTCTTGATTTCAATCATTTCGTATGTAAGTACAATCGGCTCAACAATGATTATTTTGATTAAGAATAAAACACAAAATTCTAAATCAAAATATTCATGATCAATCAAATAATGATTAAAATCATTGGATCACTCAAAAGCACATGGTCTTATTCATTTAAAATCAATAGCGAACATGAGTATTTGAGTAAGTTTGATTGTTTGAACGGAAGGTCATTTTAAGGGCGGGAATTGATTACGTATGATTCCTCGATTCTCACATATATAATTTATGCAATTTATGCAATTTACATAACAGCAACTTTTTGTAACTTTAGACTTTGTATTTTCATTCACAATTTTTCTTTGATATCTTCAATTTTCTCTTTGCTTTGCGTTGTGCAGGAAAGCGTCACGCTACGGCGTCGCGCTGAACATACACAATCCGTTGACACTGTATCAGGGCGGCTTCAGTAAGCAGCGCGAAACGGCATTCATTGTGCACGGATTCAATGGCACCGCCATCGATAAGCATCTGCAGTTTTTGAAGGACGGTTAGTAAGTGTTGCGACCAACCGCAAAATCCGATTCCGAAATTACTTAACTTTGTATTTAATTTTGGAAATTTATTTGTTAATATTCATTTTCGTTACTTTTGCAGCGTATCTCTCACGTGATTTTAACGTCATCACCGTCGATTGGAAGCCGCTGACGCGTTATCCATGCTATTTGCACGCGTTGATCAACACCAGACTGACGGCGCAGTGTACGGCGCAGGTAGGCACCGCACCGCACCGCACAGCACATAAACAAAACAAAACACTAAGCAAAGCAAAGCAAAGCAATAAATGCACACAAACAAGAAACTATTAAAAACAAGAAGAAGAAGAAGAAGAAGAAGAAGGAGCAGAAGCGCTCGGCGGCGCCTAATTGAGGGAAGCAGACGAGATAGTAAATTATTAATTCAAAATTAGTTGCGCATAACGTTTGATTTAATGCCGGTCGCCGGTGTGCAACAAAACAGTAACAACAATCACAACAACTACAATAACTACTACAACAACAGTGCAGAATGCAGGCAGCGTTGCAACAAATGCGTCATGCAAAATCAAAGACCTAAGCGCCGCGAGTTTGTTGTTCGGGTCTTTTGTTTCTCGCTTTGTTTGCATTTTTGTTTTAATTTTGTTTTTGTTTTCTTTGCTTTTATTGGATTATTTAATTGTAGTTACATATCTCTGCGCTTTACAGGTTTATTCTTTTCTCACGCATTATGGCGCTTCACGCGAAAAAATCACCTGCATTGGTCACTCGCTTGGCGCGCACATCTGCGGCATGATCTCGAATCATTTAAGCAAAAAGCAGCACCGCATTATCGGTAGGCACAAACCAAAGTTATCCATTTTTCTTATACATGCATCTATTAACTAGCATCTTGTTAATCTCTTTGAAAAGGACTCGATCCCGCTCGCCCACTTATCGAGCGCAAGAAGAGCAACAAGTTTCGTCTGAGCCTCGATGATGCGAGCATTATTCAAGTTATGCATACGAATGCCGGATTTTTGGGTCAGGAAGACAACACCGGACATCTGAATTATTGCGTCAATGGCGGACGCGTGCAGCCCTACTGCAAGGGCAATCCCATAAGTACGTCTGCCACATTCATATAACTTTTTTTTATTATTATTCTCTCAACATAATTTCTCTTCTACCTTTAAGGACGCGCTCGCTGTTCGCACTTTTTAAGCATTTGTTATCTGGCCAATGCAATGTTCAAGCACAAGAAATTTCTGGGCATACCCTGCCCGAACGGTTGTGTAGACATTTCAGGTCCGAAGCGGTTGCCCGTTTCCGGCAGCAATCCCTTCGAGCTGGTCAGCCTGATTAGAGAGTATCGAATCGGCAACGATGCGCCAGATGAGTAAGAATATTTTTCTAACTAAGTGCTCTTTTATGGCTGGCAATTTTAGTGGCGACCAATTTTTCGTTTCTCTTGTGATAATTGCACCGGACAAACGTAAAGAAATTGTATTTAGCAATTGAAGTTTACATCAGAATAAGCAAATTTCTGACATTTTTAAGATGCGCACGTTTAGTTGCCTACTGTAAAAGGGCACTTCTAAGCATACCTTTTTTATTCTTATGTACACGAAAATTCTTTTTCAATTCCAGTGCACTTGGCTGTTTCTGCATTGATGTACCCTTCGCGAAACATTGTCCTTTCAATGAGGTCACATAGGCTCAAGCTGGCGTCGCTTATGATTAGTTTAAACGTTAGTTGCTCTTAAAAGCGATTAACTATACTTAATTATATTACTAACATTAGATGTAAAGTCAATTTTAGTTAATAATTTATTGCAATAATTCGATTTATTTATGTAACTTTAGTTTTATTTAATGTTTTGTTTTAATTATAAAGTTCAAATTAAAATAAATCTTTTGTGCATAAGTAAAGATGAAAAAGCGTTTTTGACCACAATTGACATTAATTCCGGATTAGGCAATTCCGGTAAGAGTGATTGAGTCATATATAGGACAGGGCTTTGGAAAAAGATTATATGTCAAAATGAAAAAATTATCTGAAAGTTAGAAAAATAGTTGACCGGAAAAGCTAAATCTAATTATATAAAATTTATTAATCGCCCAGTTTTGAAAAATAATGTGAAATGCTCTTCCGGTAATTGTGATAATGTATTATTAAATGCCGAAAAAAAAATTGTATCTCAATCTAACCTAACCTTCTAACAACGAATTTGCAAAAGTTAACAGCGAAACTCTTTTGAACTGGAACTCTGTGTTTCATTTCCCATTCCGTCCACCAAAAACCAGAGATGCAACTTTCGTTGTTAACTTCACACCCGTGGGTTGCTTAATTGCATTAAACTACTGAAAAGTTTAAAATTTTGTTTTTGATTCAAATTTACTTAGTTAATTATTTCTATTAAAGATGCTATAGATAACGCAAGATTGGGTTGAAAATGTGGAATACAATTTACACACTTCCATCTAGTTCATATAAAATTTACGTAAACAATTTTAAGTGTTTTTTCTTTTATTTGTTCAGTGTTTTTTCTTATTTTTTCGTATTGAACTTGATATTTAAGTTATATGTTTCTTGTTGTAAAACACAATATATTAATTTGTTTTTATAAATTTTTATTGAAAATTTCAATTTTGCATTAAAAGAATTTTAATTCAGGCTATTTAAATCGAAATTTCGAGCCACCTTCAGAAAAAAATGCAACACTGTATGAATGAAACTTCGAAGACGCGAAAGTGAGAATCTAAAGAAAGAAACAGAAAAAACAACAAGAGCACAAAGAACAAAGCCGAACAAAATTCAACAACCGCGCTGATACAGAAAATGTCTTAAAATCGGCTATTCAATGCAGCTGGACATTAACTAAATTTCAGCTAAATAGCCAAAACTAAAAGAGATGTAACAATAATTTAAATTTACTTTTGCTTGTTATAAAAATCGTCGTAAAACGATTTTTAGCCGACACAAGAAAACACATTCGGCTCCACCGCCGTTTAAAATTTCGGCTCAGCTTTCTTCGCTGCACAAGCACAAGAAACATCCTTTTTTTTGTTTTTTGCGCCACCTAAAATTACTTAATTTTTGTTTTTTTTTGTATTGCTGAATAAAAGAAAAAAGCAATCAAACTGTAAATGCAAAGTGCGTGTGGAAAAAGAACGAACAAACAAAGAAAACGAAATTCATCTTGTATTTACGAAATAAAAAAAATTATATATTTTCAAAACAAAGTGTTCAATGTAAAACAATTAAGTAAAGAAATGGAATAGCTGCTCAAGGACGCATAAGGACAACGTGCGAAGAAAACGAAAACGGCTTCCATTATACAAAAGAATTCTAAATTATATTTAACAGGTAATTAAATCGTTCACAATTTGTTGCTTTATGCTTAATTTAATTTTGAACCCCTTTTGGTGATTAAATTATACGCTATTGTCATGGCTTCCACGACCATCTGCAATGCAAATTAAAATTACCAACACACCCTTCTTCCGCTTTGCTATGCGCCTTTTAAAATAGATGCTTAGTGCTCAGTTATATTTACTTTAATTTGCAAATCGGCAACTGCTTGAAGCAAGCAGGTACGATGCTTGAGGCAGGACACGCGTACGTGAGTTCACATAAATAGCAGAAAATATTTGAAAATAATTATATATATGTTTTCCTTTAGAAGATTGACATTAAATTCTACATTCATAAATGCACTTAAAAAACAAATAATAATAAAGCATACTTTTAGGCCTTCACATTCTCAAATCATTTTGAATTTGTTAATCTGCAATGCAAACAATTCCAACATCCGAGATTTAAAGAAATACATTTATTAATACATTAAAATATGCATTTATTTCAGTCCCTGCCTTATACAAATAGCAATTAAAGTAGCCTTCACCATGGAGGTGCAACTAAATCCTAACAACAACAAGAACCTCAATCTTCCGCTAACAATAACGCCCGTTTTCCCCAAACAAACACCGACGTCCACTGCGACATTACAAAAAAGTAAACAACCCGATTTGACCTTTCACTGCATGTGCTGTCGTGAATTTTTCGTCAATCCGTATCAGATGTTCCAACACATGAGCACACAACATCCAGAATTGTCCACACAGGAACACACGCAATCATCGACGTCGCAGGACCTGGAAGACGACGATGATGATGTTGACTATAGTTATGTGCTGGAACCCGTTTGTGAATTGGTTGATTTGGAAGAAAAGGAAGCGACAGCAACATCAACTGCAGCCACCGGTGGCGATGACGATTCTGACAGCGATTCCGATTCGGATGATACCACCACGACGACCAGCTCGTCCAGTTCGACTTCATCGTCGGACAATACAACAAATACAAACTCTAATACGCAGGATGAAACCTCAACAACAGAGCAAAATCTCGTTAACAGTGCCACGCACAACAACACCGCCGTCGAGCTCATGGACGATGCCGCCTACGAGGAGGTGGTCGCATCAGCCACAACCGAATCGACAAGTTCGAATAGCATTGGCGGCAGTTTTACTTTTACTAGCGGCAGTAATGAGTTCACTTTAAGAACTGCCGATCCGCGTGAATCAACTTCGATTATTTTGCTTAATTCCGCCACAAATACCACAATTACTCCTATCATCTCCAATGTGCCCACTCCCACAATTCCACCTCTAGTGAAAATTGGACGCGGTCGTCGCAGTTTAGCGCAGCAAACTGCCGCCGCACAGTTGTTGCCATCGAACGGCATCGGCGGCGGTGGTGGCGATCAGAAGTGCTTTCAGTGTTCGCATTGCGAAGCCTCATTTCCCAATGCCGGTGATCTGTCCAAGCATGTGCGCTCGCACATCACTAATAAACCGTTTCAGTGCGCTATTTGCGAGAAGACTTTTACACACATTGGCAGCTTGAATACGCACATACGTATTCATAGCGGCGAAAAGCCGTACAAGTGCGAACTCTGCTCAAAAGCGTTTACGCAGTCCAGCAGTCTGATGGTGCACGTACGGTCACACTCGATCCGAAAGCCGCATCAATGTCATCTTTGTGATAAAGGTAAGCATTTTAACTAAGTTTTCGATTTATCATATTAAATATTTGAAAAAAATTATTAATTTTTGAAATTAACGATGAATTTTGTCAAAAATCTTAAATTTTAATTTTCTTCATTTCCTCAGGCTTTGTCAACTCCAGTTCGTTGGTTCTGCATCTCAAATCACACGACGTCATCGAAAACTTCAACTGTCCCGAATGCGATAAACAATTCCGACTCGAATCGATGCTTGAGGAGCACATGGTCATGCATACGCATCAGCTCGTCTATCAGTGTTCGATTTGTCGCAACGCTTTTCGCTCTTCTTCGGAACTGGTGCAACACATGAAGGCGCACATGGGCGAAAAGCCCTTCACCTGTTCGATCTGCGATCGCTCGTTCACACAATCGGGCAGCCTTAACATACACATGCGCATACACACTGGCGAAAAGCCCTTTCACTGTAAACTCTGCGACAAGGCCTTTACGCAAGCCTCTTCGCTGAGTGTACACATGAAAATCCACTCGGGCGAAAAGCCTTTTCCCTGTCACATTTGCGGCAAGGCGTACAGCCAACAGGCCTACCTCAATAAACACATACAGGCGCACATGGACGCCAAAATCAGCGGCGCACACTCGAATGCAGCTTCGTTGCCGCAGGAGACACTATTGTGCATTGTCTGTGGTGCACTGCATAAAGATGCCGCCTCGCTTGCGCTGCATGTAACACAAAAGCACGCAACACTGCTCAATAATCTCAAAGATGCGCATTCGCAGATGGAAACGCCAGATATGTGTGAGGAACAGCGCGAAGAACAAAAACAGCAGTACTTGCAACAATTGCAAATAATGATAGAATTGCAGCAGCAAATGATGCAAAGTGCTGCGGCTGCTGCAGCAGTAGCGGCGGCAACAGGCCGCATGAACTCCGCCGTAAAATTAGAGCCAATGGATGGTGTCACCACCATCGATGATGAGGAGGAGCATGAACCGGAGCACGATGAGGAGGAAGAAGTCGATGAAGCGGAAATCTCTGATGTCGAAATGGAAGAAGCCGAAGAGGAGTTCGACGATGATGGTTATGCTGCTGAAGAGGAAGTACAGACCGCAAACGAGTAAAAGCAGACGTCAAGGGCTGCGCTACAGAGTATTCTAAAGTTACACTTATATACATTTAAAATCGCTCTATTTTTAAGGCTTATTTCTGTTGCAATTTATTTTTGGTTTAATTGTCGGAAATAATTTTAAGACTTCTTTTATTAACAGAAATAATTTTTTATCTTTTAAAATTCTTCTTGGCAGGGTTTGAAGAAAAAGCTCCTTATTGACTCGCTCCAACTCAACAAGTAGTATGAGCTAGGTGATTGAGTCGAATGTGTGCTATTTAAAACGCGGCATCTCGTCATAATTTGCTAAGTGAAAAAGTTCTAACAAACTTAAATTTTATAGTTTAAAAGTTTTGTTAACTGCAAAATGTTTTAAAGTTTGTTTAAACTCTTTTTATTTTTTTCATACAAAAATAATATCAGTTGTTGTAACGCATTTGTGGCTTTAAGCTGATTGTAAGCTAATTGCTAAGCAATACTCGATATTAATCGCATCTCTATACTCATTTTATATTTTTTGCCATATATTTTTATAAACATATTTACAATCAAGTATTTGCGTTTTGTCAGTATTGTAATTTATTTAAAGTAATAATTTTTTATAAACTTAACCGTAAGTTAAGTTTAACTTTACATACTCAGTAACGACTTCATTTTTAATTTGTTTATCATTACAATTATGAATACAAAAATTTTAATTAGACTGTCTTAAAATAAAGAAAAAAAACGTGCTTTTCTTTATATTTTAATAAATCATGCTGCATTTTTAATTGCACTATTACAAAAACAAAGCGTCGTCTTAGTTAATTTTAAAATACATTTTTAATTGTAGAACGGATTGTAAGTAACCCAGTGGGCGCGCGTCTGCTCCTGTTCGCTTTTGTGTGAGGTAAACAGCGATTTGTACACATCGCTTGCCTTGGGATCCTTGGCAACGCTGTAGTCTGTCTTTAAACGCTTAATATCTGGATCTTGCATAGTATCACCCGAGTTTGCGCCCAGGCGTTTAGGATGTGCAACGATTTTTATTTTTGAACTAGCACCCGTGGTCGCTAGTTTTGAGTTTCTTGCCGCAGTGGTCACAACAGCAGCCGCTTTACTTGTGCTAGGCGCTTCATTGAGTTTCTCATTTACGTCGTGTTTTTCTGCGACTTCTGAGGCATTTGTGTTTGCATTCGTAGCCGTTTCAATTTTTTCCTTTTTCTCTTTATTCTTTTTGACTGCTTTACGCTTTGAGTTACGCATTTCAATCTTGAGCTGCATTAATTCAATATCCTCATCGTTGCCATTGATGACCACCGCATCTTCGACAGCAAACGGCACCTGACACTGTGGACAAATTCCCGACGTTCCCTTGATTAACTTCAGTGCGCGCTCGGACAGTACACAGCCGCAGCTCCACAATGCGACAAAACGAAATTTGCCCGACATTTCGATGCCAATCAGTTTGCAAATATAGGGTGCATGACGCGTATCCAATAGACCCTCGGTTTTATCTTCATCGGTGTAAGCAGGATTAGGCGTTAGCTTCAGTGTTTTGATATCCTTCATGCTTTTGATGTGTTTTGCTGATTCAGGCATTTTATCCTTTTCCAAGAGCTGCTCGATAACGTTTTGCTTTGAGTACAGGCGTCCTAGTCCACATATGACGATCGGCTCCTGTAAACGCTGCTGGGTTAGGGCGCAATGCAGCCAACGGAATTCGCGTTCGGCATCTTTGTCTTTCTGTAGCCCAGTCGAGAGAGAAATAAAATTTTATTTTTAATATAAGTATTCAAAGGGAAAAAATGAATCGAAATGGCGTACCTGTTCGGGCTTCTTCTTGACGCGCACCAACTCATCGCGACGAGGAATAGTTCCGCCATCACATCCCATTATTAGTTATTATCAATTTCTGCTGTTTTTAAATAGTTTTTTTTAATTATTAATTGCAAACTCCTTTTTCACAAAAACGCAATTTTTCAATAAACAATTTTCCAGCTGACTCGACACAAGGTTGCATTTTTATCAAAGGAAAGCAAAGCCGGAGTTCTCTTCTTCATAAAATTTAATGATTTTTGGCGAATCAAAACTACCCTCGGTTATTTATTAAGAAAAACATTTTTTGTTTTGGTTTTTTGTCGATTAAAAATTTTCAAAATTTATGGTCTGAATTTTATTATATTTTTAAAATATATTGAAATATTACTAATCTCATTAAATCTTTTCTTACTCTCCAACAAACTCGTTAGTTCAAGTATTATATCATTAAATATTAGGGATATAAAAATCGGCATCAGTTTTCATTAAAGAATTAAAAATATCCTCGTCCTTTTTCCATGATCTATATTTTTAAGTTATAAGCTATTTTATTAAACTTTAAAAATTACATCCCTGTTAAGCTGGTCAGCTGTTCGGTATATAAACAACAAACAAATGAGTGAAAAAAATTGCATTTTACTTGGGTTTATGTTTAATTCAATTTAACTGCAATAAACAAATGTAATAAGAATTTGATTGAGATTTGCTTTGAAAAGTGCAGCATTGATTTCGAAAATGACACAATATCAAAACTGGACATTTCCTAACATTCCTCCAGAAGTGGCGTAAGTTTTGAAAACTTTTTATTAAAAAACTGGTATCTGATTTTTTTTTAAATTACAGTGAGCTGCTCTTTCAGAATGAGAAAAAGTTGGTTATCGTGGGTGTCATTGGAAAATCGTCCTTTCCGGATGCCAATAAGATGGTTGCACTAAATGTGCTTGACCGTCATCCAAGTCTGCTGGAACACAGCCCAGAAGAGGTGCACTCGCTCAATAGCTACTGTTATTTTTGTAATCATAACACTTTAATTTCTTATGCAGGGTCAGATAGAATTTTATTACAACCGCAAAGAGTCAATGCTACTGCTGCACTTTGAGACCACCTACGATGCGGCATGCTTGCAAAAGATGATGGAACGTGTTTTGGCCGATGGCAGTTATGGACAGTTTTTGTCGTTTAGTCAACACGCCCGTAATCGTTTTGCACGCATGTTGCTTTTTGCGACACAAGTGTGTCACATTGTAGTTTTTGTAGAATCAAGCGTGACCTTCGATGCTTCGCTGCTGGCCATTTTAAAGGCACTAAAAATTATAAGGTTTAGGTTTTCATAGTCTGGACTTTGTGTAGTTTATTAATGTATTTAATTTTGCTTTTAGGGATAAACACATTCTAAAGTTCTTACCCAAGTTGGTTAAGAACTCGAGTACGGGCGCCTTTTTAGGAAAATCGGGACGTTTGTGCTCGCCACGATTTTTGTTTCTCTTTGAAAATTTTCCTGATGGCTACGGTGAGTATAGAGTGTAAAGGTCTCTCTTTAAATTAATTTTTCTTATGGACTATTTATTTAGAGAAAACAAATGAGTCCATTTCAAAGCTGGAATTCGAAGTGGAGGACAATATTTATAAAATGCTGCGTAACGAGTTCATCATCACCAATAATAGGTGATTATTATTAGCTATATTCAAAAACAAATATTTAGTAAGTTTCAAATTTGTTCATCCATAGTGCCATGTCACTCTTCTCTATACCCGGCAACAAACGTTTTGTCTACTACAACACTGATCCAAAACTTCGCGAGGATCCTCTGCTTAAGTCGGTTAAATTGTTGGACACGCTTTTGAACAAGACTAATTTCAAAGACGATGATGAGGACGATTTAAATGACTTTGTCCCTTATAGGGTACTTATAATTTTTAAAGTCCTTTAAATTTTATTCTTAAGTTTTACATTTTTAAAAGGGCTTCGGTAGACCTTTGATACACTGCAGTCAGGAAACCAAAGTGGCCACAGCTGAAGAAACCTTTCTCAAAGAACGTCAATTTATGACTTTGTTAAAGGATCATGTGGAGGAGGCTTTGCAATCGGGTTTCGATGATAGTTTAACAAAGTTCAAGGGAAAGAGCCATTTTGTGGTATGTTTATTTTATCTAATTTAAAAGAGTCAAAAACTTGTAATTAATTTTTAAAATACAAAAATTAGTTGCTGCCTGCTAAAGCCTGGTACGAGGCGTTTAAAGTGTTGCACAAAATTTTTATCGAAAATCCTGACAATCCCAAATTTGAAGCCAATGATGTGGATTATGTAGGTTCAATACTTGCAATAAATATTTCTTCATTTTAATAGTTTTTTTTATCAATGTTTAGAAATCGTATTTGGAAAATTTCGACAAGATAATGAACATCGATAACGAATTTTTTAATGCCTGTTGCGACATTGGATTACAAAAAGCGTACGCCATGTACAACAATCCCACGCTGACGCACTACAGCAGCGTGGTACACAAGAAATTGGTAAGGCACCAACGCCGTAACAAATAAAACAATGTAAAATTATTTTCTCACTCACCTTCTTAGGTGGAAGAAGCCGTTATGATGTATATGAAGTATGCACGCGGTCCCAACACCGCCATCAATGAATCAAAATTGCGTGAAATGTGTGAACACTGTTGGCAGAACGGCAAGCAACAGTGCGAATATCCGAGTTTACGTGGTAATCCTTGCGTATTGCCAGAGCACATTGTAAAAGACGCAGCCGAGCATTCGAGTGCACACGTCTTTATATCGGCGTGCAATTGTGGACGAACACAGGGACGTCGCGAGGATCCGTACACAATTCGGCATGCTAATTATGAATTTTACGAATATATGGCCAATAATTGCAATCTTTGCGTGAAAGTAAAGAAGGTGCATTTTGCCGTTTTTCAGCCATCCATAAACGACTACAGGTGGCTATTTTTTTCTTTTTATTACGTTTTTATTTTATTTTGTAAAATTTGTAACTTACAGAGCTGCGGAATTTGAAATTTCCTTTCCCAAACTCACACTCGACGATCCAGTTCAGGTGCCAGCTAGAACGCACAGCCATGCAAGCTTAGTGGCAAGTGGCTCAAATGGCGCTTCGCAACCGTTGACCGCTTCACAAGGTTCACATACTAATCTCAGTCTTATGTCTATCGACGTTTCGAATAAGCTGGATGCAGTGAATGCGGTTGATGGCGAGAACAACAGTACCGACGATGATGACGAGGACGATGAAGACTCGGTCAATGAACTTGTCATTCAAGTGAAAGACAAGGATGCACAGGAGGAGGAAGAGGAAAAGGAACGCAGCATTTACCGTCAACCATCGACGACAGAATATCTACCCGGTATGGTGCATGCCGCAAGTCCGATGGGTTTATTACCACAATTTCCCAGCTGGTCACTGGTTTGCGTTGGTCCCAGCTCTGTTTACAGTCACAACACCGGTCTGTTGGAACACTTTCAGACTGGTTTTCTCTCAGGCGCCAATTTTCTATTGCCTTGGGATGTGCACGTACGTTTAGAGCATTCCGCATCGTGGGCGGCGGCATATGAGAAGACACGCTACCGGAAAATGGGTGAAGTTTTTGTGCTGAAGATATTTGTAGGCTGCGAATATGAGTGTCCGCGTGGTCATCGCTTTATGATGAGCACTCCGGACAAGGTGTTGCGCGGCGGTTCAGGTTTGTGTTAAACGCATGTGATTTCTGTGCCTTCTAAAATCTTGTTCGTTTTTAAAATTAAAGGAATTTTACGCGATAGCGGCAGCAAGGTGGTCTACAACAATATGCCACTGTACTTTCCCTGTCCTTGTCGCTCGCAGAAATCGGATGTGGCGCAGCTGATGCGCGTTCATGTAGTCACACCAAAAGCGCCCGTTAATGTCATTTTGGATCCCAAGGCAAGTATTCCAAATAAAATAATTATACAATATATCATTTAAAAACACTCGGTTTGCAGGTACGCACCGGCGAACGTGATTACATCTTTAATATGGGTTTGCCTCATCCGCCGAAATTGACGCAAAGTGCTTACTGGATGCTGCGTCTGCCCTATATATATCAAGGTGATGAGGGTCCAATAGCTCCGCCAACTGAAATAACAGTTGCAAATGCGCTCAACTATGGCTGCCTTATGGCTGGCATGTTTGGCGTTAGCGAAACAGAAGTGGAAGACTAAAAAGAGTTAATAAATATAATTTTCATAAACTTAAAAAGCGGATTGTAATTTACAAATAATCAGTAATCTTAATATTTCCATGTGCAGTTACAGCTCGAAATAACAACAAAATGTGAAATTTCGTTTAACAATAAAAAAGAGGCGTTACAGTTCCAGGAGAGCCAAACCCGCCTTCAAAATAAATCGTGTACAATAATAAGCTACATTAAATTTGGTCTTAATATACCAAAAATTTTTTTTAAGATTTTCAAAATATGAACGATGTTTGTCTTGATAAAAAAATTGTTTCCATGTTGAAATAAAACGTAAAAGCATGAAAGCAAAACACTTCCAGTTGCTTGCTTCGCACCTCCTGTCGCTTTAGACGTTCTCCGGAATCGCCTCTTCACAACGATTCTTGTTTTTCAGCAAATAGGCGGCCAAAAAACTAATTGGATCTGGCGGACGTTCACGCGCCAACGTCTGGAGACCGTGCAGTAAAATCGGCGCTACGGTTTGGTCGAGGTATTGTCGCGTCGGCAGTGAATTGAGATCGGGACGTGGTTTCTTGCATTGCGGTTGACTGGTGGTGGACAATTGTGATGGTTGTTGGGTCACGGTTGCTGCCGGCTCCTGTTGCGCTGCCGTCGATTGCGCTGGAGGTTGTGTCGGTTGTGGTGCTCCATCAGACTTTTCCATAGCTGCAATTCATGCAACTTTAGTTACGTCAGATAACTGAGAACGTTTTAATGTAGAATTTGCCGTACCTTTATGTTATAAAATCAATAATAAATAGAAAATGTTTTATTTTTCGGCACGAAAAAAATCCAATCAGAATTGTCGCGCGTTGTTTGAAGTTATGGGTTTGAGTGGAAAATCAATGTGAGGCGCACTATTCACAATAGACTGCGAAAAAATTATTTTAAAATACATATGTGGCATTGCCAGGTATTCACGAACTACCGTTAGCTTGAGGTCCTACATATATCAGGAATCATTTCAAAGTTAAACCGGCATAATTAAATTACAGAAAAGTTGAATTTTTTATATATATAAATCCAAAAAAAAAAAATTTGATTTTAAGTGGCAACTTTAACAAATTGAGTTTTTCGATCCACTGTGAACGGGCACCAATTTTCTTACTTGTCACTTTGACAACGAGTGAGAAAAATTAACTTTTCACATTTTTTCACCGAAAGTTTTTCACGATTATTTTTAATAAAAATAATTGGAAAACGATTCAAAGATGAATGAGTTCATTATCGACCCGAATATCCGTGTCTGGGTGTTTCTGCCCATAGTGCTGATCACCTTCTTTGTGGGCATCATTCGCCACTATGTCTCGATACTCATTTCCACGCAGAAGAAGGCCGAAATCACACAAATTCAGGACAGGTGAGTGGTCGGAGCCAAAGAACACGTCACTTATTTACAATTCTTTACTACTTTTTGTAAATTTTAATGTTTTACTTCCAACAGTCAAGCCATGATACGCGCACGCTTGCTCCGCGAAAATGGCAAATACCTGACTGCGCACTCTTTCTCCATGCGCAAGAATTTCTTCAACAACGAAGAGACTGGCTACTTCAAGACACAGAAGCGTGCGCCAGTTGCACAAAACTCCACCGCTATGTTGACGGACATGGTGAAGGGTAACTTTATTAATGTTTTGCCTATGGTAATTATCGGCGGCTGGATCAATTGGATGTTCTCGGGCTTCGTCACAACGAAAGTGCCCTTCCCGCTGACGTTGCGCTTCAAACCTATGTTGCAACGTGGTGTCGAATTGGCGTCTCTCGATGCCGCTTGGGTCTCTTCGGCTTCGTGGTATTTCTTGAATGTGTTCGGTCTGCGTTCCATCTACACGCTGGTGTTGGGCGAGAACAATCAAGCAGATCAGACACAAGCGCAAGCCGATGCCATGACCGGCGCCGCTATGACAATGCCACAGGATCCTAAAGCGGCCTTTAAGGCCGAATGGGAGGCGTTGGAGATAACCGAATATCACAGCGCGCTAAAGAACGTTGAGAGCGATTTGTTGCATCTGGCCACGGGCGAGGAACGCAGTGTAGCGCAGGAGAACAGCGTGCGTCAGTAATGGAAGGAGATCTTCTACTTTTAAATATATATAATTTATATGTATGTGTAGCAAAAGGGCGTGGTTGTTCTACTATTTTAGTTTAGCGAATTTTCTTTCGTGCTAATTTAAACATTTTAAACGACAAAAAATAAAAAATGTACCAAAAATATAACAAAAGAAAAAAAAAAAAACTGCTTTTATCGATCGAATTTATGCAATATTAAAATTTTACAAAAGTGTAATAGAAAACACGATTTTTTTTAATGAAAACAATGCGAAAAGCAGCAAAAAGTTTAGAAGCCACGACGTTTTGTAAGCAAATTAAGAAAACATTACCAAACTCAAATCGGAGGGAGTTAATTTTTTTCTGATTTTTATTTTTCAATATTTCTCCTCGACATTTTCGACATCGCCTGGTGCTGAGGCTTCGGTTACCTCGGTTGTTGCCGTTACCGCTGATTTTGCCGGCGATGGTGGACGCGCCGCTGGTACTTTGTATTCACGACGCGGCGCCTTCTCCTTTGGCTTTGACATTAGTCGAAATTCATTGGGCAAATCTTCCTCTGTGTATAAGCGATCGGTAAAGTAAATACGGCGTATGCGTACGTTGGCGTGTATTTGTAGACGCACTGTTTCCATGTAATTTGTACCATAAGCACGACGTGTAAAATCGGCCAAATTGAAATGTATTTGATTCCAGCCGGGCGACATGCCCATGGGCATTGAGGTGCAGAATGGCTTGACCGAGGTTTTGCTTTGGAAATTCGAAACGCGAAAACGACGCATAAATCGCTGATCGTCGATTATCTGAAAGCGGAATTTTTAATTAAAAAGAAAAAAAAAATTCCCTGCATCGTCTTACTTTCACTTCGAAGGTGAAATATTTGTGCATATTCTTAATAAGCAGCACTAGAAAGGGCAGTTTAACGCCCAACGATGCTTTTGGATCACGCGGCGATGTTATGTACATGGTGGAAACGTTGGCGCCCATTATCTCCATAACAATTGACTTGATGTCATCATCGAAGATACGCTTGACATAGCCATTTTGCGTCTGTTGGTTTAACCAAATAAATACAAATTAAAAGTGCGACCTTTAAACTCACATGTGTCGCCCAGTTGTTCAGCGGACTGCTGCCGATGCTGAAGAAAACGGAGAAGCATCCTTTCTGATAGTGCGTACGATACATTAGGGAGGGAGAGGGTGACTTGTCGTTTGGTCACTTTTTGTACAATTTACTCGAAATAAATTTGCAAACAAGATTACAAATATAAAAATAAAAGTTTAATTTTTTTTAAGCGTTTGACAGAATATTCAGCAACAGTTGGACAAAATTTTAAACAAAAAATTCAAAGTTGCACATATTTTTATTACAATTTTTTATAAAAGCAAATCTAAATATTTGTTGCTTAATCTTCCGTGCATTAGAGCGAAAGAAAAGCTTAAATTACATTTTTGAATTCGATTCCTAAATTTAAACAAACAATTCAAATTATAAACTAAAATTACAAAAAAATTCCGAGTTTTATGCGGTTGCTACAAAACCCCACGGATCAACTTTCTGATTGAGCAATTCCAGCGATGATTCAGCCAGCTTGGATAGCAGCTCAGCGAGCTTATGTTTCGTATAGACCTTATAGAGTTGACGCGACTCGGCGGCTATTTCATCGGCCAGTTTAACGCAGCCCTTGTAGTCGCCCGATTGATGCAGGACCTTGTGCAAAAGCAACACCACTTCGGGTATGCAAATGCTGCGCAGCTTATCCAGTTGCACCTGACGATTTTCCCAGTCCATTTCGCTGATATCAACGGGATCCTTGGGCGTTTCGGGATCGATGAGCCAACCCTTATCGGGGAACAACAGAACATTGAAGAGCGAATCGCGCGTAACTACGAAAAATAAAATGCCAAGTAATTTTTTTTTTAATATTGAAAATTTAAAATTTTTAATTCATCAAACAATAAATTTAAAATTTTTTAAATAAAAAAAATACAAAAATGATTCCAAAATTATTTGTGCTTTAAATTACATGTTTCCACTTACCCTTTGCCTGCTCCTCTAGACTGACATTCCAGCGATTCAGCTCGCCGCGATACACCTGCTCCTTATGTTCCGATGCAATACGCTCGGTGAAATTTGCGCCTGCCTGCACTAGGATCGGTGGCTTGGGACGATTGTGTTGCAATTGCGACCACTCGTTGAAACTGTCCAAAGCAGCAAAATAAATTTTATAGCTAAGGTACTCCTTCACGCTGCATTCCTCGCGACACGGAAAATTCTCTTTCGAGCCGTAAATGACAATGATCTGCCCCAGCGTATCGCCGGGCACCATATCATAAGCAGCACGTAAACACGCCGACTTTCCTTCGCCGAGGAAAAATCGAATCATAGCATTAGCTTGCCAGAGCAGATCACCGCGCTGTGTCGGCAAAAAGGTAAGCCACTCCAGCGCGAGTATTTTATGCTCGTCGAAGTCACTGATATCGCCAACTTGCGGTGGTTCGCGTGAAGCATTTGATGCCTCGGTTTCGCTGGGCATGCGCTGACGTATCGAATCGACTGTGTGACGCGTAATATTCTCGATGTCAAGTCCGGCCGAAATTGCTTCATCGATTGCAGTAGAACGCGCCGATGTTTCCGTGATGCCTTCCAGAAATTTCGAATAGAGTAGAACTTGCAGTTTGCTGGGCAATGCAGCCGTATAGAACGCCACCAGCTGTGCATCACCCAATCCAATGAGACATTCAACATAGGCGGCAATAATACGATCGGCGGTGTCCTCCTTATCGACGCGTCCAATCTGACGCATAAAAAGCACAATATGCGTTAGAAAGCGCAACAGGTGCGGTGACATTGGTGTAGACTCACTGCCGCCACAAGCGTCATCGACCCAGCGGCGCATCTGCTGCAGCAGCTCCGAAATATTATCGAGTACCAAAAACTTTTGTATGACGCCCACTTTTGAGTGTGCGTAATCGCGCACTGCGGCATCGTTATGCACCGCCAGTTCGTCAAAAATCTGCTCCATCGACATCTTTGCATTCCAATAGGCCTCAGGCATTTGTTGATAGGGACGCATACAGCAAGCGCGTATCTCACTCTCGACGCGTATGTCAATTTGTACTTTGAGATACGCCCAGAGTAGATCCTCCCACGACGAGTGACCAAGCAGTGATTTGAGTGATTCGAGATGACCGCAAAATGCGCCCGCAATAGCGCGAGTATACTCATCGAAGCGCTTCGAGTCGGCCATCATCCAGGCGCATTTTTTCCAAATGTCACGTCGTGGATTACCTTCAATGGGCAGTTTTTCGCGTGTATTCGCTCCGGACACATGTTGCACTTCGTAGTTAGGATCCTCGTGCAGACGCCAACCCTCGAGTATAGCGGCGCGCCATGTTTGACCGCAGTATTTACAAAGCGCCATCGCTTCGTCGATTCGTCCCTGTCGTATTTCGGTGAAAATGCAACGCGACAGACGCGCACTGTCCTCTTCGTCGAGTGCATGCAGAGCACGCTTTTCACGTACCGGTGCGTCTGGATCGAGTGATTTGACTATTTCGACGCCGGATGCGCCAAATGCTATATCCTTTTGTTTTAGCAGCTGAAAGAGTGTGTTCTCCCAGCCGACGGTGCGATCGCTGGAATGACCGACTTGAGGACCGGCGTCGCCGCGACGCTCGTAGCACGCCTCCAGCCAGTCAACAATTAGTTGATACTCGCGCAGCGTGGAATTGCCTGCAAATATGTGTTTTTAGAAAAATTCCATAAATTAAAGTATATAAAAATACTTACAAACATAAAGCTGCGAAATGACCTCCTTCTCTGAGCCACCCAACGACGGCACTTCACAGTCCATACCAGCATCGCCGTCGGCCTGCAGCATGATGCGATCCTTGTACAGCGCAAACAACAACTTCCACGTTTTCAGCTCTTGTTCCAGCCACGAAATATTCGCACCGTCTGCGCCACCACGACGCAGCTCTTTCTGCGTCTCATCCAGCATGCCGGCACATGTGTGAATCAGATCTTGAATTGTGTCAAATACTTCCGAATCGTTGGTGCGCCCCTGCAACACCTCGAGAAATTGCGGAAACAACATATCTGTCTTCTCTTTGAACAGTGAATTAAGTTGTTGTTGTTCTGAAGCACCAATACCGTCGCCGTTTAAAATCGACCGTTCACTCATGCTGATAGCATCAGCGCCGATGCCGCCCGTTGTGGCATTGAAGGAGGCACCCAGAAAACTGCTTGAATTATTGAACTGTTGTTGTTGATCGAGCAGACGCTGCACTTCGTACGGCGCCAGCGTTATGGACAAGTCGTGACCACTTGCTGCACCTGCGCGGCTTCCAAATGAAGCATGTCGCTGTGGCGTTTGTGGCTTGACTTGTATGAGACCGCGTTTGGGCGCAAAGGGACTGTCCGACATTGTCTTTCTTTAGCTATATGCAGTCAATTGGAATTTTATAAGTTTTCACAAACGTTTTCTGAGAAACAAATTTCTTCCGACGTCTAAAATTTTCGCGCAATTCTTGCGTTTTTTTGAAAGCAACAACAACCACGTTTGATTGGCCAGCTGTTTATTGTAATGTTTCACAGTTCAAAGGGCGACACAAAAATAAATTTTATTTTTTTCATCTCTCTTTGTTTGTAAACAAAAACAACAAACACGCTGCATGCAGAGTTAGTTTCTAACTAAATAAAATCTGAACCCAGCAAACAATCCTTAGGCTTTTCAGACTTTTCAATTAACACCTTAATTATACTGTTCCAAATAAAACTCAGCGAGTATTTTAAATTAAGTAAAATCGTAATTTTCAACTTTAAGCTTCCATGCCACGCCTTTCCTATCATTTTTTTTTCACTAACAATTTCAGCTCTCAAGACCACGTAATTGGTGAAAAAAAATTTAACCGGAGTCACCGTTCGAAAATCAGAAGACTTCATTATGACCTAAAAAAAAGTTGAAAAAATGTATAATTCCTGGAATTCTGTTTAAAATCAGATTTCAAGAAAGCTTCTGTCCCGTTCCCCCTCAGGTGGAAGTTAAAGTTATAGATTGAATATATTAAAATGTGATAACAGGATAGTGGATTTAAAAAAATTTGCATTATAGAAAAGGTTTTCACGAGGGCTTTAAGGCCTTTAACCAGTTTTTGTGATATCTCTAAAACTTTTGGAGATGAATGCGTTATTTAAAAATTTTGACTTTTAAATATTAAATCCTTTAAAAATTTCATTATTATGACCCAATCTTATAGTCTAGCATTAAAGCCCATACAATTATCATTCTTGGAAAATTTAAATATTAAGAATAAATTTAGTTTGCAAATGTATTGAAGCTGAAGGATATAACTTCAAGGTATTTTTTAATTTAAAAATCAAATTCATTGCTTGCACTTCTCGTTACCATAAAAATTAAGAAAAAAGCACACATCAATGAAATCTTTGTCTGCCTTAAGTCTCTCGTATTAAGAATTATAGTATACAATAACAACATTTTATATATTCTCGGGGGTTAACGTCTTTACTTTAGTACACGTTTAATCTTCGACGAAGTAAGAACGTTTCCAGAGATGAACGCAAAAGTTAGCTTGTTGTTGGTTTTACTAGCAATTTCAACGATGTCTAGTCAAGCTGCGCAACCAGGTTTGAAAGTTTTACAATAATAAGTTAAGACATTTTCATAGACCTTTGCAATTATAATAACTAGCTCATTGTCTGGAACCGCATCCCAAAGGCTTTGGTCTGTGTGATATGTTATCCTTTGGATACTACTTCAATTCGACATCCAATAATTGTGAACTTTGGCAAGAGACCGGATGTGACGTCGAAGGCGGACACACTTATCCAACCCTGGATGAATGCGCTAAAGACTGCGTTGTATAATCCTTAAATAAATATCAAATTTCGTGCAAATTGTGTTGTAGCGTTAATGAACCTTTGGTTTGTTGTTTTTGTTTTATGTAATTTATTGCGCTAAAATATTAATTATAAATATTTGCTTGTTAACAGAATTCGAATTCAGTTGTTTAAACAATTGTCCACTAAGCGGTTTCTTATTTACTACGTACGAACGCACATTGGGTGATTCTTCAAATGTTTAACTCAAATTTTGACAGTGGAAAATCTTAGAGAATTAATAATATATTTAAGCCTAGGACATATTAAGCAAACATTTTAAAAATACAAAAAAACGAGAATGATGACTGATAATTTAAGAAAACCAAGATCATTTTGTATCGCGTTCGTTTCGTTTAAAATTGTTATCGTTCGTGCATATACAAGTATTAACTCGATAACTGCAGCCAAACGATAACAGCTGATTGGTTTGTGCCGAAAAAATATATTTTGTTAATTTTCTAAATCGATTTGTCGTGAAACTGCGAAAAAGAATGTCAAAATTGACGCAAACGATATCGAACGATTACTGGAAATTACAAAATCTAAAACCCAGACGTTTTCGTCTGCACACGAAACGTTTGTCTTGCCTGCTATCGATACAAAATGGTGACGTGAATGCAAATTAAATTTGTATTGCTTTTAAATTAAAGTTGTTCTATAATTTTACTTTTATGAGCTGTCTAAAAAAGTAAAGAAAAATATTTCTTATGAATATTTAATTGAGATCTGAATTTTATTTGGTATTAGAGTTTGTATGGGCACTGACGAAAACTTCGCTAAAAATGGGAGTGGCTGGCTCCGCCGTAACTCAGGAAAACTACAACGGGGAGTACCGGGAAGTTCTGTTAAACAATTATTGTACACATATTTATATTCAAAACAAAACCCGAGCAACGCTTGGTATTATAAGTTTGTTTATTAATATTTTTGAGTTAAGAGCACAAATATTAACTCTATTTATTATCACTTTTTCTTTCACACCGAATTGTGTTCGCAAGCGTTTAGGAGATAACAGAGAAACAACAACATTCAACCAATTACCTGCTCACTGACATGACGCTGCATCCGCTATAAAAAGTTAGCAACATTGAACCGATTTCCAATTAAAATTAAAATTATTAACGTTTTTTTTTCTCCAGATTAAGTCAAATACCAACAACAATAAAACAACAAAATATCTCCAAAGCAATTTCTTTTTTTTATTTCAAATGTTTCTCATTTATAAATGTTCATTTTAAATATTCGTTTTTTTTTTTTTTTTTGTATTTGCTTTATTAATTACTAAAATTTATATATATATATATATGTATGCATATATGCTTGTGTATGTTATTATGCTTGTATGTATTTATAAGTAAATGTTGCAAAATGAAGAACGTTCGCGTATGTGTGTGTATGTGAGATTATGATTATACGTATGCATGTATGCGTGTTGCGAAATGAGCACCTAAGAAAATATGATTCAAAAATCCTTTTTATGACGTGACAATTTAAAAAATTATTCAAGTTTTTTTTATTATTATTTATTAATTAAGTTGAGCTATAAAGTAATTATTCCTTATGCAATTTCTTCTTCTTTTTTTTGCAAGACAATTTGAGTTTATCTCTTAAATTGTTTTACCAACATTTTTTTGTGTGGGTTTCTATTGTAGGGTTACCTTTTCTCAGTTTTTAAAATTTGTCAGTAGATTTTTTTGCAACTTTTTTTCTTAGCATTAAAGTTTGAGAACTTGAAAGGATTTTTTTAGTTTTCGATTTTTCGAGTTTTTCAGATTTTTCGTTAATTGTTGAATTAATTTTTTTTCAGTGTGTGTGTGTGTGAGTGTGTGTGTGTGCAGTAAATAGAGAAAAGTTACGTTAAGATTTTCGTTTGAGCGCAGTTGAATACTTTTTTTTATAGGTTAGAAGTTTTAAGGTGAGCTGATTTTTTTATTTCAGGGTTAAAGACTTTAAATTTTTTATTTTATTTTTTTATTAATTTTTTTTAATGCTATTATTTTTTGTTAGTGTAAAACTTATCTTAAGTTACTGTGTGCTTTTTGGAAATTTTAATTCTATTTACATTATTGTTTTTTTTTTATCGAATTTAAATGACGTCCATTTTCTTTTTTTTCTATATATGTATATAAAATCAACTGCATTCATTATTTTATTATTTTTAATTCTTACTTATGTAATTTTAAACTTTCTTGTAACGCATCTCGTCTCTTTTTTTTTCTATTTATTTACATGCAACGCGACTTTTTTCCAGTTTATTTCTTTTATTTTTAGTGATTTTTTTATTTAACCTGGCAATGCTATTTCGTGTTTTAACGGTGCAAAAATACTTTTTTGTTTCTTGTTGTTGTTGTTTTTGTGTACTTAAATAAGACATTAAAAAATATTGCAACATGCGGCTGATTTGAATATTTGTTCAATACTTATTTTATGTTATGTTAAAATGTATTTTTAAACTAAACTTTTTTTTATTACTTTTTTTTTAGTGTAGAGTTTAGTTTTATGTTTTTTTTTTAATAAAGTATTTGAAAACTCTTAAAAATCGGGAATTTGAGGAAGTTCTTTCGGTTCTGTGCACAGTTAATGCTAGAGTAAAAACTAAAAAATCAAAGCCAGACGAACGTTAATTCGAAAAAGTCGTAAAAAATCGTTTTTGCAAATTTCGAAATTATTGAATTTTGGTTTTCGAAAACTTTTTAAGTAAACAAAAATTTGTTTGTGGTCGTTTCGTATACATACGAAAAATATTTTATTTGTCTTTTAATTTTAATCGTTCAAAGCTGTGTTCCGAATATAAAAAAGCTCTCGTATGACTCACTCGCTCAGCTCAATTCATTCGTTAAAGTGAGCTATCGAGTGAAGTATTACGACAGCTTTTTTACAAATCGCTTTCGGGAAGTCGCATACATTTTTCAATTAGTAAACATTTTTAACAGCGTTTGTCATGTAACTTTGTTCAACTGTGCAAAACACAGTAAAACCGGTGCGAAACTACAGTCTTTTTTTTAGAAAATTACGAATTCAAAAGAAAAAAAACTTATTTCAGGTTTTCTTTTAATCATTAACTTATGCCACAGAAAAAGAAATGCCTTCCAGCTGCAGTTTTTTTGTTTTAAAAATTTATTTCTACTTAAAATGACAATGAAAAATTTTCCATTCTTAACATTTTAATCAAAAATAAATTTTAAAAACATAACGTTATGTTATTTTGAGGTTTATAAATAAAAAAAGTTTGTATTTTGAGTTAAACTTTTTGGAAATTGTCAATTCTTGTTCACTTGTTGCAATAACTGCTCAAACTTTAACTCTTAAATAATGCTGTTTTGTTTTTGTTTTTGTTTGGTTGGAAAATTCTCCCGTCTATGGAAAAGTGAATCAATCGTTGGCATTAAAGTCAAAATTTGTTTATCTCTCGCTTTAGTTTTAGTTTGTTTATTTTTTGTTGTTTTTGTGATATCCGATCATATTTTCGCGCACAAATCTTCCTCTTCGTTTTGGCAGTGAACCTGAGCTTTCTTTTATTTTGGTGACGATAAAACTTTACAAAATTGCATTCACCCATCATAATTCATTTTATTTATTGAGTTGTAACTCCTTTTTTATGAGTCAACTCACTTAACACTTTTAGCAAAATACTAAAACAAAAATCAAAATAAGAACAGAAACATTTAATTAAACACAATCATTAGTTAATTAGTTAAGGTAGATATTTTTAATTACCGCACAAACAACTTTCAACAACCACTTAAGCAACTCCTTGACTTTCTTCGTTTTTTTCTAACTCTTTCTTTTTTGAGTTTCAAGCGTTCTAAGTAGTAGTCTAACGATACGTCGAAATGTTTTCAAGTTCTTTCCCACTGTGCGACCAGAGGCAGCAAATACCCGGTATTATATTAAGCCAGTTTGTGTTTATGTTGCACAGTGTGAGTTATGCTTAATGAGCTGCTCTCTTATTTGCTCGTTGACGCGCGATTTCGCATGAAGAAATTTCACTTCATTTCAAATGTAAAAATTTACTCAATTTTCTTTGTTTACATTTACACAAAGCTGCAATAAATTTCGTGTTACGCTTTACATGGTTGGAAATTGAAATTCGTCTTGCGTTTCGAACTTGAGTCAGCTCATTTTTACGTATTGTATTTAATGCTTACATTTTAGAAACTATTTGCTTAAAATTTCGCGCATCATACAAATTGATGAGAAATTTTCTATTTTTTAATATATTATAGTATTTTATTTTATTTAATTATATTCAATTACATTTTTTTCATATAGGCTAATTCTCAAATACATTTTTTAGTACAAAAAATGTCCGGCTTCTTAAACGTGCATTTAATAAATTATTATTAAAAAAAAATTGTTTATTTAAATTAAAAAATCTATTTAGTATTGTTTGATGCAACAAATGAATGCGCACATTCTACTGTTTTTTGTTTGTTTACAGACTTAAATTATTACTGTTTAAAATTAACTAAACTTAAAGCGATTATTTTTCTTTGTTTTCTTTTGTTTTTTTTGTTGATTGTAAAATTATTTTGTTCTTTGTAAAAATTTATAACTAAACTTATAAATTAGGCATTTGCTTCATTAAATATAAATAGTTTAACAAAAAAAAAAACATATAAAAACTGTATGTGAGAGAGAGAGAGAGAGAGAAGGTGTGTAGAATATTTACAGCGTTTTTGCACGATCGAGGAGATCACTGATAAATTTCTGTGGGCGACAAAAACAAACGAAAAATAAATGATTAGCACTCGCTTTTGATCTCTTTTATGGCAAACTATTACTCACCGATATGTCCGACTGTGGGCGTTTGCAGACTGATAATAATCTCTGTAGCAGAAACAAAGTAAAAAAGACATTAGTAAAAGTTTACGTTTCATTTGACAGTTTTTAAGGTTAGACTCACAATTAGATGAGACCTCCGAATGTCATCTGTGTCCATGTCTAGGATCTCATCGATATCCACATCGATCGCCTCATTCTATAAGTATGATTATGCAAATTATTAACAGTATTTCAATGTTAAATTTACATTTTTTTAATACTTCTAATTTTTTTTGCATTCGCTCTAATAAAAAGAAAGAAAAGAAGAAACCTACCGGTGGATCGAAGAGTTTCTGCAGTTCATCGTACAGCCACATCTCGACGGCCAAACGCTTGCGGATTAAACTCATCTGATGTGAACCGTATTTGGCGGTGAGGAACTTTTCGCGTCGCTCCTTCACTTCGGAGCCCTTCTCATTGAAGTTGACGCGCAGATTTGTCCGATTCGGCGAACGTTCGCAGTCGTTCATTTGTTCCAGGCCGCACTGCATTTTGGCGGAGTCTGTCTGTCTGTCTGTTTGTCTGTCTGTTTATCTGTTTGTTTGTTTGTTTATGAGTTTGTATTGTCGGCTAAAATTATTTCCGGCTCTTTTCCAATTACTCTGTGGGCGTTTATTGATCTTCGGAGTTGCTTCTCTTCTTTTTCTGCTGTTGCTGCTCCTTGTTATTGTTGTTTTAGTGTCGTTCAATTAAATTGCAAACTGTAATTAAAGAAAAATGGTACAATATAAAATTGATTGTCGTTGCAGTCGTAGTTTTTCATTTTAATTAAATAATTAATTTGTTTGATTGTTTTTCATTTGTTGTCATTCTTTGCGTGTGCGTCATACGCTTCAACACTAACGTCGATGTTGTTGTCGTTGTTGTTGCGTTGTTGCTGCGTTGTCGTCGACATGGTCGACACCACGTCACGATCAGTTGAAACCGATTTGAAACTACTTCTTCATTCCCACGTAGGCCAGGATCTGTTCGGAACATTATTAATGACTGCGCTGCTGCATTTGTCGGTGCTTGTGGTTTCGTCTGAGTCATTTTATTTGGAATTCTTTATGGCAACCAGAAGGTTAAGTCGCCAAGTGGAATTATGTTGTTTATTTATTTTGATCACATATCAGTTTACAATGATTTATTTTTCTTCTTATAATGCAAACGAGAATTCTAAGAAATTAAGCTTAATAAATGTGCACACATAACTGTATAAAAAAATATGCAACCATAAATTTGTTGTGATTTGGAAAAATTATTTTCTTAAGAAATGATTTGGCATATAGGTAGAAACGATAACATTAAGGTCAAGTCCCTTGACTCAGGTACCAAAATTAGTTGAATATTTTTTTTTATATATATAAGTACAATAATATAATGCAATAACCATCGCATTGGTATGTATAGAAAATCGTTTTTTTATTACGTTAGAATGACACCTTACTTAATTAGAGCAACTTAAAACCATTTATTCAATAAAATTAACCTTCAAAAAATGTTTCCTAGAAGAAACGAAGTCTGCGATGAAAGACGTTGCGCCTTACTAAGAAACCTTATAAAATTTTAAAAGATTATATTTTAATGGATTTTTTAAACAATTAATAAAATGAAAAATTTTTCAAATGTGGAGTGAAAAAATTACGTATACTTCCTTTAATAACTTTTAAGATAGAAGTATGTAAACTCTCAATAAAAATGTTATTACAAATAACATCGAAAAGATATAGAATACATGAACAATTTAACTTAAAACAATTTTTGACTTTCTTAAGGGTTAATACCACGCCCATTTAATTAATTTTTAAGAAGAGCATCTCTCGGCGTTTTCGCCCACAGTTCTCCTATCGGAGGGCTTCATTGCTTATCAATTGTCGAGAAATATTTCCGAATACAAGGCAGAGCGCAATTAATAAAAACGATTTTAAAAGTAAATTGAAGATATTGAATATTTGAAGATTTTAAATAAATTGTTAAATTTTGTTGTTGTTGCAATTTTTAGAACTTGAAATCTGCCGGTCACTGGGGAGACATTTTTGTAAACTAAAATAACCACACATCAAAGACAGAAGATAAATTAAAAAATGCTGCTGTGCATTTATTAATTTTAAGAACTCATCAAAGTTTTATTTCAGGAGCTTTAAATCAAAAACCGTTAAATTCATAGTTGAGAAAAATTTGTCATGTCTTCAAATATAACTTCAAAAATATTTTTCTCTGCTTCTAAAATAAATTCACGTTTAATCAAAAAAACTGGCGAAAGAAAAACGAAAATGTAATCTTTAAATAAGCTCAGAAATTTCGAAAATAAGATTTGGAAATATCGGCTTTGAGTGGTTTAGATGTTTCATTGTTTGAAAGAAAGTTTGTGTTTTAATCGGTTTTTGATATTAAAAGGCAAATTTTTTAGCCATTAAAAATAATAGTTTGCATACAAATAACCTTTGGTTCATATTAAGGACCTTTGAAGCTTAAAAGAACCTCTTGAAACAATTTTTGGCCAAAGCTAATTTTTTACAGAAGAATTTCTTCATATAAGAAATTTCATGGAATATGTTTAAGATGTCTGAGTATGGGCTCAGTTGGAGACTATCCTCAACTTAATTAGCTCATTCAAAAATCTTCGATTACTTTATGCCATATTGATTTAATCGGTTTTCGATTTAAAGCTTTACATTTATTAAATAAACATTTTTGATATACTCGTATTCCGTTGAAATTAATTGCATTTGACAGTTGACATTTTGCAAATTGGTTATTTAACTGAAATTCAATAAAATTTCAATTTCATTTGTTTGCGTTACATTTACTCATACATATAACATATAAAGTTGCTGTGCCGTTTGTAATGTCAGTTTGTACGGATAAACTTCGTATACCATATGTAAACTTTTTGACAGTTGACTTCTGACATTTCGTAACCGTTATCGTGTCGTATGTGGGTCGATCAAACGAAATTATTAAATATGCACTTCAATATTCAAAAAAGTTCGTATGCCAAATAGAAAAAAAACACCGAAGAAAAAAGAAAGAAACTGCACAAATGTCACTGTGCTCAAAGCTAAGGTACACGATGCCACCGCCTGGACGTCCATGACGGACTGACAAGTTATGGCATTATTAATTTGAAATTAAATATTAACCGACAGTTTAAGCACGATTGAAATTTTTTATGAACAACTTATACGAAGAATTTTAAACGCTTTTGTTTAACGCTTAAAAACTTTCCGTTCAAAAATTCGTTTATTTCATATTTTAATTTTAATTGCTATTAACTTCAGCGAAACTACATTAAAAGTTCCCCCCGCCTCGCCCCTTTACTGGCAAATGGCACCGTTTGCACGTTCAGTGAAAAAGCATTGTTTTTGTTTGCATGTCGTCGTACTTGCAACACACAAGTTGGCAAATCAGTTAAGAAGTGCCTCCGCCTGCAATTGACTTGGATGTCTTATTTTGCATAAAAATATTGCCAACATAATTAATAAGCAGCGGCAGCAGTAAGCAGCAGCAAGCAGCAATTTCAGCACAATGCGAACAAAAAAAAAGTATATTAGCACAAACGCAACAACAACAGCAGCAACAGCTACAGCAAAAATAACAACAATATTTATTATAACAATAACAGAGTTGCCAGCCCAACGTAACGTTTAAATTTATTTTGCACAAGACAACAACAACCACGAAAAACGAAAAAAAAAACGAAACTGCTCCGCATTTAAATAAAGAAGAAGAAAAAGACTAGAAACAAGCTAAACGAAAGAAGTAAAAACCATCATGCAACATGTTGCATGAGGGAATTTTTTAAATAGCAACTGCCGCGTTCTTTCTTTCTTTCACTCATGCCCAACCACCAACAACAAAAACAACAACAACAGCAACAACACATTAGCTTGTCTTTGGGCCATCTTACAACAGTCAGCCAAAGCCAAAGCAAAAGCAAAGACAAAGGCAAAGCCTCTAACCTGAGTTTAGCTTATGGCGGTGGCGGTTGGCGGTTGGTGGTGGCAGTGCGACTCACTCAGCGATTGCGCTTTTCTTTTGGCTAGCGGCGGCTGTGAGCGATTTGCAAGTTGCTTTCTAAGTTAAGCGATGCAGAAACTTCCGGGGTTTTTTTTTGCGCGCGCCTCCTTGTTGCTTCTTTGCGAACTGCTGCTGCTGCTGCTGCTGATTATGTTGCATGTCTGTCTAATGTTGTTGTTGATCTCATGAATATGGCCACAACAATAAAAAATAACAACAGCAACAACAACAACAGCAGCAACTGCTTTATATTAATAATCAACTAATTTTGATAAGCGAAATATGAAATCTTGCGTTGGTTAAGCTATAATTTGTTTAAATTGAGTGGGAATCGCAAGAAGCGTCTACTCGATTCGGTTAAAACACAGGTTAAACACTGGTAGTTTTTCCTCATGGCAATTGTTATTTGTTGTTGTTGCTGTTGTTGATGAAATTGTGGGAGTCTTAACTGTGGTTTTTTTGTGGTGGGAATTTTCTTTGCATTTAAAAGTGTGGAATGACTTTGTCGTATGTATTAAATGCATTTGTGGAGTGCTCACTCAAAGGTGAATAAATTCAGTTTTATTTTTATAAATGTTTACCAAAAATTTACTCATTTTTTTTTTAACAATTTATATTGTTAGTTTGTGATAAAAACGAAAAATCTTAAAATTGATTAAATTGGTTAATTTTAGGTTAAATATTTAGAAAAATTTTAACTTAAAATCTGGTTTCTGAGCTCGAAAAACAATCCTTGGAATAATCATTTTACTTTGACTTTTCTATCGCAATCAAGTGATATATTCAATTATCTTTAAATATGTATAACAAAGAAAAAAACCTTAAACCAATTTAATTAAAATTGCTTTGAAATCATCTGGCAACTCTTTGCTAAACTTAACAAAATTCCATCGTCATAACTTGCCAAACAATTAACTACATTCCTAAACTTTTCTGCCATGTTGACTTAAGTTGTTTCTCTCCTCTTTTTTTATAATAGTTTGCTCCACTAATCCCCAGCAAAATTCCGCACTAGGCGAATGCCTGCCTGGATGACTGTCGCAACTGTCTCGGAATTCGGTTAATGTGATGTTTGCTGTGACATGTTAAATGTCACAAATCATAATTGCCTGTGACTCCCCCCCCCCCCCCCCTCCATCTCTCTAGCGAGTAAAGCCAAGATCCGATTTCACAAGTCGAAAAGAAAAATTCAATTATGCAACACTGAACTAAAAAAAAAGTTATTAATAAATTGTGTGAAAATTCTTGTTCCTCTTTGTTTTGTTGCTATTTTCATTGTTTGCTGTGGCAGGAAAATTATGCAAACGAAAGAGTGTGTAGGAAAATGTTTTGTAATCTAAATGAAAAATTTAAAGTAACCAACCAGTTACATTGTGTGAGAGAGAATGAACGAATGAATGAATGACTGAATGGATGAATGAATGAACGAATGAATGAATGGCGGGAGAGTGTTGCAAAAAAAATGTCATTGTGACAGTGCGACAAGAGTTTTTCATACACACATTTTGACATAACATTTTGACAGCTTAATTGCAATGGCGAATTGTTTATACATTTGTACATATGTATGTACATAAGTATGTGCATATGACGTTCATATTTCTGGTGTTATTTTAAAGATATTTATTTTATTTATTTTTGAAATTAAACTTTTTCTTGCGCTTTTGCGTCAGCTTTGAATATTTAATTGTATCTCGTGGATACTATCCGCTGAAGTACGCACATCTATTGTGGCTTGTTTATTTACTCTCGAATATGACATTAAACGTATTTGTTTATACAAATGTTTGAATGGTTTTATAAAATACAAACAAAAACAACAAATTCATGAGAAACACCCGACGATTGTGAAATGTGAATGTATCTAGTAGATAAATATAAATTTTTATTGTTTCGATTAATTTAAAGAAATTTCTTGTTTACATTTGAATTTGATTTAGTGAAATTAGGCGTTAATTTGAAAAAATAATAATTCTTTAAATTAATTGGATTCCTCAGCAAGATAAAAAAGAAACTTATGAGATACTTTTTTCAATTACGAATATGTTAAGCAAAAACCGATAAATCCATTTGAATCGATAAATAAAACATTTTCTGCGTAGACGAAATTTATTATAAAATTTTGAGTTCTTAATTTTTGCATTGAAAACGCTTTATTCAAGCCACAAAGATCTTCCACACGCTTTAGTCCTTATTTAAATCCTGTCGGAAAGTCCTTGTTTGCATATGCCCCACGTCAGTTCGAAGCTAAATTGCAACCTAATTTTTTATTCAAATTCTGTTTTTTTCTCTCTCTTTTTCTTTCATGTTTGCCATGTTCAGTCACAAGGTTAGCAAAGCCAAATTATAGAGAGCAACTGGCACAAGGATACGCTGCGTGCCTACCTTTGCATGGTGCAAGCAGACAGGCAGGCTGGCTGGCTGGCAAGCAGGCATTTGCATGTGTAGGTATGCCTGTATTTGATCCTTATTAAATTAGCAAAAAGCACACGAATGCAACACGAAAGAATTCAGGTTAATCGAATTAGAAAACGAATAAATTTTATAGCTTCAATATAGAAATATACAAATTTTATATAAAATAGAATTGACTAAATCAACAAGACGACAAAATTTGAAAACTTAAAACCAAAGGTCCATTAAAAAAATCCAATGAAATAGCACAAAACTTGACTTGACATTCGGCATAATTTTAAAGTATTTAGAAAAATTTAGTAATTATTAAAATTAGTTTTTAAAAAAATATCTAAAGTATTCTATCTGAATACTTTAAAATTTAAAGCAAGTTTACTTCCACCCTGTCAAATTCTCAATTTCAAATTAATATACCTTAAATTAGTTGAATTTTACACACGCTTTTGTCGCTTCGCGTTGTTTATAACTTCATCAAGATGGCAGCGCATCCGAAAAGCCGCAAAAAGCACACAAAACCATCGCATAATAAAGTATCCGCAAACTGCAGTCATTAACCCAATTTGAAGTTGCCACCGAAAGGAAATTACACCCAACGAAAAAAACTAAAAACCAAAAACCCAACCGCCAAACACCAAAAAAACTTAGAGACGAAGCAACAATTTGGCAAACGCTCAAAATCGCCGCACTCGGATGAGGCCGCACTATGAACGAACGCAACGACAACTCAAAAGCCGCACGAGTTATCGCATTTTGAAAGTACACTCAACGACTTCCATAAAGCACGAAATTTATAAACTGCACGTCGGTTATTTATTAATACTATTACTAACATTATTATTATCATTATTATTATCACTGGCGGCATTCAGTGCTAATGAAACTTATCTTCCAGCCTAATTAACGGCGAAAATGCATTCATTATGAGTGTCCAAATAGGCAAATGATATTTCCCACGTTCGCATGATTCCAAATGAACGCAAAACGCAAAATTCTAATCAAAATTGAATAAATAAATAACAACAAAATTAATGGAAGTTGTGTACATTTCAAAAGCAGAACTAGCAAACGCTTTTAAATTATTTATCTAGCTGCTAAATGACATTTGCCTAAATCCGGACATTAGCATACGAAATTAGCATTTTCTTTTTTGCGTAAACTCAAATTTAAATTCAAATTTAAACGCAAAGTCAACTTCACTCAAATCAATTCAACTCAAAGTCAACTCAATTCAACTTCAGTTTACTTTTAAGGTAGCCCATTAAAATTTCATCAATTTTGAAAATTTACCTTATACGAAGAATGGGAAAAAACGAAAAAAAAAACACAGCAAAAAAATTAGCACACTTGTAGGCGCCACAGGGGCAATTAAATACAAACGCAGTTTGACACTTTGGCTTTGGACACGTTTTTTCGTTTTCGCTTTAATTTATAATTATAAATTAAAAAAAAAACGTTTTTAAATAGCTGATGGATAAAAATTTGCTGGCGGCCTACAGCCAGTAGAAAATGTTAATTTAGCAATTGAGTAGGTTTTTATCAAAGAGCGTTATCATTAGAAAAGGAATGGTGAAAATTTCGACTAAAGGAGGATTTACATTTTAGCTTTATCTCATTTGCAGCAGTGAAACTATATAGAAGAGAGCAGTGATATATATTGAAATCGAATTGGAGGAAAATAAGCCACTATGCTTGACAAACCCTTTTTAAATCTTAACGGACAAGGTTTGACATGAAAAGTTGTGTATTCTGCTCCACTTCGATTTAAATATAGTTGGTAGCTTCTATTTAACTTGTGCAAGTGTAGTGATGCTATAATGTAAGCCCACCTTTATCCTCCAATATAACTTCAAAATTATATTTATTATTTTGCTTAAAAAAAATAAGGCCTCAAATTAGATTTATACATATGAGCATAGAATGATTTTCAATTCGAAAATTTTGTATCTTTCAGTTTTTGCTTAGAAATTTTCAGCTATATCGTTATTTGGCTTATAAATTTAAATTTTGAACTGAATTTTTATTGAAAAAGTTTGCAAAAAAATTTAAAAAAATTCTTAATTAATGTTCAAACAATTATTATACCAAACAAAGCAACTTTATAAAACACAGGTGCAACTTAGTCCAACATTTTACTTTGGCGGTAGACTCGCCTTAACCAGCCTTTAACGCCGATTTAAACGATTTTGCCATCGATTGTGTTAATTATTTCTGCTGGCTATTTCAACAAAATAATTCGCCAATTTGCCAAAATAAAAAAAGAAACGTTAATTTATTCGCTCCTCATTGATTAGCGTATTTAGTTTTTGTTTTTGTTTTAAGTTAAGCCTAAAACCATAAAATAATTTCGTATTCATTGTGGTTTAAACTTTTGAGTACATACGGCACCATTGACATTGGGTATTTGCCTTCTTGAGCATATCATTACGAATTTGATTGATTAATTATAATTATAATGCAAACAAGAACAACAAAAGGGGGCGTGTTCTTTTTTGGCACTCTTGTTTTGTGCGTGTGTCAATCGATCAAATGGCGATCGAAATCAAAAGCAACACTTAAAATAGTAAACCGTCGTATTAAATGAATTGTTTATGTTTATTTTGATAATTAAAATTATTAAGTGAAATGTATGAAAAAAAATTGTATTATAAAAAAACTTTACTTGATTTTCTATATATAAAAAAATCGAATCTCTTATACTCTTATACTCATACGCTTATTTCTTTCAGCCCAGTATCATATGAAAGTAAATTACGAGATGATTCCTCTTCATTGCTTAAAAATAGTATTAGAAGCAGGTGTACGCTCTTAACAATGTTTTCCAAAGGTTCCCACTTAATTCGAAAAAATTAGAAAAGACAAATTTGAATCGATAAAGAACATATTCTGAATTTGTTTCAAAGCTGCGATTTAAGGAAAATTTTTTGAAGCGTGTTCCAATTAATACAAATAATTTCAATTAAAAATTTTATTTTATATCTTTTCAAATCTCAAAAGAGATCAACAAATCGAAATAGCTTTTTAATTTTTAGCCAAGTCCAAGAGTAGTTCAGATTCAATGGTAATCTATCAATAATATCTAAAATTCCAAAATTATTATTTTCCACAACTTTTTATTGACAAGTTTTTCCTTTGGAATTCACGCTCAGATTTCACACAGAAATGTTGCAGCAATTGATGACGATTTCATTGGCACATAAAAATCAAAATGCGATTTTAACGACTTAAGCTTCTTTGTCAATTAGTCATAAAATATATGTAGCCTGTAGTGGTGTTGTTGTTGTTGCTTTTTTATTTACTTAAGTATTGCAAGAAAATGTCACTCGAGCGCATTGCGTCAGAAGCAATTAACAACCTTCGCGGCACGCAAATCCGGCAGAACAGTGCTAAGCACAACAACAACAAAACAACAAAAATAACAACAACAAACAAAGTCTAAAAATAAAGGATTTTGTCATAAACGAAATGTATCTGTGGAAAAGTTTTCAACAAAATCATTTTCGAAAATTCTTAAGCAACATTTTAACTTAAGAATTTTTTTATGATTTACGACAATGAAAAAAGTTAACAAAAAAGTTTGCTTAATTTTTAAGTAGATTTATTAAGCAACAACATTTTTTTTATTAACAAATTAGTTAAGAAATATGAAGCTTTAATTATTAACAACAAGTTAAGGAAATTTCAAATAGATTTAAACGAAATTAAGTGAAGAAAAGAATGAAAGAAGTAAGGAAAAAAAGAAAGTGAAAACAAAACCGATTTTACAAAAAGAGACTTAACCGGTTTAGTCAAATTTGTAAGCGAACTGAACGATTTTTTTTATGAATTTTAGTCATAATGACTTTGTTTTGTAAATTTTGTTAAGGTAGGCGGGGTCGTTTCTTTTAAATTCATTAAGAAACTGAGAAATACTTTAGACAAAAATCTGTGTCACACAGAGACTATGAAGAAAAAAAGATGTTGTTGTTGTTGTTGTTGTTGTTGTTGTTGTTCTCATTTCACACCAACAATTCATAAATATTCAAAACAAACAAGCCGAAATAATCCAATAAGTTCGTATTTTATGGATTTTAAATAGGCCAAAGTCTGCGTTGTAGACTGGTCGAAGCTTGAGTGCCCTGCAATTAGTTAATATGCTTTAGTTGTAAATTGACTTAAAATTTCGAATGACCCGGGCGCGTATTCATAGATAAATTAAGTTCCTATTTAGCTTGAGTCCCAAATTTATTTGACAGGCATTAAACTGATTTGACAGCTATGAAGTAGGTCAATTTTGACTGTGGATATCCGTCTAGAAGTTTAACATATAAGAACAAAAATTAAAATGCTGTTAAATGCTTTTCCCAAGAGCAAAATTTTTTTCTTCTATAAACATTTAATTTGCTATAACGCAGACTTTCGTATCTGCTTCCGAGGAACATCTGCGTTGTTTTTTTTCACAAGAGCATCCGCAAATATTGATGACAGTTTTCGGATGTAACTTGTTTTTTGTTAATTTTTTTCTTAGTTCTTTCTACTTTTTACCATTTATAAATATTTAAACAGAAAGTTTAAAAATGTAGGTCTACTTTGCTTAAACAGTTTAGCATTATTCTAAGTATTGTTAAAAATCTATTATTGCCTCATACCAACTTCTCCACTGATTTATATACAATATAATTTAACCTTTAAGTCCCAATGGACCCACGAGCTATACGCCACGCCACCAATGTAGGGTGCTCAATTGACAACGCTGATGAATATTTAAGAAGGGTGGTGCTGATGTTGGTGGGCTTAAAAACCGTTGCACAGATTAAGACTGCGAACGAACAAACGAGCGAGCGTGTGAGCGTGTTTACGTGTGAGTGTGTGTGTGTGTGTATGCGACAACAAAAGGTATTAAAATGAAAAGTTGTACGGCCTAAAACACTTTTAAATTACCATAATTTCAGTTAAATACACGAAAAGATATCACACACACAAAACTATAAAACAACAACAACTACAACAACATATATATTATAAAAAAAGAAACTTAAAAAAAATAAAATAATGACAAAAATGGAAAATATTCATAAATTCATTAAAGCGCCCAACAATGGGCGAGCGACAAACTGTAAACCAAACCAAATTGAGGGAATTAACCCAGAAATAAAATTGGTAACTGAAAAAAGTTCAGTTCGGTTCAGTTCAGGAATGGGCTAACTCGAAACCTTGTAAAAAAATATAAAATGTCATTTTAGGCGAGAGTGTTGCGCAGGGGGAGGGGAAGAGGTGGCAGGGGAAAACGAAACAAAATAAAAATATTATTGAATTCGAGATAAAGACATCCGTTGCCATTTGTGTTGTTGCTGTTGTTTTAGTAAATGTCTTTTGGACACAAAAGTGAAATGTGACACTTTTATGCTAAATGCGATCGCGGAGTTTTGTTCTCCGAAAATCTTTTGTTTAACTTTGCATTGCTAATATTATTTCGTGTTGTTGTTTTTTCGGTGTTTTATTTTTCAGCCGGAAATCTCAGCTAAAAACCTGAAAATGTTCGCACGTTTTTTCTCCATTTTGTTGTTGTTTTTGTTGTTGTGTTTGTTAAGTAGATATACAAATTTTTCTTGCGTATTTATGTTTACTTAATTAACACATTTTAAAATTTACATTTTGCTTACAACGTTAAAGTTTACAATTTTTATTGTTGCTCCGCACTTGTCAGCGCCTTGTCAGCGCCTCGTCAGCGTTTTGTCAGTGTATTGTGCAGCCGCTAAAAGTATTTCGATTTTCTAGTATAGCTTTTAGTTTTGTTTAACCATTTCTTGATTTTAAAACGCCCAATTAACATTTTCCACTCGGTAAACAATTCCGTTGAATTGCAAAACGAAATCCGGACGAATTGCTGATATCTCTCTCGGGTTAAGAGTTCTGATTAGAAATCACTCAAGTGTATCGAAATGGTTTGAAGTATTTGTTCGGATGCGAACAGTTCTGTGGAAATGTTTACGTTTATGTTCAAATGTGCGTGAAATAAGAAGAAGTTTTTTTTTTTTGAAGAAATTGCGCTTCTTTTGTGAAGGTTAAATTGAGGAGTTATTCTAAGTTCTTCTCGCAAGAGACAACTACTTTATTTATTGGGAAAAGTTGATAGTTCCTTCTATTTTAAAATTGAAAACAAAGTTTTTAATGTATTAAACAGATTTTTTTTCCAAATTTTTTTTTACCGAAATTTTCAAACAAATATTTTACTTATTTTAATGATTTTCTAAAATCGAAAATTTTAATTAAAATTCTACTTTTCAGTTTCTAGTTTTGAATAAAATTTATACATTTCATATTCACTTCGTGCTGGTAAAAATGAAGAAGAATTTATGGGCACTCTGTAAATTTTGAGAGGTTGGTCCGATAAGTACTTAGCCTCACCGCCTGATGAAGGCCTACTTTGCAGATTTAGAGAAAACGAATTTTTTAGACGGATTAAAAAAGTTAGAGCATCGCTTCTTTTATCTGGAAATTCTGTGTTCCAATTTTTATTTTATTTTTCAATAAATATTTAATTAAAACAAGTAACTTTTTAATTCGAAAACTAATTTTAAAAAATACAAATTAAACCTGACATGATTTGATTTATTAAAATTAGCCGATACAAATTAGATTGAAGTTGCATAAGTCGACTTAAGTTATTTTCGATTTGTATTGCTTCTTCTTAACTAAATAACTTATCAATTGTTAACTGAAGAAGCGGCACGTTTACAATTTAATATTAATATTTGCACTCACATTGAATAATTAGATAAGCCGACTTAATGCACAATTGCCCGCTCGCGCACATTTACATGACTGCGTGCAAGTTCAATAACCATTATTTCTCTATTTTTGTTGTTGTTGTTGTTGGTTTAAATAAATAAATAAATTGCTATTGTTGCTTTCAATTAAATATAAATTATTATTTTGTTGCTAATATTGCACCACACTCATACATAGGCAAATTCGCTTTTGTCCGGCTTTAAAGCTGATGTGGGAGTCTCGTATTCATTAAAATTGATTTGAAAATTAAAAAAAAGCCAAAAAGCCAAACGAAATTTGAATTACAATAAAAAAAAGCTAAAATAAACGCTCCGGGTCAGCAAGTTATTTATTGGAATCACACTTATAACAACAACAACAACAGAAATAAACAAACAAAAAAAACATAACCTCATTGAGTGAGTCTTGGCCGAATTCGTTAAATAAAATTCAAACATAAGTACATACGAGTATATATGAAAAATAAACAGTTAAAAATAATCAAAAGAAAAAAATTATTGAAAGGTAATTTACCTTTGAAAGCAAATTTGTGTTTTTTTTCTTCTTCTGGCTTATAAAGCGTTTTTTTGTTGTTGTGCAGGAATGAGTCATTTTCGAAATAAACGCTACCAGCATTTGCTTTTGGGACAGTAAGTAACTCTCTCGGCAGACTTTGAAGTAATTTTTTTGAAAAAAAAAAACGTGTTTTCAAAATTTTAAATTTACTCTTTGATTTGTTTTTGTTGTTGTAGGAGCTTTGGAAGATAACATTGAAATTAAAAAAACACCCACAAACGTTTATTTTAATCCTATACAGCTCCTCTACAAATGTGGGAGCGTTATTTAATTATACAATGATAAACAAACTTTTTAACGTGGGAAGTTAAATACATAATAAATACATGACAACAACAACAATGATATAATATCTCAAAACAACAAAAATTATAAATTGAAATAGAAATGAAGTCCACAGAAATGCAATTAAAAAGTATCTTCTATCCTTTTGTAGTTACTTATATTCAAAGCTGGACACGAACTAGTTCATCAGTTAAAAGGTAACTAACGAGCTTTTCTCGGATGGACGAAGTTAAATTCTTATTTAACGATGTTTACTTTAATTACAACAATATCGAAATGTTTAAATTATCAATTGCAAAACTAATCTATAAGATTTGTTTAACAACATCAAGTCCACTAAAATAAAAATCAATTGTATCTTTTGTCCTTCGTTCTTCTTTTAAATATACCAATAACAAAAGGGTTATAATCTGATATCCAAAGTTTTCACATTCGCTTATACTACTGTATACTACACCCTGCAGAACTTTCATTAAATTTAAAATTAAATTTTCATGATAGATTAAACATTACGAGTATATCCCTCAAAGGCAAGTCCAAGTTTATAAATACCAAAGATTCCATAGAACTGCAACCGATTGTTTATCAACTATGTCAGTCATTCTGCTGCCCACATTAGCCACACAAAACTGAATATTTCACATTCTAGTCAACATATCGAAAAATGAATTTTCACAAATATGTAAAAACACAAAAACAACAATGACCAAAAAAAAAATAAAAATGCGTACGAGATAAATGCGGCAGATAGCCGGAATGCGTTAATAATGGCGCAAAGTTCTTATTAATTCATTTACAAACGTGTAAATATGCTTTTGTTGTTTGTGCACATACGAGTACATACTACAAATTTAATTCTTTTGTATATAACGACAGCATGTACAGACAGAACAACGGCAGACATATGTGAAAATCATATAAACATATTTACAATACTGTCAGTATGCAGCGCAGAGATACACAATAACAAACGCAGCGAACATTGACACTGACTGACTGACTAGCTGGCTGGCTGCTGGCTGGCTGGATGGCTGGCTGACTATCTTTCTATCTATCTGCCATTCGTTTGAATGATGCGAGCGAAAAATTGCGTATCTATGCGATACTTTCATGTGTTCATTTTATGGATTTATTTGAATTACAATGTCGGATTCTGATGCCTGCCCACCCATACACAAAGCGAAACAAAGACGTGACTTCTTTGAAGTTCTCGGGTCATTTAAAGTGATTGCAGCTTGTTAAGGACGTCAATAAAAGAAACGAAATGAAATGAATCCATGAAGTAGCAGATAAAGAAGCGCCGAGATTGGTTAAAATTTTAAGTTACACAAGAAGATATTTTTTGGTTATAAAATCTTGTGTGATTGTACAATTTGAGAGAACAACATTAAATTTGATATTTCTTAAAGATTCTAAAATGTATCTTATTGGGCAAATTTACAAAAATAACGCCAATCCTTTTCGAGGCACTGCTGGATACCAACTATCTCTGAGTACGCTCGTAAGTAGTTCGTAAGTAGTTCGTTAGTAGCTCATTCCGATGATGACACAAATAAATTTATAATATTGTGTATCGATTAATATCGCTTCTTTTTCTTCCTCGTATGGTTAGTTAAAAACATTAACAATAAAAGAGTAAAAGAGTAAAAAACAGAAAAAAGAAAAACAGCGACAAAAGCCAGAACAAAAGACATACAGACATACAGACAGACGGTAATTTAGCCGTGAAATAACAAATGAATATCGCATGATGTGTTCGAAATTAAATAAAGCCAACTGAAAATGTGCGACTAATAGGAAAATAATAAAAAAATAATAATAACAATAATAACAACAACAACAACAACAATAACAGAAGAACAGAAAAAAACAAGGAGTGGTGTCATCGTGTGGTGGCAAATCAATGGAAATCAAAAGTTCACACACCCTTTCTTATGTATCTCAACACAAAACGAAAAAAAAAAAAGATATCTATTTAATGTTTTTGTTTTTGTTTTTAGCTGACATAACAAATGCCAAAAAGTTCGTTATCAATCAAAGGAGTTTTTTCTTTCTTTGAAATGGCAAAAATATTTTTTTAAATACCAATTTATAAAAAAAAATTGCGCTTATTTATATGCAAAGCACATTTCATTCAGTTCTTGAGCGAAGCATCAACGCTCGCGATTTAAGCACGAATTTTTGAATTTGACCGTTTTTTCGTCGTGTTTTGGCCAAATGTTTTCAGTTATTTGGTTGTTGTTGTTGTCTTTGACATGCTGCTTGGCTGTTTGTTGCCTTTGCTTTTTTGTGGTTTAATTTATTTTTATTTTATTTCATATTCGACGGTTGTTTATTTATTTGCCCAGACGTGCATTTTATGTTTGCCGGCCTTTTTTTCTGCTTTTTTCTGCTTTGTTGTTGTTTGTTTTTCTTTATTTAAGCAGGATATGCCGCAAAAATGTTAAACAAATAACGATTTTTGTTGTGCTTTTGAACATTTGCGCTTTTGGCTTAAATCAACGTTGTGAGGCTGTTGGCGGCAGTAGCAGCATATTGCAAACAACAACAACAACAGGAAAAAACGGTTCAAATCATATTGGCGCTGTTTTACGTCGGCCAACCATGAAACGACCTTGAGCTGTAGCTACAAATATTATGGATTTTTAAAGCAGCTGTTGGCCGTTTAAGCGTTTGGTCTAAATTATTGTTATTAAGAACATTAAACAGAATTTGAACCGCTAATAATTGTTTTGTAATTTTCAAGTTACTATTGTATTTCACAGATACATAATACCGCGAAATTATGCTTGTCGAATTTTTTGAAAATTGCATGAAAACCTTTTCGATATTTTTTAATGCTCAAATTGATTTATAGTAAAGCTATAAAAACTTTATCGCTTCAGCAATTCAAACTTGATTTTTCGAAATCCCTTAGATACATTTTTATGTATATACAATACAAGTATATGACAGTTATCAAATAAAAAAAACAAACTGAACAAATAAATCCAAAGCGATTGCAGTGTCACGCCGTACTTGTATCTCGAATCGATTATTAAAGCAAGAAGAAGCAGCAGACGGACGCGTTCGCCAAGTGTGCGCGTTCGCATGTGTTTATTTTATTTTATGTGTGTGTGTGTTTTTGTTTTTTTTTTTGCACTACTCGCATTATCTTGTATCTAGTATCTAAGCAGTGATTAGAAATAAAATCATAACAACAACAATAGCAACAACAATAAACGAGGTTATAAACGCTTGCTCAAGAAGACGCGCGCCGCCGCCATTGAATCAGAAGCAGAGCAGAGCAGCGCAGCGCAGCGCCACGAAAACAAATAAAATTAATAATAACAATAGAAGAACAAAAAGAAGAAGAAGAAGCAGAAACAAGTGCTGAAACTACTCGAGGCAAGGCAAATAATAATATTAACAACAACAACAACAACAACAACAACACGAATTAGAATCAGTCTGAGCGACTTTGAAAAATTAAAGTATGGAACAAATGAAAAAGTTAAAAGTTCGGATTAAAGCAAAATTTATTTGAACAAAAATAAATAAAATGACGCAAACAAATTCGAGGATTGTTTCAATTTTTAGGGGCTTACAACTGAAAAAAAAAACATACTCTTAAGAGGGGTTTAGCTCCGAGCCCAAATCAACAGTAAGCACGCAACAGAAGTTAAAGAATAACCTTTGCCTGTCCAAGTGTTAACTTCTACAATAACATTGTGGGTAATCCAAAATTAAAGATTTTTTTTAATATCACTTCTAATTAAATCCATATCTTGAATGGAACATTTTCTAAGACCCAGTCTAGATGGTACAAATGATTGCCAAAAACCAGAATGTACCAACAAAAATGATAACAAAGAAAATGAGTTAAAAGTAAATTTGGCATATTAAAAATTAAAGACGAAATAAAGAAAGATTTGCCTACCACAAAACAAAGAATCTAGTAAAATTAATGGCCTAATCAAAATTTAACAAAGAGAATGCCAAAAGTTGGTCAATTAAAATTTCTTCTTGACGTATTTAATTTTAATTAAAAATGTAATTCATTTTTTTCAATCTTTCAGATTTTAAGAAAATTTCTGTCAACGTATCAATTTCAACGATACGAGTGGAGTACATGCAATTCGCATCCGAGAGATACATTTTAAGCTAATAACAAACAACAATAAAATCGTTGCTTTTGGGAACTCGCATGTGCCCGAACAGATGCGGAATGTATAGAATGTTGTCGTGCGAGAGGAGCAGAAGTCGCACTCGAACGCACTTCTGCAACTTGTCCTGTTTAAGCGCGCAGATACCAAGAGTGTATCTCGCAGATATGTACAACTGGTGACTTGCAAATGACCGAGACCGCGAGGAGCGCGAGCAGCACGTTAACTCACAGCAAATTCTAGACGATTTTGTTGCAAAAGGGGGAAAGCAAAGAGACGAGAGATAGGACGGAGGACGGATCATTATAGGCCAGAGTGAAATGCGTGTCGTTACGCTACGCTGGACATGAAAGACAAAAAGTGGAGAAAAAAATATCGACAAAAAAACGCAATATTAATAGTAAAAACAAAAACAAAAATTTTACAGCGTGACAGTCGCTGGTGACGGTGCGGTGACGGTGACGGTGACGCGCTTGTTTCGTCAGGTGTAAGCACAGCGCTTACCGTCGCCGTTGTACCTTTTTTGTTGGGGTTTTTTCGGGTTTGCTTGTTAGCTATATACCTCTGTATATATGTATGTATGTATGCATATATATTTATATTTCAAACTTTTTATTCCGGTTCTTAGTGCGGGCGAGCGGGACGCTGTTATCTTTCGCATCCATCGCGCTGTTCTGTGTGGTGTATCTATGAAGTTGCGGTTTTTTCGTTCGTTCGTTCGCTGCTGCTGCTGCTTGGTCAAGCGTTAGCGTTCCCGTTGCGGCGGCTGGTCGCTCTTACATGTTGGAAATTATATTTTTATGAAGAAAAAAAAAATGTCTGCTTTTTGTTTTTTTGACACAAACTTTTGCCAACAAATGAAAAACATCCGCGCAACCAAACTAAGAGATAATTTTTCGAAATACTATGGAATAGTTCTTTGTTAGATACTAGATTTACATGTTTTATAAATAAATAAATATTTTTCTCAATTACTTCTTGTTGTTGTAATTTTTCGCAGCGATTTTGCATGGGAATTTCGCTTAGAAAATTCCGAAAATTGCAAAGATTTTTTCTGCTGCAGCACCCGAAAAAGAAGAACACTTTTGCACTTTGTTATTTTTTTGTTGTATGTTGTATTTTTGTAACTATGTGTTGTTGGCTTTCTTTAGCTTGAGATTCCACTGAATTTCTGCACGCACAATTGGCCACGTTTGAGTTGTTAAAAGCACAGAACCCGGTGAGCACCATGGACAAACTGATTTGTGCCGCGCTGTTTCGTCGCGGAGATACCTTTCTACATTCGTTCGTTTCGATTCGTTTTGTTATACGAATCAGCTGCGTATCTGTGAGATACAAAAAGGCCATGTTAGCGCCGACAGCGCTGTTAAGTTAACAGTTGTGTCGGTGTGTCTGTTGTTTGCGTGCGTGTGTGTGTTTGTTGATGTGCTGTTAGCTTTTTTTGTTTTGTTTTAGTTTTTTTTCCTTCTTATTAAATGTTGCTCTGTTTTTCTGACGTCGCAAAGCGCGCTGCTGCTGCTGCAGTCGCTCTAGCGGTGAATGAAAATTTTGATTATACCGTGAAGAGGCGCCGCTGTGGAGTAATTTGGGAAATACTCGCATGGGCCCTTCTTAAATAAACACCAAAGAACGACATCGGGTGATTGCAAAAACGTTCATAAGTAATCAACATCCCAAAAAAATATTTTTTTGCGTTCAAGCGCTCAAACTTGCTCAAATACTCATATTCGCTTTTGATTTTAAATGAATCAATTCATCTTTCTTTTTTCATACCAATCATTTCGGCTATTTGTTCGCTCGACTCAACAAAGGGGAGAAAGAGAGGGAGAAGGATACTGAAATGGAGACCAAATAGAAACAAAATAAAAAAAAAGAATAATGAATAAATGAGATGAGTGATTAAAGTGATTTAAGATGTTCTCTGATACATAACTTGAGCAATTGTCTTAAAAAGAAGATATTCGATTTAATGATATCAATTAAATTTTAAATCAAAATAAAAGTTTAGAAAAACTGTTTTTGTGGTTTAAATATAAATTCTTGAATATTTTAAACAAATTTTCATATAACATTTTGCCACTTTTTTAGCATTCTGACGAAACATGTTTTAAGCGGCAGCTCATGCAGTCAAGGCAAGCAGATCTCACGGTAAGCGCATCTCAGTCTAATAACCGCATTTATATGCTAGAAAGTCGACAGTAGATATGCGGGCTTTAGACTTCTTCTGTTGCTTCTGCTTCTTTTTATTTTTTCCGTGACCAACACAGAAACGTCCAATGACCAGTAAAACGAGACGCAATACACTCAAATAGAAAAAGATAGTATATCTAAAAGATAGTATATCTTAACTATTTAACAATTAATCAAAATATTGATAACAAAAAGACATCGAATTTAAATAAAAACTATGAAAAAAATTAAAAAAAAATTAACAACTTTTTAAAATTAAATCCAGGCAATCTTTTTAAACATGACCAACATTTAAATTGAGGTGTAGCTGGAAAAACCCAAACACTAAAACGATGTGAATGTGATGTGATGCGCTCCGATGTTCATGACAGTGAAACGAAGCGCAGCGCTAGACGCGGCAAAATTACAACAGCAACAACATCGACCAAGCTGGAGCAAAGCAATAGCAGAACCACTCAATGGCAACTTTAAAAAAAGGAAAATAGAAGAAAGAAAGACAAAAAAGAGGAAAACATGAAAAATAATTATAATGATGGAAAAAATTGTTCAAGTGGGCACGGCAACAAATTTACAGCTTGTGAGCATAGAATTAAATTGCAAAAACAACAACAGACACAAAAATGCAAAGCTTACTCCAGTCGAGTGTTCCGGTTTGAAGCGCACTCACATTTGAAGTTTTAATGAGAAAATACTCAACCAAGGGCGGGCGGGCGGTTGGTCGTTGAGGGACAGATAACTGGACAAATGAAAAGAGTTGCACTTTCGGGCTGCTTGGTAACATATTTTAACAGCGCTGTTAAAGTCTCGAACTTTTTAATTGCATCTCAAAATGGAATGAATGGTGTTCAAAATTACCGCCAGCTTATGGAGAACACAATACAAGCGTTTGTAATTGGAGAGCAAAGAAGAAAATACGAAACTGTCGCACAGAACGGAAGCTGTGACGCTAACAGTTCAATTAACAGCGAACTGTGGCAATCATGTAAACGCGCTGTAAGCTAAAAAAAAAATTGGTAATAATGCACGTTATTAATAACTGCGCATAAATTTTCGTTCATTTGAGCAATTATTTAGTTTAATAAATGATGCCAATTTTTTACTGTTGTTGTTGTTGTTGTTGCAATTTTACTAACTTAACAATGGCTCAAACATGGCATTGCCAAAACGGTTAACAGCGCGCTCGTTAGCCGCTTCTTTGTGTCCACTCGCAAAAATCAATACATTTTTTTTCTCTTCTCTTCTCTTCTTTAAGCCAGCACATTTGCAGGCCGTCATTTACTTCGCTTGTCTTTTGTCTTTTGTGTTTTGATTTTTTCTTTCGCTCTTAATGCCAATTTCCGCTGCTGCTGCCGCCGCTGTCGTATTTTTTTGCTGTGCGCGTTAATTGCAGCTGTTATTAAATATTAAATACGCTTTGGCGCGTTTTATTGAATTATTAAAAGCGTTTTACACCAACTTACGTAAAAGTTTATGTAAAGAGAACGCGCTCGCACATTAAACAAAAAAAAAAAAACAATACAGCTTGGGCGGTTTGCCCACTTTTGTGCGGGCCTGCATGGCGTATACGTAATTTCGATATTAAATTAATAACGGCTATTTGGGCGCACGTTTAATGTAGCACACGGCTAATTTATTTAAAGTCTAAATTACAATTGTTTTGAGGCGCAGATTTACGCCGACTTGGACAGACACACACACACACACACACACACACACACAAAGCCACGCGCGTTTTCTTATGCTCAATGCCATCTGTCATGTTTGCTTATTATGACCGCACTTAAATTTTATTGAACTCGTAAGTCTATGAAAACCGTGTAGTTATTGTATTGTATTATTTGTTGTTGTTTGTGTTGTTGTTTTTGTTCTTTCTTCTCCAAATGGTCGTGTGTCAAAAACCCTATTTTTAACTGCGCACAAGTTCAAAAGTTCATTTGGGGCATCTGCCGTTTGTTTGTGGCCAAATCATACAAGTCTGCTGCTTTGCGCCAGACGCGGTTACATTTTTCGCTAGCGCACAGTACTCGAGTGTACTATAAATATGGCACAGATTTTTAAGTAAAGGTTAAAGCTTTGCGAAATTCTTTAATAAAATTTTAATCGAAATTGTTTTCATCATGGTTGAATAATGAGTTTAGGAGACTAAAATAAGAGAACGCAAATTGAGCGAACTCACCTCGATTTCTGCCTTAGTTTTGTTTATTGTTTTTTTTTTTTTGACAACGATAATTTTGTAGCAATCATGGCAACTGCATCAAAATTAAATTGTTTAAGAGAGAAACAATATCGAGGTGGAGAGAGAAATTTTTCTACTTTTCTCACCTTATATTCATAATACCATGATCTGAATATCTTGGTTGATACTCCTATATGGCGTTACAGTAATACAATTTGTAATGTAGACGTCTAAGTTAGGTGAAAATAATTGTCATAAATTTATTTGAATATATGAGTATAAGTACTTAGCCTTACCGCCCGATCCCCCATCGACCTGTAAAAAACTTTTTTTTGAAATGGGTTTAAATTGGAGCATCGCCGGGTAAAGTGTATCAAGCTAAAATGAGACTATGTTGAAAAATAAATAGCCACTTTGCATTAATTTTCGTTTTTCTTTTGTAGGCTTATCGGACCACCCTCTTGTAAATATGAAAGAAATACCGAAATCAATTTAATCGCAATTCGTGCGATATTATTTGTGAATTTTGGTACCGTACCGAAACACTTTGCGGCATTTTTGTAGACGTCTCGCATTAATAACCACAAAAGACTGCGTCAGCTTCAGCTTCTTCTTCTTCTTCGTTCACTACTTTTGATTATTTTCATTATTTTTGATTATTGTGCGATTTGGCTATTGTTGTTTGTGTTGTTGCTACTAATGTTGTTGTGTTTTGTTAAGGCGTCAAGAAACTCTTTTTTCGGTTCGGTTCGATGTCTGAAAATTTTTGAGTCATTGTTCTTGGCCGTGGCAATTAAAAACGATTTTCGAGTGATTTAGCGGATGAGAAAGAAACCTTCCAGCGCGTTTGCACCCTCATATCTTCTTCTTTTTTTTCTTTTCGTTTTTCGATTTTTATTTGTTCAAGCGTGTTTACAAGCAGCAAAAAATTCGACATGACTGCTCTTATAAGAAGAAAAAGTAGAAGAAGCAGAAGCAGAAGTAGAAAAAAAGAAGGTGAAGTGGTCTGGCCATGTCTAAAGAGTGTTTGTATATGTTAACAAAAATGTATATTTGAAAAAAAAAAATGAAAAAAATATCAGAGCTACCAGCGGCGCTTTATGGAAGACCAGACGAAGGCGACGTGCGCATACGCCCTTTTGGACAGCTAACAAGCATGTTTGTTGTTGCTGCGCAACCAACAGCACTCACACACATACATATAAAAAATCTAATAAACACACACACACAAAGATGCATTTTAGCCCAGCTCATACAACGAAAGTACATTTGACATGCGATTTTACAAAAGCAAAAACAAAAACAAGAAAAAAGGTAACAAATTTCCATTTCGTTTCATACCGAATTTATGCTTCAAATTGCACACGTGCAAATGTGCTCAAATAAGTGTGCATATGTGTTAGTGTGTGTGCGTGTGTGTGTCTGTTTACTTGTGAATTTAAGCTTGAATTTATGCAAGTGATAAATTTCTTGTATTTCGTGTGAACGCTTTTGTACACACACAAATGAGTGTGTGTGTGTATCTGTGTGAATGCCAAAGTGATTGAACTTCTGCTGCCGCTTGTGTGTGTGTGTGTTAGTGACATCGTAAATTTAAAATAAAAAATTACAAAATTTATTTCGGTTTCGTTGATTGTCTTCAAAGTTGTTGTTGTTGTAATTGAAAAAGCTGTAATTGTTCGTGCATGTGTTAGTGTGCGCGTGCATGTGCGTGAGTGTGTGAGGGAGTGTGAAATTTGAAATTTTATAAAATACGAAATAAATTAAGAGTCTGGAAAGTTTATTTTTAGCACACGACATCTCGGAGTGCGCATAAGTGTGAGTAAATTATGTCAAATCACATTTTGGTTGCCTTCGGCATATTCATTTATGTCAGGTACTGAAAAATGCTTTTGCGAACAATATTTTTTTTGATTTTCTGTGTTTGTTTATAATAATAATGATGACATTGCAGAAATTTCCATTTAAATGGAGACCAAAGATTTTTCCTGAGTATGACTGACGTTTTTATGATAAATAAGTAAATTAAACAATGAATCAGTTAATCAATAAATCAATAATTCAATATATGAATAAATCTATATATCAATATATCAATAAATCAATGAATCAATAATTCAATATATCAATAAATCAATATATCAATAAATCAATGAATCAATAATTCAATATATCAATAAATCAATATATCAATAAATCAATGAATCACTAAATCACTAAATCAATGTATCAACAAATCAATATATCATTAGTCAATAAAAATAATTATATATAACATATATGTTTCCTTAATATACGAGTATTATATTAAAGGTTTAAAAGACCCCTTCTACACTGCGCAATTTAAGTGGCGTGTAATTTTTAGATTATCTTTTGATAATTGTATAAGTGGCAATACTGGGCAAACGTCAAGCAATTTTGGTTAGCAATTAAAGTTTTCATTTTTGATTTTTCTGTCTTTGTCACTTTTATTATTGTAATGGTCTGTGTAATCCGCAACCAACTTAAAGTTTGAAAAACAATGTTTGATGACGAGCGTGTATCCTTCTGTCAGCATCTCGCAAGTAAAATTTTCGAGTGTGGAAGGGTACAAAATCTCATAAAACACTAAATCAACGTAAAAGTATTGAATAAAAACCTTTTTTTAAATTAAATTATAAGAATTAGTTATAATCTTGATAAGTGAAGTAAGTATTATATTCTTTAACAACAACAAAAAATTATCAAAAATTTCTACCACTTTTAAAGCCTAAAATGTGTCTTAGGTAAAAGTTGGTTTGACACTTTTGTTTCCCCTGATTAACTCTTCGAATTGGAATCATTTCTTGCGGTGCATCTTTAACATTTTAAAATCATTTTTCATTTTACAAATCCGGCCTCCAAAGATACGGAATGAATGAAACCGGCGAGACGATGAAATCATTTTTGCTTCAGAAATTACAAGCGAACTGTTGCCGCGAATCCGGCTTGGAGGTTCACACCACTTTTAATTTTTGTTTCTTGTTTATTCAACCATTCATTCAACCACGAAGATATGACAATAAAATGTTAACTTCAGGCTTGATATAATAATTTCATCTGAATTCTATGTCGATATGTATATACTATATATGTACGAGTATTTGTATGTATGTATTTTCGGAACAAGACAAACATTTGGCATTACAAAAGGAATTACATGCCATACAACGCAATTCAAGTATCCCCCTCGCTCCCGCTCTCGCGTGGCCTGACACTGTCGACCAAACTGGTCTGGCTTTTATTTCATTAAAGATATACAAAAAAAAAACACCGAAATAAAATTATTTAAATTTAAAGCACAATAAACAAGAAAGAACAACAACAACAACAGCTTAAAACCGCAGAGACCAATGTACGATGTCAAAAGAATCTTGGTGGAAAGGTAAGCAGCTACACAGAAAACAAACAAACTCTAAAACACTTTGACTAGAAACGAAGAGAGTTTGGTTAAATGTTTGAGAAGTAAAACACTTTTGCACTAGGCAATTAAACTTGCGCAACTAATGAGTTTATATTATAAAAGAGGAATGGAAGAGGCAAGGTTGTAACGATAAATTACGTAGGGTTGATCGTTAACTCAATTATCAAAGGAGAATCGAAAAATTGCATGCAATTAAAATTGCCTAGTGTAAAAGTAGAATTATATCTCGAATTCGTTGTTTAAAAAACTGTTCGGCTTCTTATGTTTGTCTATAGTCTTAGCAACATTTTCAGCTGACTTTGTTTATTATTAAAATAAAATATTTTGTAAAGTTTTCTAAAAATTTGTTTATATTTGTATTTTTTGCCTGTGTACCCTACCTAGCAATAATGCGAGTTCGTGAGGAGGTCGATATGTCGACGTGCAACATCTTTAAATATACGAGAAGTACACTAAAGTACCTCTTACTTTATTTTTCGACTGCTTCAGAATGTCGTTGACAAAATGTCGTTGCCGTTGCCGCTGTTGTTGTTGTTTTCCGTTTTTTTTAATTTTATTGCTGTTGATGATTATATTCGACTGCGACGGCTTTGACGATGACGGTGTCGGCGGCGTGACAAAGAGGTTATGTTGCCTGCCTGCCAGCCAGCCCTGCCAAACAAAAGTCAAAAGGTCACCACAATCTTGAACCATCTTAGGCAGCATTACCCACAACAGTATAGCATAATCATCAGCATCATCGCAACATCATCATCATCATCAGCATTATCGTCGCAGCAACAACATGGCAGATTTATCAAGCGCCTTTGTCTGCTGCACATGAAGATGGTTCAGCGGCTTCTTAGCAGCACACTAGACGAACAAAAGCAGTTCAGGTTCAGTTGTCTCTCAATTCTTGCCTCAACAAAAGGATTGAGTATGAACGAAAGACAATGGACTGGATTTTTTTTTCTCCGTTTTCGTTTTTTGTGTCTGCGACTGATTTGTGATTAATATATACACAAGTACACATAATGGCGAAGAAATTAGACAATCAAATGGAAAGCTTAGACACGCTCGAACAGTGCCGGCTTAGGTCTTCTTCTTCTTTGGCTTAAGTACATAGTCAAAAATATCAACTGAAGTTTTTAAATAGCTCAAGTGACTTTAGATGTCCAAAATGTGTTTATTTAAAATTTAAGTATAGAATTCGAAAGTGGCGAACGTCATGAATTTCTCACCTTTGGACATAAGCGAGGCACCCTCATGGCCAACAATCAATGTGTACGAGTACTTACAATGTAAAAAATTGAATACATAAAATAAACTCAAGTAGTACATACAAGTGAATATTCCACATAAATACAATTTACACATGTGCAGAATATACATATATATATGTATATAATATAGGCTGGTCCCAAATTATCATATCTGAATTCATACTTGATTTAATCTGATTAAAAATGCAATCAAATTTAATCGAATATGATGAAATTGATATATTTATATCGATCTAATTGAGTCTGCTATCAGACTTGATATGTGAAATTAATTTTTTTTATTTTAATCTCTTTGTGCTCCAGTTACGGATCCGTCCAGATTTGCTCAAGGGAAGCTATAATAACGAGCAACAATTTAAAAGACTTTTGACGAACATTGAAAATAAGAACCACCCTAATAAATAAATAAATAAATGTACATATATAAGTATATACTTATACATACGTCAGTAACCGCTTTCATGGGCATTTTATGACATTTATTTGTGTACGAAAATGAGCAAAAACAACAACAACAACAGAATTCAGTCAGAACCGAAATAAAATTCGCTAGACACACACACACACACACACACACACACACACACACACACACACAAACACACAAATAATAAATATATACACCGAAACACACACTCATACAAACAGCGAAAAGGTCGAGACGGTGCAATTATGTTTTTTTTTTTTGTCTTGAATTTTGGGGAGTCGCAACATGAAAAGCAGCTGACATTCTTACATACATACAAACAAAAAACAAAGCGTGTGTCTACTACAAGAGCGAATATATACAAAAAAACTATACATACATACATAATGTTAGCAAAATAAATACTTAAATATGTACATGCAAAATTAAAGTTTAATGCCAAAAAAAAAACAAAAACAAAAAAAGAAACCAACATGAATAAACATTTTGGAATTAAATTCGAAGGAATACCAACAAATTTAAACACGTGCCATTATTTTCTACAGCTACAACAACGCCTCAAGCGTCATGCCTTCGCCTTAGCCAGTGCCTGTGTTCCAACAGCAACTTCCCAACCTCCGCATTCACTCGCTTAAGCTAAAAATCAATGAATCCAGGAATGCACAATTTACTTCGTATCCTTTGACAGAGCGATCACAGCACAGCACAGCAACAACAAAACAACAGCAATAATACAACAACAATAATAATATTGCAGGATGCACTTGCTGCTGCTCTTTCGCTCTTGGTCGCCGTCGCCGCCGCCAATGACGCCAACAACAGCAACAACAACAAACCATAGAATGTTGCTGCATAAATTGAGCAATATACATATTTGTTTGCATACTTTGCGGCGCTTTGGCGCACTACCGGAGTTTAGATTATTTCTCCCCCGCATTAGGGGTGGCACTTAGTGTGCAATCTTCCCATGCTAAGCGTCTAACGCCTTCACATGTAATTTGCATATCAAATGCTGTTGTTGTTGTAGAAGCCCTCTTCGCTTCGAGCGTTTTTATTGCATGTCTGCACACTCTACGAAATGCACTTTTTTCCAAAGCTCGTTTGGCAAATCAATTACAATTGCTCAAGGGGTATAATCACTTTAGGCGTCGTGTTGGAACAAGCGAAATGGAGCTTGAATTTAAAAAGGACATTTTAATTCCTTAGAGGAATTTTCTTAATGGATTTTGAACTATAAAAATTATTTTGATTTTTTCTACAAATTGTATCTTAAATACTTTACCAATCACTCGTACATAAATATTTTTTTTAATGCAGCGTATTTAAGCTTCGACCTAGCCGTAAAAAAACGTCCATCGAAATTGTTTGTTGCTATTGCTCCTACCATTTAAATTGTGCACTCTTGAAATGTTTTTTTTTTGTTTTTTTCTTTGGCCCCTGTCTAAGGGTTGCTCTCACAAACTCTGTTGTGGTACAGAAATAGCACAGAGTGCTTTAATGGGTTGCTCGGTTGGTGGGTGGGGGTTGTTGTGCTTGTTGTGATGGGGGTAAATATATAATAGAACTGTTGAAGTTTCGTCTCGCGTGGTGTGAGTTTTGCAATTTTATGCTTTTGCCACTGCCACGCCACACAACAACAACAACAATATTTTTCATTAACATTTTAAAGTTGGCGCGACGACAAAGACGCCAGCGACTGAGGCGCTGGGCGGGAATGTTTATGATTAAAGTTGTCTTTAAAGTATTTGTTTGGCGCCTGCGCATTCGATTCTGGTCGAAAGAAGAAGACGAGTTGATGTTATGAGCGAACATGATTTTTTTTAATGTTATTGCTATGTTAAGTGAATGTTATGTGCGCTGTTAAGGTGCTGCAAAGGTTCGTTCTGTAGGCAGAGCTAGTTTTTAATATTGTGTTAAAAAGTGTCCGAAGTCATTTATTTTAATTTTGAATTGATTTAGTAATATATTTAAAAAAAATTTTGTTCTTGTTTTGAATTTTGAAAATATTTCTATTCATAATTTTTGGCATTTATCATCTAAATCCATTAACCTTATTCTGTTTAAATTGTCAAAAGTGGAGTATAAAATTTTAAAAAAATATCTTCAAATATAATTTTATTAAATAATTCGACCGTCACTTGAAAGCTTCAAATATTACCATTCAAATGGCACCTCTTTTGTTAAAGTCTTTAGCGCTATTTAACCCATTTAGTCCGACAAGCGCCAAAGGTAATTCTTTTACTTTTCCTTTTTTAAATTACTCTTACAAATACAACAAAATAATACATATTATGTATGTTGAAAATGTATTCTTTTGTAAATACGAGTATGTAAGAAGCGCTCACTAAGCATGTATTCTTATCTTGTAGTATATGAAACCGCTTCCACAAGCTCAACCGCTTATTAGAGCCATCGTTGCATTTCACAGAAAGAAACAACAACAATAACAGTCAAAACATTACAAAGCAGCCCAAAATCAAAAGTGTAAATAAACACACACAAAAAAAAAACGCCAGGTTAAGCTTATGTTTTTTTTGTTTGTTGCTTTTTGCTTTGCGTGAGTAAATAAACATAAAACATGCGCCAGAAATGACATGCCCCCCCCCCCCAGGTACCAGCCCATTTGAGTGGTTTTAGCTGTATGCATGCGAAAGAAAAAAAAAAACAGCAGCGGCGAGCTTTATCGATTTCTCTGTAAGTAGACATTCAACGAAGTACACAAATGACTAAAGACAAAAGACAACAACAAGCCGTGTTTTTTGATTTTCAGAGAAACGGAAGAGCAGCCATTGATAAGGTTAGGGTTAAAGTGGCAACATATGTTCGGAGAGCTTAATGGAAGGACCAGGGCTAGGCAACTTATAGAATTTTTCAATGTCGATTTTTTAAGTAAAAATATATGGGCGAAGATTTTTTTAAAGTACAATTGATTAGCTTTAAATCAAAACCCAATGAATCCTTCACATTTACAAACGATTTATTGCTTTTTGTTTTGAGGCCGAATTTTTTTTGTTAAAACTTTTAATAAGCTTAGTACTCAGTGGTCACAAACCATAACAGCCTAACTCGAATTAGGACAAAATTATCTGTTTTCGATTAAGAATTGTGACCACAGAATTTTATAGAGCTAAATGGAGTAAGTAGGTTCTTCAAATTTTTATCAGGATTTCTTGTTAAACTAAATCTTGTTTTTATAAACAAATAATGAATTATATGTGATATATTTTAGTAAAATTTGTAGTAAAGCTGATAATTTCGATGGACGAACTATTTCAATGACACCTCAATTGCAACTATTTCAAAAGTATCTGACGGAATTTCACATAATAAACAAAAGAAATCATTTCTTTCGATTCCACAATCGCAAAGCTTTCGTTCCATGATGTCCTTCCAAACTTAACGTGCCCTTCTGAAACTTTTTCACAACATGCCGTCAAAGCTTTTCGCATGCATTTTCCACTTTTCCATTGGTATATTTTCATTGCTGATAGCAGCAGAAGCAGCCGCAGCAGCAGAACGAACGACATTTTCACCACGACTGAAATACGGAAAAGACATTGAAAGCTGCTTTTGACCCCGAAAAAAAGAATTGTTTTTTGCACTAAAACTACAGTTAAACTAACAGTTAATTTGTAATCAGTTAACATTTAAAGTACACATATAAATATTGAAATTTTTTTGTGTTTTTCGTGAGCGTATCTAATCAAAAGTCCAACTTAATTAATCTTAAAATCTGTTAAACAAAGAAAAAGTGAAAATTTCTGTGTGTGTGTGTGTGCTTTTTGGGATTTGTGTATGTGCATGTGTGTGTAAGTGTGTGTGTGTGGAAATTAGCAGAAAAATCAATAATGCAAATTGTTATTGTTGTCGAAATCAAAAATATGCGAAGCAGGAATTATAAAAGTATGCGAAGTTAAACTCGTATGCAAAGTAAAAATAATCCAAAAAAATTATACCAAAATTTTTAACAAAGTAAACCATTCTAAATGTATTTAATTGTGCGTGTCGTGTGTGTGTGTAAACTTTGAAAGTATATTACAAAAAAAAATAGGAAGAAGAAAAAGACGAAATTCCAAATTTACGTCGCAATTACAACACCCGCTCGTAATTACCCAGTAGACACATTTTTCTAAAGCGTTAAGATAAAACAAAAAAAAAAATCAAACAATAAAATTACACATTAGTAAAGTTCAACAAAAACTGCGCCTTTTGGAACCACACCCCCACCAAAAAACAACAACAACAATAACAATAACCGCAACAACAATAAAAACCAAAATTCAACACCATCAACACAAACCAGAAGAAAAAGAAGAAGAAGAATAACAGCCACCTCACGCTGCTTTAACTTCATTTGGCCACCGTTTGTCTGTTCGTCTGTCCAACTGACTGTTTGTCTGATTTTCTACACTTCTGGTCGCAATTACCGCAAAAATGTTTCGTAAACTGAGTTTAATGTGCGCTGCTGCCCGGTTTTTAGCAATTGTGTTCCTAATTTTAATCGAGAATGTTTCGCATATTGGCGGCTACTCTGCTGCGAGCCCATTCGCCGATGACGCTGCTGGCGCTGCTGTTGAATCCGCATTGTCCGATACGCATCGTCTAGCAAAACGAATGGATTTGGAATCATGCCTAGGTAAGACGAAACGGAACGAAACGAGCCAAGGGGCCCGTCCGTTACATACGTTTTCCATCCACAAAGTAGAAAACAAATTTTTGTTGTTTTTATTTTATTTTTGTTTTTGGATGAGTGAGTTTTTAAGTTGATTTTCGTGTTGCAGATGTGCGCGCCGCCGTCTGTCGGCACATTTTTTTCTACCGTATATTTAATATTTTTAATTTATATTTTTATTAAATTTTTATTTAAGTTGTCTCAAAATTTTTTGATTTGCGGTCTTGGTTTGTGTGTTTTTTCACTTGCAATCACATGCAATCGCCGCAAATGATTTCGTTTAGATGCGGTTTCAGGTAATTCGAAAAGAATGATGTGTGTGCTGCTTGGGTTTAACTCGGCTGGTTGGACACCACTCATTTAAACTCATATCCATCGTATGTTTGTATCCTCGTATACTATACTTATACACCGTTTTAAGAACAGCTGATTTAAGGACTTTGAGTTTGTATATCAGCTGTTTTTAAAAATCGCTTTTAAAAATTTGTGGATTAGAAAAAAATCAATAACAATATCGCATGAGTGACTGTGACGACATCAATTGTCAAAAATGACTTATCAGTAATACTAAATGGTTTTTTTTATGATAACATTTCAAACTAGTTTTTTGTATGGAAAAAAAAACAGCTGATATACGAGTTATAAATTTGTATGGTATAAGAGAAATTGACGAGTTTAAATTAGAACTACTATTATGACTGCTACAAACTGAATTTTGAATCATAACAACAATAAAGATTCTTTAATCTAAATCTTGCTTCTTTCTCTTCCGTTGAAGGCCAATTTGATGTCCACAAGAACACGATTATACGCACTGGCGAATCGCAAGCGATCGGCGGCAAGTATCTGCAGGGTTTCCAACTTGATACCATGGAGGAATGTCAGCGCCTCTGCTGCGAAACGGAATCTTGTGATGTTTACATATTTGAGGATAAAAACGATGGCTACTGTTATCTCTTTGAGTGCGGTCCGCCGGAGAATTTCCACTGCAAGTTTACGCGACACGCCAACTACACGAGCAGTGGTAAGGAGTGCCAAACGATTGTAAAAAAAACATTTATTTTATTAATTATAAATTTTTATAAACTATATTTGTAAAATATAAAATTAAAAAAAATTGTTCTAGTTCTAACCACGGTGCGCCACGTGATCGAGGTGACAACGACACGCCCAAGTTTACCGCAAATCGGCAGCGCAAACGTCTCCCAACAGGAATGGGAACTGACCAGTTTAAAGGTGAAACCGGAAACGCGCGACAAAACGGCCGACGGTGGGAATTTACAAACAGCCGCCGCGTCTTCAACTGGTGGAGGCGGTGGCGGTGGCGGCATGTCACAAACGGAAATAGGTTTTCCGCAGAAGGGTGCGTATTTATTCGTTTATTTGTTATTTGTTAATTTTAATTGATTTCTCTTGTTTGTGCTGCAGCGGCCAACACAACCGCCCATTGCGGTCGCTTCCAGTTCACGTGCCACTCGGGCGAGTGTATCGCCGTGTACAATGCTTGTGATGGCATACCGCAATGCGAAGATGGCAGCGACGAAGGACCGGAAGTGAGTTCATTTCAAATTTCAATTATTATCATAATACAAGTTTGAATATTTTTGAATGATTTTCAGTGCTCGGGTGCCGCCTCGTCAAGTATTTCGGTTTTGTCGCCAGCAAAATCGAATGGGGAGTCAGTAGCCAATGGGAATATTTTAGAGTCCAATGCGCAGAAGGTATTTTTTTTTTAAATATAAAATAAGTTTTTCAATTTGTATTACAGTTGTTATTTGTTTTGTTCAGCCCGCTGTCGTTTCACAATATCAGTCACCGTTGCAACAACAGCTGCAGTCCGTACAACAACAACTACAGCAGCAACAACAAGCTCCGGCTTCTTTGGTCAATAACCGCGAAGATGCCGCCGCCTGGGCAAATCGGAAAGTCGTGGCCGATACTCAGCAAACGGAAATTGGAAGCTCAGGTAGAACAGGGAAACTCAGGGAAAATGTGAAATTAAAAATGCGATGGAAAGAAATTTGTCTGACGATTTGTCTTTTGAAAAGGGTTGGATACGAAATCATCAAAAACAAAAAAAAACATTTAATAATCCCAAAAATCAAAGTCCCTATGCATCAAATTACCAAATACAAGTTTTCTGTATGGCCCTTATGTAAGACCTTAAGGCCAAGCCCAAAGCAACTGTAGCCAATCTGCAGTTCTCTGCATGGATATTCCCTTTTAAATGACAGTTGCTTAATTGCTCTCAACGATTCCCATACTAGTAAAATTGACACAAATTAATATACTTTAAAGTTGTGAGTGTTTTGATCTATTCTGACAATATTTAACAATAGGAAATGTTGGGCCAATAGGACCCAATGTAAATTTAACGCTTTTCGAAAAATCTTCAACTAAAAAAAGTTTTTTTTGAATCAGTATCATCTTATTTCAACATTTTTTGCATGTTAAATTTTAAAATTGTTGCAATTAACAGTACAATTCATGTTAAATTAACATTCACACTGTTAGGTTATTTTAACAATGTAAAAAAGGTTGTGAAAAAATTTATAAAATAATCATAGAATATTTTATTTTCTAAATTGCAATTGGCTGTGTTTCATAATTAAACTTAATTAAAGTTCAAGTTTTTGAGTAAACCACTCCAAAAAAAAAAAAAAAACAACAAAAAACTTGAAAGCATAAGAAACACAGAAGTTAGCTAATTCAATTAAGCCGCAACTCGTAATCCGCGGAAGCGACGCAACGCAACGCGACGCAATAAAACTGAAAATATTGCAGTAGCGCCGTGACAAATAAATCAATTTAAAGTGAGCGCATGTAAGCGACAACAACAACTACAACAACAAACATAAACATGTGTTGTGTTGTGTTGTGCTGCTGCAACATTACAACATGCCGCCGCTTAAACTGCTCCAACGACGACAAACAGACAACGGCAAACAAACGAACAATAAAGCCAACTGACAATTTTCCCACAGACAAATTGGACGCGCCGGCGCAGCGTGACGCACGCTTGCAATACGTATCCGTCAGATACGCGAAGTTACACTTTTTGTGCGGTGCGGCGCGGTGCGCTGCACTGACTGGCGAACCTTAAAGCATTTTTCGGTTTCTTTATTTTTCGTTTTTGATTGCTGGCTTTGTCATGCGGAGGCGCGTGTTGCGTGTGGCGCGAAGACAATTGCCCGCATCTACAATTTTAATTTGATGTGTTAATTTTCGAAATGACAACAACTGCAACAACAACAACACAACAACACAAAGAAGTGCATCTATCTTGTGGAAAAATTCATGAAAGCGAAAAATTACAAATTTTCTCGGTCGTCGCAATCATCCATCTTCCGCATTACAATTGCACTCTCACTATCAGTCTATAGTATAGACTGCCTTCCAACTCCGCGAGTTAACTTCCACACCCTTACCCTCATCATTCTGATCACTTGTTGAAATCTTTGTGAAACGTTTGTTGACCTTTTTTTGTTTAATCAGTCGCAGACGCAGACTGAGCAAGAGCAACTGCTGCCATGTGCGAAGACGCACGCAGCCGTGCTGCAAACAAGTTTATCGCGGCAGCCCCGCACAGCATCTCCCAGCCTCATCTCCTCCGTTTCTTGCATTTATTTGTTTTATTTTGGATCAGGAAGTCAATCGTTTAATCATTAAATTCTGCTTATTTTACAAAATTAAAACTTATCAACAACAGAAACAACAACATCAGCAGCAGTTGTCGCGTCTATCTGTGTTTGCAGTTCGTTTCGCTGGAATTAGAGACGCTCAAGGGGTGGGCGGGGCACAGTCTAATTGTGACTGATAATGCGTTAATTGGCTCAGTGTGCATCTCTGAAGTTGTTTTGGTTTTCAATGCATTACTGACCGCGTGATTTGTTTGGCTTTTCATTCATTCTTTTTTTTAATTAACGTTAATTGTGACATTTTGACATTAATTTGCTGGCAAGTATTTTTAATCAGACACACACAGATACAGATACAGATACAGATACTTTGAAGCGATAACGGGCGTCAGTCAAGAGTTGCTTGAAAATTTAAATCACATCGTTCTAAAACAATTAATCTCGATTTAGAATTGGATTTTTTTATTTAGAACACAATTCTTACTTGTAGGCCCACGAGATTTGTAGGACTTTCATTTGAAACCATCTGACAAATAAGTACAAATACATACATACAAATATTAAATCGAATGAATTATCCCTGATAATATAACTCAGAGAAAAAAAAAATTTCTATTTGAAAGATTTGTTGAAAATATTTTCCAAAATGAAAAACTTCGTTATAAGTATTCCGGACGCAAGCACAATAAAGCGCTTTTTATATGTGCAATACTACTACGGAGTGCTCTTTACTATACAAAATACTATTTTAACATGAAAGTGTAAAATAGAAAATAAATTTAATCTCTTCCTGAAATATCGGACAGCCAAAGTTTGCTTTTGTTACCTTGTCTTTCTCAATATACTTCAAGAGTGTGCTCCGGAGTGTTTATTGGAGTATTCATTTTGTAGCAATGAAGGTTTACTTTGTGGCAAAGTTATGTAACGAAAACAATTTTCTGCCAAGGTACTCTAAAGTATTTTTATATATATTAGTTATTATATACTATGCCCAGGAGCGCACCGAAATATTAATTTCTAGTTATGAAATCAATTTTCTTAAGGTCGCAGAGGTAATATTTAATTTTGTAAGTCATACTTTTGTGCTGAAACGCTAAAAGGAAATCGAAAGAGTACTCCTTTCAGTGCATGAGTGTGAAGTTTATTTGGAGTATACCTGATATTTAATAATAATATATTAAGTACTTAATCCAATTATTCATATTAATTTAACTACATAATTTTTAACCGAATCCACTACTGAATTTTGAAATGCTAGCCAACACTTCTAGACCTAAGATACTCGTATGACAGTATAAAAAGTAAAACAAATCGTATAACTTTTATGGTTTCCGAGATACTTAAATAATAAAAACGGTAATTTTCTGCAAAAGCACAATCAAAACAATAAACAAGAGATTTATCTCATCAACCTGAATTAAGGTCTAGTTGACGTCACATTAGCGTCAGTCAGCACAGACGACTGACGTCGTCGTCTGATGCAGAACATTTTAATGTCTTTATTTTTTATAGCGCACTGTCTCATTAACTCTGATTAAAGTATAGTAAAGTTAGGTTAACAGTGAAATCTTTAATCCGCCTTTGTGCGCCTCGCCGCCTCGTTGCCTTGTCTTGAGTTGACCTCATCTCATACGCAGAATCTAGAGTCTTGGGCTATGCGTCATTAACAGCAGCGGCAGCAGGAACGAGCTTTTCTCTTTTTTTTTCGCACGCGTGTTGTTGTTTTTAAGCTGCTCGTCTAAGTGTAATTAGAAGTAAATTGCGCCGCTTTGGGCGGCTATTAGACGCGCTGATACCGTCAACACTTTTCGCTTTATGTTTGAGTTAACTTTTCTTGCTTTTACATATTTTATTGTTGTGGTTTTTTAAATGTTGTTTTTGTTATTATTGTTCTCAAAGCGCGAATTGAGGTTGTTGCGGTGTGGTGCGCCCTCAACGATGCCGGCTGATGACGCAGCGCAGATTAGCGGCAAACGATGGCGTTTATGTTTATTTTACAGAACAACAACACAAAACAACACTAGAGCGAAAGAGTTGAGAAAAAGTTGTTGTAGCATTTGTGAAAGTAATTAAGGGAATTGAGTGTGGCACCCAGTTAAGCGTTCGCGTTCGTTTCTAATTACAATTGCGGCACTTGCGGCACTTTCTAATAGCAGCCTTAATAAAATAAACACTTTTTTCTCTTTGTTTTTCTTTTTCCATGCAGCCGATTTGAATAGTCGCACCATATTTAATCACAAAGGCGGCTTACAGCTGCCCACAAATGTGGGCGGTGGTGGCATCTCAACTTTTCCCAATGCCGCAAATTCGAATCTGGGCATTTATGGCGGCGCTGGCAATTTGCAACGAAATGGCATTTATGTGCCACAGACACCAGAGCTGCAGAACGGAGTTTATACGCCCGCGCAGCAGCAGCAACAATTTTTGACGCCACAGGGTAAAGATTAAAAATGCTTAATTTTTTTTTATATATATACTTTATATATTGTAAATGTTTGTTTTAATTCTTTTTAGGACACATTTTGGTGCCCAGCGTTAACTGGCAGCAGCAACAGCCGTCACTACAACAACAGCAGTCGGTGGCAACGGCCAATTCTCCAGCTGGCAGCCAATTGTCACAAGGACCGGCGTACATGATCAATGCTGGACAACAGTCGGCGGCGCCACAGCAATTGCAGCCGCCACAAATCAAAACAATTTCGGCAGACACAAATGAAGGCCTGCCACCAGCAGTGCCCGCAGCAGCAGGCATTGCGCCGCAACCAGCAGCCGGAGCAGTTGCAGGAGCGCCTCAGGCTGCAGTGGAAAACAAATCGAATAAGACTGGCGCGAAAGAGGACGCGGCAAAGAAAGACGCAACAGCTGCGGATGAATACGACGATTATGAGGAAAAGTCTACTGAGGCGCCAAAGAAGGTAAAATTATTTTCAAGCGCCTTGCGTGGCGTATGAGCGACTTTCAAAACAATTCATATTTAATGTCGCGCATACGCACTGTAGGCCAAATAGTTTTTAATTATACTTTGTAATAAAATTATGTTTTATGTTTCGCAGAAGCAACGCAAACACAAGAAAGTCAAATCCAAAACCAGCGATGAACCACAGCAAACGCTGCCCGCCGTCGGCGCCGCTTCACCACACCACAAGGATCCCATCGAATTGGCGCTGGAACAGCAACAGCAAAAACCATCCGCGCCCATCCACGATGAATACAAAACGTTGCACGAGCAGCTGGCGCTTGAATTTCGCGATCACGACGGCCAATCGGAGCGCCCCAGCGGCGCTGTACTGTCACTGACACTGGGCCTGCTTGTCACCGCCGCACTGGCGATACTTATCGGCTGTCGCATGCGAACAGTGGGTCGACGTGCGCGTCGTCTCGGCGGCAAGATGCCCTATTCGCATGAGGCTGATTTTCTGGTCAACGGCATGTACTTGTAGATGCGCCGCAGTCGTGCGGGCGTGGCAATGCTCCTTTCTTTGGGGTGTGTGTGTGGGTGTGTGAAACATAAAAATTTTCGATTGACTTTGAAAAAAAATTACTTTTTAAATTTATTTAGTTTTTTTTTAAGGACGGCATTTACAAAAACAATTTAATGCTTGACCTACGTTTAAGCCGCTTTTAAATTAAGAGCGGTCTCAAATAAGGGTTAAACCATTTTTTAGAATACTTTTTCTGGAGTTTTCTTTTCTCTTCAATTGCGGCTCAAAAAGGCGGCGCAAATTTTTATTTAAAAAACAAGGAAAGTTATATCGGAAATCCCAAAGATCAGTTTTGATCCACATTAAAATGTAGATTCACTTCACAAAGTTTAAGCGTTATTTTTGTATTAATAAATTCCTAAAATTAACGACTTTTGTTTCGTTTGGTTGCGGAGCGAAACTGGTCGCTTTTAATGTTCGGCCAGAGGCAAGACTACTCGGCATTCAATTATTAAATTTAGTTAAAAGTATTATCCGGGTGGGCAGGGCAGAACCGACGTTGTCGCTCTTAAGCGGGTGTAAACGTTTTTCTAATGACTTCAATTTGTATGCGCATAAAGCGAAAGGCATCTGGAAGGATTAAGCATATTTTGTAAACACTTAATGAAATTAAATAAATTATAATAATTTATGTTAATAAAGAAGTGAATTGTTGTTTCTTTTTTTAGGTTGTTTTATGTTGAATGTTTAACGCCTTCCATTGTCCCGAGTTAGCGTTTGTTAATATTTTCAACGTTCTCGCATGATTTACGCCTAAAAGAAGATTATAAAAAAATAAAATGAATGTTCTACTTTTTTAATATAAAAAAAATGTATTTTTGCTTTTAAAAATACAATTAAAATATTTTTGTTGAAATGGGAAAATGTTACATACAAGGTCAATGAAACGACGGACACGTTTTTTTCAGTGCAGGCGAAAAATTCGAGATGAAACTCTTCGACATTTTGTAAAGTTAAATTTCCACTTATTAAGTTAGGCTTAAATTACAGCTTTACTATACATCAGTTGCACAAGTGAAACTAGAAGAAATCAGTTTTGGAAATTGCATTTAAATCGAAGAGTAGAAAAATTCTCAACTTTTTATATCAAACGCTGTGAGTGTAGGTATAAAGAGCAAAGCTGTGCATTTAGTTAATTAGCTAAAAGTTAATTAACGAAGTTACATTTGTTGCTAACTTAACTTGTCCGTTTAAATCGAAAACTTGCGTTCAATTTGTTTGTAATTAAAGTTAGTTAAATGTAAACAAAGAAATTAAAATTAAAATCTACAACAAATTTAAAAATTAAGAATTTAATCAAAACAAATCAAATGATTCACTGACAGAAGCTGCATTTTTGGATGAACAAGTTCATTAAGTACAACACAACCATTCCCTCCGGTGACTAACGAAATTAACTTAACGAAGTTAAGCTTTTGGTTAACTTTTATCGAATTAACAAAGTTAAATTCATAATTAACGATGCAGAGGCTCTTCTACAGTTGTTTCCATTCTTCCAAAACGACTTCAATGCAACTGCTCTCTTCTCGTTTCACTTGTGCAAGTGCAGCCGTAATGTAAACCATTCTTTTTGTAATTTCGGCGCTATTTTATAACTAAGAATTTCCTTCAGCTTCAAACAAAAGCTAAAAAATAGAATTAACAACATTTTAGATTTTTTTATAGTTTTATTACACATGTTTTTGTTTGTTTTTCTTTATTTTGTAGTTTTGTTTAAATTTAAAAATTACAATTTGAGAAAATCGTTTCGTTATTGCGACATTATTTTTATTTAGTTCTCTTTCTTTCTTTCGTTTTTTGTTTTTTTTTGTTTGTTTTCATTTGTTTAAATGTTTTCAATTAATGTTTAAAAGAAAATAGGAAAATTAAAACAAAACAAAACAAAACGCAATTATGTAAGTCGTTACGACAAAATTACAATTTGATTTCGTTCGTATTCGCTAATGCAAGCGCTAACGCAGCTGGTCACAATTTTTGTATTTGTATTTGTATTTGCTTAATTTGAACAATTTCTGCTCGGAAATTATCTCTTACTAACTCTCTCACAATATCACATTAAAAACTACACAAAAAAGTTTACACAAAATTTTGGAATAATAAATAATAAGTAGTGAAGTTTTTGCTGTTTTTTTCTTTTCTTTTTTTGTTTGTCATTTCGCGTTTAGTCTTAGCGTTTTTTTTTTTTTTTGAATTTAAAATTTTATGGGCAATGTTCGTTTTTGAAAATAATACCAAAAGTAAGAGCATACGATTTGGGTCGTATGCGTTTTGCTGCCTTTTGCGGGGGGGGTAATGTTAAAAGTGAACTTCAACTCATTTTCTCTTTAGTCGAAATGAAATTTTTTTTTTAAGTTTTACAAATTCTTTAATACATATGTTTATTACTTAACTGTACATAATAAACTACAATTATGCATGTACTTTATTTTATATTTTTATTGTATACTAAGAAAGTGTGTTTGTATATGTGTTAGTGTGTGTGTGTGTGTGTGAGCGCAGTTTAATTTATTTAGATTTATCGGTTTCGTTGGAATAAGTTTGTATTTGATAAATTACAAAAAATAAAAACTATCAAACAATTTGATTGATTTTTTAGCAAAAATGATTTCTTAATTTTTTTTTTTTAACAATATTGGACATTCACGTTTGTGTGTGTGTAGTAAATAGCAAATGTTATTTTAAATATTACTTTATAAATAAAACACAAGTAGAAACTTAAAATTATAATGCGAAATAATATGTTTACAATGCGGCGACAATGAAAAACGTTTTTATCGTTTGTCTGTTTGTCTGTCTGTCGGTCTGTCTGTCTGACTGACTGAAACTTAAATTAATAGACAATTTTTTAAAATAGTGTTTCGAAATGTTTTGCTTCTGCGCCGCCATATGAGATGACTTACAAATTTATGTATGTATGTATGTATATATTTAAATTATCATTTCTTTATATTTTAACAAAAGTTGCAGCAGTGTTTCATTTTGTTTGTTTGTTTGTTTGTATTTTAGTTTTGTTTAATTTGTAGTTTTTTTTTTGTTTGCTTCTTTGTTTAAATAAATCTTAGGATTTGCAATAATTACGATCGCTTTTCTGTGTATTTAAATTTTTATTATATTAAATATAGTATTATTAATAGTTAGGATAATTAATTTTTTCTTTTATTATATTTATTATATACTTGCAGTATTGTTGCAGTAATTCGTTTGTTGTTGCTCTTATTTTTCTTGCTGTTGCTGTAGTTGTTGTTACTGTTGCTTTTGCTGCTGCTAGTGTGGTGTGATGCAAATTTGGCAAATCATGTTGCATATCTAAAAGAAACAACAAAAGTTTATTGAGTGAAACATCAAAAAAAAGAAGAGTTGAAAATATTATTAAAAACAAATTTGTAAACAAAAAATATTAAATTTGCGATAACCACACAAAAATGATTTTACTTTTATATGCCGGGTTTTGAGTGAAAGTATTTTTTAAGCCATTTAAAATCGTTTGTACGTATGAAAATTTGCTCCATCCAACTTAAGAAGTCGTAAGTTTCGACTTTTTCCTTTAATTCTTTAAGCGTATTAAGAAACAAATTTTACGAAGTCTCATATGAGAAATTATGAATCAAGAAGTGAAATATCAAATTTTGAGCACAATTGATATTTTGATGTAATATTTAACTTATGGGTAGCCCCCACTTAACTTGATACTCATAATTCTAAAAAAATAAAATAAAAAAATAGCTTACCGTTTTGTCCACAGCCTGGCAATTCTATCATGCTCTTCTCTATTCTGCAAATATTGAGTAGCGATGCTGCCAACCAAAGGATCGGCTGAAAAAGAATTTTCAAAAATAAATTAAACTTAGTATAAAATTACATTTAATATAACCTAAATCCGGCCGCGCTCTTACCAGGATTGCAATCAGTCAGCAGGGAGCAAATCGACAGCAAAACCTTCGAAATGGTCAGCGCCGGCGACCAGTTGTCCTTGAGTATGTCCAGACAGATAACGCCCTGACTGTTGATGTTGCAGTGATAGATGCGCGTTCGGAACGTCACCTTTGGTGGCTTGAACGGATACTCGGGCGAAAAGTGAATGTCCAGAAAGAAAACGCCGCCCTCATACACCGAACCGGGCGGCCCCAGTATAGTCGACACCCATTCGTACAGATTGTCGCCCTTGGGGCCAGCGCTGCAATTCGGTGGCGGGTCGAGCGTTATTTCGGCAAGCTCTTTTTGTATGCGCTTGGCGGAGGTGCCCAAAGCTTTTGAGATTTTTGGATTCGGTTTTGGATCTTTGCGTGTCTCTTCGTTTGGACCCGACCCTGTGCCAGACGACGCATTTGATGAGTTTGTATTGGAGCTGCCCGCAGCCGAAGTGGCATTGCCGCCGCCACCGCTACCATTGCGTCCACGACCGGCATTACTGCCACCGCTACCGCTGCCGGCAGAACTGCTGCTGCCGCCACCGCTACTGCTGCCGCTGGCCGCTGATGTCGAGGACATGTTTGCCTGTTGCTCGTCTGCTTCTGTTCAGATTGGGGTAACCTAAAGTTCGGAAATGGAAAGGTTGCTTTAACAAATAAATAGACAAATTTGGTTTTTAAAAATTATTTGTATTGGGAAAACTGACAATACGAAAATGGCCTTCTTCGACAGCTGAGAATGGTTTTAAGATGTTTGAAAGGACATTTCCAAATCGAAAATGCTTTCAATGCTTAGACACGAGAACTTTTTGTTTAAACAACTAATATTCAATTTAATTTTGTATGCAATACGATTTTATAACAAAAGAAAAGGTACTAAAAAATAACCTTATATTAAATTTGCAATTGAACATTGGAGGTCATCAACCTAAAAAAATACTTTTAAGCAGGCATATTTTGTTTTATATTAGAATTTCAATATTCTTACTGCATCTTGTTAATTCTTGCAAAGAAAAACCACTCTCTCAGCCCTACAAAAAATACAAAAGTGAACCTTGTAAATAAACAACAACAAAAAAAAAACTTTACGAAACACCAATAGTCCTTCAGACGACAAGAACGAAAGGTCCTTGACGAACCCGAAATAGAAGTTGCAAGGATACAAACGATTTGACAGCGCCACCATGCAATGTGCTCACGGAGGTGGAGTAGTTCGAACCATGCCAACAAAAAAGGCAAGCAAACTGCAAACTTTAAAGTGAGGTAAAATTTAAAACCGAACTAAAGAAGCAGAGGAAAAATAGTTTCCACATTAGATTAGTCCCAGGTCGGGCTCACTCACAGCCAGAGGCAGGCAGGCAGCCAACCAAATGCAATGTTTAGCGGCCATTTTGGGTTCGAAACGTACGAAAAAAAACCTACACACAAAAGCAGACATGACAAAAGAGAAAAGCGAGCAGCAGACAACGATGACGAATGATTAAAAACCAAAATGCATAATCACAAGAGAATTATAAATTAATAAACTAATTGCAAATCAAAGTTCGAGTATGGAATTGGAAAATCAATTATGGCAATAGGTGCTGCAGCAGTCAGAGCAGCACCCTTCTTCCGCTCGCATTTGAAAATATGAGTTGATGGTGCGAGCGACCGACCAATAAGAACTACGACAAGAAATCATTCGCCACACTAAACAAACAAGAACTTAAATTTCACAATTTCTGTGTTCTGTAAGTGCTTACAAATCTCAAGAACTTCTTTAGACTGGAGTCAAGTGGTGCTCTGCTGCCCACTATCGCCTGCAAGAAGTTGTTTCTTCTTTCGTACTTAGCCTTGCAAAACGTTCGATGGTCAAAATTTCGCTTATGTGATTCGTCGTTGTTTTATGGTATTTAATTACCTTTTTTGCTGTGGTTTTTTCTCTGTTGCACTTGTTCGGGTAATCAAGAAGTTGCAAAATATTGCAAAGAAAAATTTAATTTTTCCTTGGTAGTTCGCTTTTTTTCGACAGACGATTTTCGATTTTGCGGCCGCTTTGATTTTTTGTTTCTGCTTTGCTGATGTTTCTTTCTTCTTCTTGCTCTTGCTGTCTTTGACTTTTGCTTTATTTTGTACCAGGGTTGTTTTTTTTTTTGTTTTAAAAAGTAGTCAGATTTCATTTTCAATCATTGGGGACTTGGACATCACCAAAGTTTTTGACAATATGAGATATATTTTGACTGTTATTAACAATTATTATAAATATTTCCAAACAAATTTCATTTAATATATTTTTGAAAAAAAATCTTGACTTTTTTTATATGTTCTCGAATTAAGTTTATATATGGACAAAATATATATTAATATATTTTATGAATAATTCTTGATGTCATTATATAAAAAACACATTTATATATTATTTATTTTAAAATAATGAGTCATTTCATATAGTTTTTAATTGATTTAAAATTTTGCTACTTTCGTGCTAAAAAATTAAAAAACTCAGCAACTCTTTTTTGAGAAAATAAAAGTTCTAGCATGCCCACCCTGTGTAATACAAGTCAAATGAACACTGGCAAAATCGGCTGTTTCTTGCTTTTCTTTGTGTTCATTTGTTGTTGTTGTTTAATGTTTGCAAAATTATTGCGCACTGTTGGAAAGAATGAGACAACTACATCAGTTTTTAAGCCGGCATTATTTGTTGTTTTTGTTTAGGTGTAAAGCATAGAAGTTGTCTATGCTTGATGTCAAAGAAATCTAAGACTTATTAAACTAATTACCAACCGCCTGTAGGACATTCTTTCCAAATATGATATGGCTAACTGCGAGAGAAGTTATTAAAGTATATCGCGGACTAATAACAGTACCGGTAAGTTCTCTTGCAACTTTTTTAATAACATTTCTTCAATTACTTCCAATTTTTCTAACGGATCAATTTTAAATATGCATTATTGTCAGGTTTTGTCAAGATTATATTAATTAGAACAAACGTTTAAATTTATAAATTGATTTATATTAAAAAAAAAAAATGGTCAAATTGTGGTTTTTTCGTGAAAGCACATTTAAATTATTTAGTATCCATGGTGGCGACCGGCGCCACAGCTCTGCGTGATTTATAAACACGCACTGTGTTATCAGCACCGCCAGAAACAATATACTTCGGGTTCGACCAGTCAATGTCCAGCACTTTATCACCATGACCAATCAAATCGTACAGTGGCGCCTTGGGACTGTAAATTTAAACAACACAAATGAGTAATTATCAAATTGAACTTACAAAGAGAATATATTAATCGTACCTTCTGCAATCCCACAACTTATTTTGATTATCATAGGAACCCGAAACGAATAAATACTCCTCTGTGTTTGACCACATAACCGTTTGCACCCACTGCGAGTGACCCAAGTAGGTGTTGCGAACGACAGAACCCTCTGCAAATATTTACATTAGTAGTGCACATTTATTTGTGACCTTAATTAATCTTACGATTTGTTCGCGCATCGTAGAGCCGCAAATTCTTGTCCGCCGATGCAGTCACAATTAAACGGTTCAAATTCGAGTAGCTCGCATCGAAAATGGATTTGTTTGTGGAAATTTCAGTTTTAATGCCTTCTAGATTAAGATCCCAAATTTTCATGGTGTGATCCCAACTGCTCGTTAGAATCGTTTCCGTATCGATCCACTGTACCGATGAAATGCATTCGCGATGGCCTTGGAGTGTCATTTTGGGCGTCTGAAAAAGAAACCTTGTTAGAGTAAAAAAATTTGAAAGTATTTGGCGCACATACCCTTGTCGATCCTGAGTCTTGTTTGACGCGTTTTGAGCTGCCTTCACCAGCTTCACTGATTTCTGTGGATAAGAAAAATAGTGAAAAAACAATTTTTTTCAATTGCCATTTTAAAAAAATAACCCAAACGATTCAAAACCTTATAATAACAAAGATCACATAATTCCAATTTCCTTACCCGCCGACCAAATCTTCAGCATCGTATCCCAACAGCCCGTTGCAAAACGTTTCTGATCGGGACTCACATCGACACAATCGATGCCGCGCTCGTGTCCCTTGCACACCGAAACACATTCCACCGAATTCGTTGCGATCGACCACTCCCACAGCATCGCCGTTTGATCCTGTGAGCACGAAACAAACTTGCCACGCTCTTCGTCCAGCGATACCCAAGCGACTGCCTTCACGGGCATTGTATGGCCAGGAATCGTGAGTACGTGCTTGCCCTTGATTGTCCAAATATTGATGGTGTTGTCGTAGCAGCCGGTCAGCACCCATTTGCCGCTGGTCTTCACCGCCGATACCCAATCGTCGTGCAGCAGACAATCTTGCGGTTCGGGCGCCGGAAAACGTTCGACATATTCAATTTCGATCGCGTCCTCAAATGAGATGGCTTTCTCCCGCAGATGGTCACACAGACGGCCGCGCAGATATTCATCGAAGACGAGAAAATCAAAATCGACGGGACTTTTGTGGTCGCCGCTGGCGTGATCGAGCAGCGTGTTGATAAACGAGTTGAGGTCCGCCGTCGTGACGCTGCCTTCGATGGAGTACGGTACATCGGGCACGGCATAGCTAGTGCGCGCAAAGAAATCGAATTTTAAAATTGACTACCATAATGCAATAGATTTTACTTTTACTCACTGTTCTTGTTTGGTCTTTAGGTGGATTTGCACTTGTCCTTCACCGTTTTCGGCTTCCATGTTCCTCAGTTTTGTTGGCCTGACTCACTTATTTTCTAATGGTACTCCTTTTCTGCTTTTATGCCCTTAGCATAAACTTCAAATTTATGCGATTTTTTTTTTATTAAACCCGAAAATATTGAATATTTTTTTGCGATTTCTGCTCGCACGCTTTTTTTTATTTATAAAAAATCAACGCATGTGAATGTCAAGGGTTGCCAAGTGCACGTATTAAATCAACACGTGCTTGAGGAGTTGCTTGCGCAGGGATGCAATTGAGTAGAAACAAACAGAAATTTTAATTTTAATATTTGAAATTTAAAAAAACTAATACAATGATAAAAAAATTTGTTTATCCTCAAAAAAACAAAAATTTAATTATTAATTTTAAAATTGTTTTTTTGTACAAATCATTCAAAGAAAAAATATATCTTTCTATAAAAAAACTCATTTGAATAATTTATATACAGACGAAATCGTCTGTTATTTATATTTTGTATTGCACCCGTTTATGTTCGTCTATGCTTATGTCTTAACTTTGCCAGACGACAGCAACTATTAAGCATATCGTGACAAAAGCAGTTTGCGTTTTATTGTTTAACTCTTTCTCTCTCTCTCTCCCTCCCTCATGAGCACTTCACTTTTGACAAATTCAGATGCGTCACCAACTCCTTTACAAAAGCTTTCAATTAAGGGCTAATTTATTTTTTAATGCTGAAATCATGAACACGATTTAGACGACAACTAATGTAGTTATCGTCTAGTTTTGACATTTGTTATTGTTTCTATTGTTTTATCGGTTGATCGATTTAGAGAATACATAATTTTTGTTTAATTGTCACATGACAACCGGCTGGAAAATAAAAATGCACGAACGAAAAGTTATGATTAAGATATTTTCCGAGTTCAGAAAAGTATTAATTCGAGCGTGTAATGTTCAAAATTTGAACTTAACGGCTGCTTTACTATAAAATGTGACCTTTACATAAACTTCAAATATTGAAAAAAAAAAAATGTTGTTTGGCCATAAATGCCGACCAAATCAGAACGAATATATTTTTCTACCACAACAAACCAGTTTCTGCCTAACTGAAATCAATTGCAATCAATCAATTCCAGCCACTTTTTAAAGATGCCACATTATGCACGCACGTAGTCGGCCACTTAATGTTGACCTGCTTGCCACCAAACGAAGCGACTCCAACAGCTACACTCGACACGATACGACTCGGCTCGGAGTCGTCAAATCAATTCGAATTCAAGTCGAGATTATGTGGCAATGAAATATGACAGCACAAGTGCCGTTACACAATCCACCGCCAACACTCTTTGCCGATCGACGATCAAAAATAGAAGACGCGCGTCCGTTAGTGGAAACATTAACCCCAGCGGCGACGACGACGGCGTTTGTGATTTGTGTGCGGTGACTGCCTCACGTCACCCGAACAAATCGGTCAGTGCGGCTGTTTTTTTTTTTTTTTTGTATATTAAATTATGCATAAAAAAATATAAAAAACAACAAACACTTTTAATTTCAACGAAAATTGTGCAAAACGCAACGCAAAAACGAGACAGGAAAACAAAAATATGAGAAATTAAATTTTTTTAATTGCGCTTAAAGTGAAGCGCCGCGCGGAATGAACCTCGAAACAGAAGTGCTGCTGGCAGTTGGACGTCGATCGAACAGACAGATGAACGGATGGACACTACAGTTACTTCAAGTGAAGGCAGCGGCGGCGGCGCCGTTGATCGTGTAACTTGCAGTGGCCGACGCGCAGTCGCAGCCGCAGCGGACGACATTAAAATTACGTAAAAGAAGGCAATAACAATAACAATTGTTCGGAGAGGCTAGAGCGGAGACGGACGGACAGACGGACAGGCACTTAACGGCTTTGGGCCAAGTTAGCAGTAAATTGCTGCGGTTTGAAGTGCGGCTCGAAGGTGATTAAGGTGCACAGAGGATGGTGAAGTGGTTTGGTTATCAATGGCCACATGAAATTATAAAAATGTTTAAGTTATTGTAATTACCAACAATTTTGCAATTGTCTAAGTTAAAAACTAACTGAAGTCATAAATTAGTTTGAATGAGTTTTTAATTAATAGGATTAGGGACAAATTTTCCGATGTAATTTTTATGAGAAAAATAAATTTACGTATAAATTGCGGCCTTGGGTTGTAAATAGCTCACTTTGATTTTCACGCTCAGCTCATTCTACTTGTGGAACGAGTCGTATATAAACGTTTTATCAGATAACTTTGTTTTTGCTCTATTTTTATCTCCGAAAGTGTCTAAGCAATGTTTGTAAATGGGAGGCAGAATTGTTCTCTCTCTTCTCTTTCTCCATTAACAAAAAAATTGTAGACCTTATTTATAAAGATAATTTTTTATTACGATAAAACGACTTTTAAATAAAATTCGTTACTAAATCAATTTAAATCGGGGATAACGAGAAACCGGTATTTGCTGAGATTTGGTCAGTTAAAGTTTGACCAAAACTTGCCTGTTCATAAAATTTTTCTCTCATCACATTAAAGGACCAACGAAAAGTCTACAAAACTTAATTCGGTTATTGGAGGGTTTACCAAAACTTTCCTGACCATTAGATTTTCGCCGCACAACATCGAAAGACTTTGGAATCAACCATAAGCTGCCTGACTACATAATTTTCTAAAAAGTAAGGCTGATTTTCATGGCAACCAAAGACTTTAGAATCGACCAACAAATTTGGAAAACTTAGTTTGGTTATTTGGTTCTTGGTCAAATGGTTATGAAGTAATGGATGAATGACATAAAAAATAAAAGTAACGATTATCATGTGACATATGAGTATATAAAAAACTATTAAATTGAAGAAAAAAGGTGATTTAGTTACATTTTGAAAATGTCCAATGATTTGGGAACCACTGCGCTCATGTGAATTAACGGCAGATGCGACCATAAGCTCATCTAGCCACTTTCATTGTTAAATACAAAAAAAAAATATAAAAAAACAACAAATTCGCAACGTGCCTTGCATACGCTACGACAAAATGTAGGTACAAAATTTGTTAAAAAAAACAAAACCAAGCGAATGAACGCTTTCCAGCTAAAAGCAAAAGCAAAATAACAGCAAAAATCCAAAGCAAAATAAACGCATACCGACAATTGCACGACGCCGCGCCGCTCCACGCCGAGCTTATAAACAGAAGCCGCACATGCGCAAGCCAATACATTCACGTGTCGAACGCGCGCAAGGTAAGATCGATTCGAAGCGGCCGAAATAAATATTCAAAAAAGAGTGTTGCCAACTATAGTCAAACAGCAAATAAGACGTTAAATTCAAATTCAAATAAATTTAAAATTAATTCAACTTTAATTTGTGTAATTACAGTTAAACGCTAAATAAGAAATAAAACAAAAAATAAAAATGAAAACATTCGTGCTGTGCTTTGTCCTGTTCGCTGCATTCGCGTCGCTGGCGCACGGCCGCCCGCAACAGCGTGAAGGCGCGGCCTATACCAACGAGGCCATTCGACAGGCGCAGCAGACCTTCCTCATACCGAAAGACGCACAAATCCAGAATGTGCAGGAGGGCATCGAACTGGGCGCCTACGAACAGATTCCCGGCAATCAGCGGATCAATCTCTTTGAAATTCTCGGCGATCAGGTGCCGTCGGAAGTGATCAATAATCTGCAGGCGCAGGTCGATCAGATCGGTAAAAACTAGAGCGGAAAATAGAAAAGAAACTAAACGCTTTTCTGTTATTTGCGTTAATTGCAGTTTTCCTTTTTCGTTTTTGTTAATTTAGTGTGTATGAAATTTTTTAAACTTAAAACAAAACAAACAAAAAATAATTTAAAAATAAAAACAAAAAAAAAACACAACAAATTTCTTCCATGGTTTATTTTTATGTCTATTACAACATCACTTGACGCGAAATGAAAGCGAATGTGTTCAGTGCCTGGCGCCGAACGAGATGAATCTTTCCACGCCGAAGGCTTGAATCCACGCTCCTCGCCTTAAGCGTTTTGCGAAACTTGTTGTCGTCCGGCGGACGGACGGACGGACGGACGGACAGACAGACGCGCCTCATGCTGAGCGTGACTGTCGTTTATTTTCTTATTTTTCTAATTGTGTGCTTATTTGATGTTTTTTCTTTTTCTAATGCACACTTTCACTGTCGCTCGTCATGTCCATCGGGCTTGGATTTGATTTTATCATCTGGGTTCATTTTTTGTTTTTTAATTGTATGTTTGTTTGTATTTTTGTTTGTTGCCGTTGGTGAAATTTTGTTTACGCTGTGTTGCATACAAATTGGCAACGTGATTGCCTCATAGGGTCGCTCGTCTCTAGCAGCTGTTTCCGTGTCGCAGGCAGTCAGTCAGCGCCGCGAATGTGTGTAATCACAGCTGCTGCTGCTGCTGTTGTTGTTGCTGGTGATCATGCCGTTGGCGCCTGGGACGTTGTGTAATCCTCAACCTTGTTATGCAAACTTTTGGCTTTTCGATTCGAATGCAATTGCTGTTATTTTTTTTAATGCGCATGGATATATTTATGCGATTTGAAAGTTCAGCATGTAAAGAGTTCAGTTGTGATAAAATCAGGAAATTTAGCATTTGATAGTGATGAAGTGATCCTCTGATTTCAGTCTGGTTGAGATTTTATACTTCGTTGCATCCTTTTTAAACCATTGTTGAACAATATAAAAGTAGTGGGTCTCGAATATAAATCACTTCTTCCAATACTTATATTTGTATTATTTATTGAGTCGGTGTACTAATTTCCATGAGATAAAACTGCGGAACTTATGTGTTCTGGACGTGTTATTAATAAGTGATATTGAAACCCCAATAAGATGTATTTCGGTCTGAACTACAATATTTTGTAAAAACTTTACTCGATTTATAACTAAAAAAGTACGATTATTGCATATACTAGGGTGGTCCGGTAGTAACTATTTATTTGTCAACATAGTCTAATGTTAGCTTGATACACTTGATGATGCGATGCTTCAACTTATTTAACCCGTCTAAATAAATACGTTTTTTTAAAGTCTGCAAAGTAGGTCTTCCATGTTTTTATACGAAATCGTCTTATTTTAATGTAAATAGCTGTCGTCTCGATCATGTTCAAACGTTAAAAATTACAAACGTTAACAAGAGAATTACAAAATCTCAATTCTAAATGATGTTGTCAGCACGTGAATCGTTCGTGATGCCTTTCATTCGAGATACAAAATGATGCTGATAATCGGATTCCAAACATAATTGATTGAACGTGGCTTAAGAATGCAGTAAGAATCAATTTGTTATTTCACATCGTTGTTGGTCTACTTTAATATAAATTTATTTTCCTATCGTTCTTAACTGGTGGCCCGTATAATGTCTGGTCACTCTTTAGATGTCCATTTAATAATGTGGTTCGTGTTCAGTAGTCAATACGACCGACATTAATTTCTTATATGTTTGATGTTGTGTTAATAATTAAATCGGGATGAATCTTACTTATTAAACTATTTAATCACTATTAACAATATTGTATACACTTCAAAAATAAAAAAACAACGATTAATTTATTTTATTAAATTTATTCGTAAAATTACACTTACAAATTCATTGTTGTTATAATCATTTTAACTTCGACTTAACTTTTATAAATTATGGCTAAACTAGTTTATATAATTAAATTAAAATATTACTAACTGAATATTTTAATTAAATGAGTTTAATGTAATGATTCGATGATATTCTTCTTCTTATTTTCTTTTTAATTTCCATTTAAAACTTACGACAAATGTTCGTTTTTATTTTTTTTATATATTATATATGACAATGATTCTTTTTAAAAACTAAATACAAATAAAAAGAAAAACTTTCAACTACAACAATAAAAGAAATGACTTTCGTTTGACACTTTCTTCTGGTAGTTTTGACAAAATTAGTTTTGCATTTTTTTTTGTTTGTGTATGGTTTAAAAATAACATTTATATAAATTAGAAAACTAAATAAGGATTTAAAGTACCTAATAATAAAAATAAACACTTTTATTATTTCAGTCTAAAATAAAAGCTTTTCAAATTATAATAAAAAGAAGGACTAAAATTCAAAATATTTGCTCAGGATTTAGAATTGTTCTCGGATGCTGGAAAACATTTTTAAATTCGAAATATCGTGTTCAAACACAGAGTGAATAGAATCCATTGTGGAATATTAAGGTTAGGTAAGTAGAAATGAGAACGCAAACTGAGCGAACTCACATCGTTTTCTGACTTATTTGTCTGCCTTGTTTTGAAGTTTGAAGAACTACGTTGTTGTTTTTATTTATTTAATGTTTTTGTTGCAACCATGACAACTGCTCAAAAATTCAATTTTCAAAGAGGGGAAAAAATATCGAGGTGGAGAGAGACAATTTTCTACTTTCCTCACCTTATATTTATTACACCATGATAGAATCTAGTTTAAATTCGAATAATGCAATACATCATTTTTTTCTTTTAACTTTTCAATAAATTTTTTAAATCAATAAAATTTAGCAATTAGAATAATAAAATCTTGCGACTAATTATGTTTAGCTTGTGGCACACTGGACACAATTTCTGCATATTTACTTACTATATAAATTACATTTCGTTTTATCGTTTTTAACTACAATAACTATTTATAGGAATGTCGTTGTTGTTGTTGTTCTTCTTCTTGTTGTTGTTTTAATGAATTAAATAATTTCGATGAATGTTCCACATTTGATAGCCAAAAACGTGAATTTCTTCTGTGTTTGTTTGTTTGTATTTTATATGTTAGTATAGATAAATGTAAATAAATACGCTTTATTTTACTCTATTTTTATTGCATTTTGGGAGCCCAGCTTTTCTTGTTTTTCGTTTTCGTTTTAATTTTCGTATAAACTTTTTCTTTTTTTTTTCTTGTTCGTTTGAAATTGCCAACAATATTTCCTCTCGCTTAAACAAACCTTATTCAAAAAACAAAAATCATCATTATTATATTTATAATTTAAACGTAAGCTTATTGGTAAATCATTAAAAGTTTAGTTTTGCAGTCTATTAAAATTTTAATGAATTTTCACTAATGCTTACATCTTAAAGAATTTTTATAATAACATTCATTCATTTTATATTTACATATGTGGTTCTTCTTATATTGAGTTATCATGCTGAAATTTCGTACAATTTCATTTAACACGCGCGCTCGAAAATCTATGCTTACCATAATTGTTTTTGTTTTGTTTTTGCTTTTGTTTAATTAACACTTCCCTTAGCAAAATTAAAATATTCTTTGCAAGAACAATCGTTGTACTCTGTCGTTGCCGCCTTTCTCTGCCACGCCTACAATATCGGTTTCTTCAATGGTTTTCTCTTGTGCTGCATTGGTTCTAATCGCTAGTATGTTGCCCTTTGTCGCAGCGTCCGGTTTTGCTAAGCCATCCTCTTGAGTTTCGTCTAGCTTAAGACTCTCTACATCCAATTTCGGATCTTCCGCTGGACTTGACAATTTTCCCTCACCTGATGCGGTGCCCAGTTCGTCAATATCCAAATCGGCTTCGGGTTTTCGCGTTGGTCTCGGCGTTGTTTGTTCGCGTTGTTTTGATTTTTTCTTGTCGTCCGCAAGGCCAATGAGTTCTCCGCTGCCACTACCGCTGCCGCCCATCATCAATGATTCAATGGTTTCCACTTCAAGTGACTCGCCAGAGCCCGTCTCGTTTTCGGCCTCTTTCATGATTTTCTCCAACTGAAAGTCGCTGCTGTTCGAAATGGATGTTTCCGCAGAGGTATCCTCGGACGAGTACATCAGTTCAATTTTTTCGGGCGTTCGTACAGATGCATATTTCTCCGTTGTACTGCTGGAGTCCATGTAATCTGTTGTTGATGATGCTGCATCATTAATTGCCAACATGCCACCACCGCTGCCCTCCATAATATTAAAACTGTTATCATCCAAATGTTTGGTGCTCTTCATAACATCAAAGGACGTGGGAACGGATGAGGATATTATACCAATGCTACGTGATTCATCTTTAAGTTCCGCCTCTCCAAGATCGTCCGTTTCGCTTAGGGGAAAATTGACATCACGCAGACTGAAGTCATCTTCAGGCAGCGAAGGGTATGCAGGATTCGATTCCGCTGGTATGGCAGTGTCCTCATCTTCTAAATGATGCATACATTCAGTGGTAGGTTTGCTGGAGCTCATGTCAACGGGACCTTCTGTTGTTGAAAGTTTCATGCTGTTATCGGAACTTTCTTCCAATGGTGTGTATTGTGTGGAGCTTTCTAAGGGAGCATCTGTAGTGCTGAGTTGTTGATGTGCTGATGCCATGACTACTGCATCAACTTTATCAGATACGATTTGGGTATCAGAGGTGGGACCTAAAGCCAATAAACAGAATTAAATAAAAAGGAAACTGAGAATTCATATGAACAATATAACTTTTGTTTTTAAATTCTTACCTTCGGTTGAACTTTGCAAAGCCAGTGAGCTTTCTGTCCGCGGCGTGCTCAGTACTGTCACATAGACATTATGACTGCCAGCAGTGTCGGGTTCCAACTCGGCCGAAGTCTGCTGTAGACTGCTACTCGGACTTGCACTTTCAATATCGCCGGTATTTGCATAGATAAGCTCAGACGCATCTAAGGCATCTTCTGCACCAACGTCCAGCAGATCCAAAACATCTGGCATACCCTCCGTGGTAATCAGATATTCGCGCTTGATATTTATCTTATTGGGATCGTTGACGGCCTCCGATTCGACGCGTTGCAGACCTTGTGTGCCAAATACCGAAATTGGTTTTTCATCGCCATTGCCATTCTTGACCATGACAATTTCATCGAAATCCTCAGCACTGCTATCAACAGTTGAGCTGGTTGATTGATGTGTTGGATGTGCGGCATGTACCTCTGCACTGGAGTAGGCAACGGAAGCGGTTAGCTTTAAGCTTTCGTTATTATTAATGCCACCAATTGGATATGATGCGGTTTTGCGGTTGTTGTCTGCGCTAAATGTAGCTTTTGTTGTTGTTGTTGATGGTGGTATTGTTGTGGTAGTTGAGGTTGTTGTTGTTGTTGGTGATTGTGTGGTCGTTGTTGTTGTAGTTGTTGAAGTTGTTGTCGTGCTGGTTGGCACCTCCGTTGTGCTCGGTTTGAGCATTTGATGTATTGGTATCGCTTTGTTATCATCGGTTATGCGTATCTCAATCGGTTTTGTAATCTCTTTGATCGTAATTTTCGGATTGAGTGCAGCGCCAGCGTTGGCCTCGGTTTTGGTAACTATCGTGGCTTGTCGATTGGACAAAGTTTTGTTTGGCGCAGTATTCGATTCGGAAATGGAAACTGTAAAATAATAAAAAAAATTAAGTTTAATGTATTAAAAGTAAATAAATAGGTCACAAAATCGTTGGAGAATTGAAAACCTCAATTCAATATTTAAATCGTAAAAACTTTTTTCTCATAGTGCATTGAAAAAAAACGAAATATCGATTTCTAATTTATTAGATTTTTAAAGAATTTTTGGAAATGTTTGATATTAAATCGAAAATTTCTTTCTTTTTTCTCGGACTTGACTCGAAACATTTTTAGAGTATTTTTCAAAACCTACCAGGACAATTGTCGTATTCGGGACAACAGCGTCCGGGTATAAACTTGGGCGTACAATCATCGCGCTGGAAACAAGTCACCGAACTGCAGAGTATCTCGCCGCCTAAATAAAAGAAAATATTGTTCGATAAATTAAAACAAAAAGAAAAAATCTTCACCACTTTAACCAGCGAAATATGCTTCACTTTGCGACCACCTCTCCGGTGCACACTTACCCTGACAGTAGCAAACCGTGCACGGCGTCTCCGGGTCCACTAACTTGTCACCGTTCAAATAAACTTTTCCATCCTTCTGGCAATCTAAAAAGTGCAAAAATCAACAAAGTGTACTCAACTCGAGCATTTGCATATATTAAGTGGCAACACTGCACACTAGCGCAAGCCTTGCTAGTCCAAAGCGTACACCACCCATATACTCCATACACCCGAACGGCTCCGCTCGGCACAGCGCAACGCCACTTACCGCATTTGTAATCGGGACAACAATGTCCCGTCTTCTGTATGGCACGGCAGCCGACTTGCTTTTCACAGTAAACGGTCGTCTCCGTCACCAGGACACCATCCAACAGGCACTGGCCTGACAGCGGAGAACGCGAATCGAGAGTAGCGTAAATGAAAGAATAACAAAAGCAAAAGATGAAAAGCGAAAAATGTTAGTTAAGATAAGCACCGTTGTGTTTTGGGGTTTGGTTTTTCAGTTTTTCAGTTTTACTCTTTTCATTGTTTGACTTACCTTGTGGCTGGTCCAACGTGGTCTCGGTGGACGTTGCATCTTTAATGTTGGTGTTGCTGCTGCTGGATGAATCCTCCTGCATCAAACTGGCGGCAATTGTGGCGACATCGCGCAGTGCACGTCGCAGCAGATAGGAGCCTGCAGGAGCACCATCACCTATGCCGTCCGTAGGAACTGCAAACGAAAAAAATAAATGCATAAAAGCAACGAATTAAATGGCGTCTTCCGCATCGGAAAATGGCGTAGTAAATAAAAACGAAAAAGTTGAAATTGGTTTAGTTTGAAGGTAAACTTAGTTTAGCGAAGGGTTTTGCATGAAGGCGTGGTTTGGTATGTGCAGACAGGTGAAAAGGAAAAGGGGTGTCCTGGCAGTTGGCACAATGACAGAAGTAGCGTAATTGTTGCAATTGTGGTGGCTTAAATGTCATGTTGATAATGTGATTATCACATTAGGCAAACGTTTGGATAGAGTTTAAGAAATTTTGTGGTTAGGGTAGAACGTTATTATTGCAGTTATTGTATTGAGATTTGTGTGTGTAGAATGTTGCCAACAGATATCGGGAAATGTGCAGTCTATAGCTCAGTGGATTAAGTGCGTTTGACTACTGATAATGCTCGATGTGTTTGGAACTCAGGTACAATTCTCATCCGGAGCAAAATAAAAATTGAAAATTTTTAATTCGTTACAAAAAAATTTGTCCAACAAAACATTCGAATTTGTTTTTAAACTGTAGATCCCGCCGGATGTCAGTTAAGTTTGCTACTTGCCACCGCTGGACAAGTGCAAAATACTGAATTTATTATTGTTTACAATAAATCAACATGGAATTAACAATGGAAGCTTTTATACAAGGCTTTGTTGATCAAAATAATGAATATGTGACTTAATACCACCACAAGTTTACTCGCTTCAATTAAAGGATTAACAGTCATTTCCGCTTGAAGTGCTAATTGACAAAAACCGTTTCTTCTTTCTATGTGTATGTGTGTGCAATAATTTCTTTCAAAGTCATTTGTTTATAAATACAACGCGGAAATAACCAAAACAATGCTTAAATCGCGGTAATTTACATTTTTCGTTTGTCAACCAGCGTCAACAATGATTCTGCTGAATTAACAAAATATATAAACAACAACAACAATAAAAACAACAATAATGAAAACTACAATAACAATCCGACAACAATGACAATCAACCAACAGAACTGAACCGCATAGAACAAACATTTAAACACCTAACAGCTTCCCAGAAGCCAAGCCAAGCTAAGTCGAGCTAAGTCAAGCTAAGTCAATCCAAACCAAGACGCTTCACACCGTCTTTTCACATAAATTTCAATGCGACTGGCGACTGCTCAAATTACGTCGCATCGCGTCGCATCGCAGCGGCGTTCAAGTCAGTCGCGCTCGCGTCGTCTTCGTCGTCTTTGTTGCAAATGAATTGTGCAATTGAAGGAAGCTTCTTAATTTAGAACATTTTCGCCGTCTAATCATAATGAGAAGTCATCATGTCACGTCTTTAAAGTTTCAACAAAACACCATAATAATAATAATAAAAATAGAAGAAAAACTTGTCGCGCTAAAAAAAAAAAAAAATAAATTGTGGGGGAGCAGGAAATGTACGCGACAATAAGTCTTGAATTTCAATTGCAAAAAAAAAGTGTCATTAAATCGGCAGTTAAACATGAAGAAATTAGTTTAAACATGCATAAAACAACCGCAATAATAAAAGTAGCCGGAGGGAAACAACAACAAAAGAACGAACAAACGAATGAACGAGGCGCGTATCCGTATCTCTACTAAAGTATCTATAGCACACACAATATCTCGTATGATTAATGCGAGATCGTATTTCATTTTTCACGAAAACAAAACGCCACCTTAGCGCGAAGTGAGCAAGCGAAGCCCAGTCAGCCAGCCAGCCAGCAGCCGTGATAAATGACTGCATGTGCGTATGTGTGTGTGCGAGTATCTGTGTGTGTTTGACGATATCACAAGTGGGTATCTGTAACATCTCCTTATGTGTGTTTTCATATATATTTACATATGTATGTATGTATGTATGTGTGTGTTCTATTAGTGCGAAAATTGTTTGAATTAATTGTTTGTGGTTTTATTGTCTTGTGTGTGTGGCGATGGGCTTTTCCTTTTTTCTTTTTTTATTCGTTATCTTTTGCGTTTTGCGAGAGCTTATTAAAATTAAACGCTTCTTCATATTTTCTGCGTGATTTGCGGTAATTATTAAAAGTGTTTGTTCTGCAAATTAATTCGGAGATTTATCCGTCGTTGTTATTTGGCAAGCTTTGAGTCGGCAATTAATGAGAGATTTTGGTTTTAACTGTTTACAAATTGTTTTAGGCAATTATTTTGAAAAAAAAACTAAAGAAATTCGTCATTTATGATAGACAGGATCTCATTGCAAGTTCCGCTTAGTAAGAAAAGGTTCCTGCGGGAATATTTGAAGTGATACGTTTTAAATGGCGATCGTGATTGTTGCGAAAATAGAAAAATTAATTGGAAAAATGTTTTTGCCTTTTTTGGATGAGTACAAATTTAACTTCGGAGGTGCATAGGAATGTATTGAATTTCAGTTACATTTTAACAAGTATATTAAAATATTGAAAACAAGTAAAACGTACTCAGTTGGCTCAGAACGGGCGGTAATTTGAGTTAATATCGGATCGGTATGAGTGAGGTGCCAAAATGAAAAGTCTTTAAGAACTCTTTTTTTGATTAAGATAACACACAAATTATCTTAATCACCGTTTGAGATATAACGATTATTTTGTTAAAATATTTGCTTTGAAGGTCTAATTTCTAGGAAAATCGTCTTATTATAACCAGATATTGTGTAAAATACGACTTGAACCTAAAAGTGCATACTGCATGTACTATGGGTGCCCTTATTGTGCCCTTATCCAAGAATTTGACTTTTCAATTCGCGTGATTTCACATAAAAAATCTGTAGGTTACTGATGATTTGAGCTCAGATTACTGTTTGTATCTATATCTAATTATATCTCTAATTTGATCTAATCAAATATTAATCCAAAAAAGTTTAATTGATAAGATGATACATTCAATTTACGGATCTGTTTTTTAGATCTCCTCATATCAACTAATTTTTTGGATAGGCTTCTCTCAATAATATTAAAAACTTTTATTTTCTCGTCGTAACTGATTTTTTTTTGGATCCATATTTAAAGAAGATATAAACTTTAATTTTAAGAGCCATCTAAACTCGAAACTATTGCCGCAGTGCTAAAAAGATTTCATCATTTATTTAAATTAAACGCAAAAATGGACACTCATATTTTATTCCCACAGTTCTTTAGTTTCGAGAACTTCTGATTATACACTGGACAGAGTTCAATCGAGAGTATTCCGAAAATGGCAAATTCCAAAAATGTAGAATTCGTTTTTTGCGTTTTTCGTTGTTCTTCGGAGCAGGTGTTTAATTTAATTATTTCTTTTTGCCATAAACTTTATAATCGGTATATAAACCAGTTAAATTTAATAAAACCAAAAAAAAAAATTCTGAAATGATTTCAAAATTATGTTTAATATTATACAACAACACGAAATTATGAAAATTAAATTAAGTTTATGTACACGAATTTAAATTTAGGTGCGAGCTTTTAAGCCCACTTATGACAATTGCAATTCATAAATTACGGCCTACACTTAAGTTACAGTAGCTATAACAATAACAACAACAACGGTTATAACAACAATAACTACAACGAAACAACGAATACAACAACAGCAATTAATAATGCTTACAACAAGCAAAATATGCTTTTAGTATATCAAACAAGCTCCTTATCCCCATTCATGTTAATAATTTTCGTATTTTCTGCTTTGCAACAACAAAAAGGCGCTCGCCCCTCTCTGCCGCTTGCCGCCTAATAACCTGCTTCGCCATAACACACGCACACACACACACACGCCCAAACAAATCATTGGCGCGACCGAGTCAATTCAAAGCTTAAACTTAAACAGTAGCCAAATAGCTCAGAGTAACACTCAAACCACAAAACACGACGCGATGGCGATGCGATGCTGCTAAAACGCCCTGCGGTCACGACATCAAGCCACAACAACCCGGCAGCTGGCTGCTGCGGCTGCTACTTTGGCATGCCGCCTTCGACGCCCTCTGTACCCTAACACCCGCGACGACGCCCATACCAACTTTATCGAGAAAAGTACCTAACTACATTGGAGGCATACGACGGACGACAGACGACGTTCACGATTATTACAAAGTGAAGATGAAAGCCATTATTAGATTTATGCAAGTGGCCGTTTTAACCGCCAATGGGCTATATACGACATGCATACAGCCATACAGCCATACTTACATACCTATCCTGAGAATCATTTATTGTGGGTGAACTGGCGAAATATTTAAGAGGCTCTTAGAGTGCAGGGACGGTTTATTTATTTGTTCGATTTGTTGAGAAAAATTAATTTTGTTATTTTCGTGCTTGCGTATAATCATGTTTTTAAAGGAGCGTTCCGGAGTAATATTGAAGAAGCTGTTGGAAACCTATTTTCAATGATAAACGATTTTTTATAGTTTCTTGCTGAAGTCTAGCTTTGTTTTTAAAGGATTGCTCTGGAGTAAACGCATATTCAGGAACACTTCTTTGATGTCTCATAAATTCTTTTATTTATTTAGGAGTGCTCCAAAACAAAAATATATTTTATATTGTAGGTTGATTAGATTCCCAAACTGTCGACAACATGGAATTTAAAAAACAACAACAACATTTAAAGTACCCTCGCACCGCACCTGTGCAATATGTCACCAAAATGCCTGCCTGCCTGTCTGTCTGCCTAAGTATCTAATAAATAGAATTTAGTACTGCGAAAATTGCCATTCAGTTCATAACAAGTAAAACAAGAAAGCAAAAAAACAAAACCAAAACAATGCCAATAATAGGGTGTGTACGGGGGCGTAGTACGGTTAGATTGTGTGTCATTATGTTATTGTTTTATTGCTGTTGGTTTATTTTTATTATTTTTTTATTATTATTAGTCGCAAAGTGCCTTATTATTAATTTAAATATAGTATGCGATACAAACAACAAAACACACAGATTAGATGTATCTAACGTCGACTTCCGACGCTTCGCATCCAACAGATGCAAAATGCATAATTAAAGGCGCACGCGGCATTCACTCGACAACAACATCTCAAACCAAAAAACGAAAAAAAAACAACAAAAAAAAATGGTGTTTAAATGGAAATTTGGGCGCTGATATGATCAGCGACGCCAGCGAACTCAATTTTTCACACGTTCTGTCAGACGATTTAGTTGAACGCGAAAAAAGTAAATAATAAAAAAGATGCTGAACGACAAGTCGCGAAGCAGATTGAAAGCCGCAGATACGCGGCAGCAGATACTTAACCGTAATGCGGTTGACAACAGTAGCGGCTGCCTTCGCTACCGCACATCTGAACGTGCGTTAGCTACTGTGCGGCGGCGGCGTAACTGCGAAAGTGATGAACGAGCTGCAAGCGCGCCACAAATTTGCATGCGGCTTTTGTGCTGCTTTCATTGTAATGTGTTGTTTCTTCTATTGTTGTTGTTGTGTTGTTAGACAGACTTTTGTGCGCCCAGAGCGCGCGCGTTCAACACGTTTGTGGGCGTAGTATCGTTACTGTGCGTCGCTGAATTTCACAACGTTTTCGGACGCGCTGATGGCATCGAATTTGTCAGAGTTATGTGCGCGCGCCTTTTGGAGTTCTCGCTGATGAGCTTTGTCGTCTCTGGCTAAATTTAGCCCAAATTGACATGACGAATTGAGACGGCGCGGGAAGCATTCATTTGCCGAGATGCGAGGCTGTGCGTTAATTCAATTGCAAACAGATTGGCCACCATTTGAAGTTATTCTTATTCGCTTTAATTCGCTTTTATTGGAATTAATTGTGTGTGAATTGGACAGTTCTGCTAATGCAGCCAAATGGCAAAATTTGCAAAGATTTTTGTAAAATTTTCATTTTTCGAAGTTTTCTTTCGAGACGCAAATTTAAGCTAATTAGAAATGTTCAAAGACTTCTTAACTGCAATATTCATTGGAATAAGCGAGTCCATTTGGAAAAGTTAATCCAATTTGAAAACAGAAATCGAAATTGTTTCTATTGAATTATATACAGACACAAGTTTAAAAAAAAAAAATATTTTTGTATTAATCGCGACACAGTTTGTTGATTTAGGAAAGTTTTTAATTGCATTAAACAAATATTTATTTAAAAAATTTCAAATGTCAAACAAAAGTGTTAATGAAAATAATTAAAATTTAATAGTTTGAATATTTTTTTTTTAAATTTGGATTTTTAATAAAAATTTTATCGCTTCTTCCTTAATATTTCACTTTAACAATCTTCAATTTTTTATTAAAGTTTTTTTCAGTGATTTATCAGTTTTTGATAGCGAGCTTATTAACTTTTGAGCAAAACATATTCGGAAAGTGAAAGATGCATTTCCATAAATTAACATAACGTAAAAGTGAAGATATCAAAAAAGTGCCCAACGGCTAAACTAAACCAAAATGAAGTAAAATGAACTTAAGCAAAATAATTGTTTGAGCTGCGTACTTAAGTGGAAACTGAAAAACAACTCAAAGCAACGCTCGCTCCAGCTAATATAACAAATTATTACCATACCCGAGTTTCGAGTTGGTACGTTTGTTAGTTAGTTTGTTTGTTTGTTCATCCGCTCGTTCGTTTGTTCGCTCGCTCGGTTCGTTGCAAGTGTATAAACTCCAGTTAAACTTTAAACTTTTAAGAGCCACTCGCCGACCGCGCACAAGTGTAAAATAACTTTGGTCACTTTCGTTTTGTCAATGCTGGCGGCGGTGGCGGCAATGGCAGCAACGACATCGAGGCATCAATGGCAACAGCGGCACTTCGATATAACGACACGGCAGCCCCGCATAAAAGATTACACTGCACTGCCTGCTGTCTATACTGCTAGACCAAGTTTGCGTTCCTCGACGCGTGCGCTTCACTCTCCCCCACACGTTCACTTTTAAAAGCAAACAACCGCAACGAACTTCTAAAGCGAAAAGTGTTAAAACTTTTACTTTCATTGACGTGGCACGAGCCTCCGCCATTGCCGCTGCTCGTCGTCGGTCCATCGTCCGTCCATAGTTTGGCTTTAAATGTAAATTAACTATTAAGTACTCGCGCTCAAGTTCCCCTTCCCTCCTGTGCCACTCTTCTCTCACCACTTCTGTGGTGGCAGCCCACTCTCTTGTGCGTTAAATGTGTATGTGTGTATGTGTGTGTGGGTAATTGTATTGCGGTCACGTTTAAGCGGAGCATCTGTTTTATGTTTTGTTACACTGTTTAACACTGATCTACAAAATGCCGTTAAAAAAAAAAACAGTGTAAAAATAGTAGAAACAAAAACAAAAATAAAAACACAAACAAAAAAAATAAAGTAAAATCGAAATTACGACAAGACTCAAGCTTCGAGTTGTACTGTGGGGCGATTGGATATTTAAAGTCAATAAAATTTAATTAGTCTGATAAATTTAGTTTGAATAACCTATAAAATTCGATGAAAATGTTTAGAATCAAATTTAGAAATGAGCTTAGATTTAAAACAAATACTCAAATTGTACTCCTTAAAAAAATATAACAACAAATAAATTAATTTTAATGCTAATGAAATTTCGCTTTTATTAAAAATATTAATGCTAAAATAAAAATGTTCATTACTTTTCATTTTTCATTACTTTTCGTTTTTCAATTATACTTATTTTTCTCTTAATATTTGGTAAAGTTTTTATTCATCGTACCCACAGTGCGTCGACTACGGCCGTTTAGTATAGTGGAGCACTGGCGGCTGGCGGTGCTTGCGATATGTGGAGCACTTGTTGCCAATTATGACAGTCGGACAGACAGACAGACAGACAGACAGACAGACAGACAGACATACATCGACGACGCTGCGGCACATCGAGTACGTTTTAAAGCGACACACGCGGGTTGAGTACGTCGAGTGTGCAGTGTGTAGTGTACAACGACGGCAGCGGTAGCGACAGCGGCGGCAACAACGCGTTGCATAACTTAATTTTGAACTTTAATTGATGAAGAAATTTCGATTGAAAACTCTTTCAACAGCACGTGTGTGCGTTCGAGTGTATGCGTATGTGTGCGCATACACCGTGTGTGGTTTTTTTTCTTCTTCTGTTGTGTGTGTGGTTTATTAGTGTAGGAGCAGCGTTTGCACTTGGCAGACACGCTGGCGTATGATTAATCTAATTAAGTGGCAATAATCGAATTAATTAAATTTGGCAATGGCAATGAAATTCACAAATTGTTTTTTTTTTCAATTAATTTGAGTGGAAAATATTTGCGTTGCGCAAATTTTTTATACGAAATAGTTTACAAATGTTCGGATGACAAATTGGGGAAAAACACATCACAGCCACAGTGCAATGAATAAGTTCGTTAACATTTCGGTGTGTGTGTGAGTGTGTGTGTGTGCCAATTTCAATGTTGAAATATAAAATCGCATTTATTAAATCAAAGCAATTAGCAGATAAATTATTAACGAAATGATTTGTTGGTTTAGGAGAGTTGGCACCCATTTGGAAAATGCATTTAAACAAATGTTAAAAAAATTTGGAAAATTTGTTAAGCCCTGGTCAAAAACCCTGAGCCATTACAATACAATTAGAGGTACCTGCCAATTGTTGACAGTTTCGTTTTATTGTCAAATAACGTTGAGAGTAAGAACAACTCTCTTTCTCTCTCAACTATTCTAACGAAAACACAAAAATTAATATTTAATTTGCTTTTATTTTTAAGTTTCCTTTGTTGTTTTTATTGCTTTCCTTTTGGTTGTTTGTTTTGACAACGGATTTTGTTAAGTGTTCCGCGCTTAGCAAGAGAGCGCAGTCCTTAATGCATGTACCTGAAATAGTTGTGTCATGCCCTGAACAAAAATAAAACTTTTAAAATTCATTGGGGGCACGTTCTATTCCTGAAGTTTATTCTTATTGTAAATGTATCTTTGAAGTTTTTTATTTAATGTCATTTTATGCAATATCGCGCAATGATCTTAAATACATTTCTGGGTAGCAAAAAAGTTTGCCAACAACTTCAATAACTGCCATAAATTTGCGAAGTACCTTTCAGGGCACCACGTACGCTCATCTTTAACAGTAACAACGAAAACAACAACATCAACAACAAAAAATAAACAGCAACAACTTCATCGATAGTCGTCCAAAATTTACTCATTTCTTTAGCTTTTTAGTAGGTACGTGCACATATGCTCCTCCTCGTCGTCGCCGTCTTCATTGTCGACTAAAACAACAGCAAAATACCCAGACAAAATACAGTTTCCGAACATAATTCCAATTCTAAAGCGTCTTCAAGTGTCCCCGAACCGAACCGAACCGTAGCAGAGGTTAAATACGTGCGCCAATGTTGTCCCCCAACCTTCTACCCATTGCTGCTCCTTTGCAGCATAAACATAAAATCTGAACTAACAAAGCTGGCAAGCAACACTTGGCACTTTTGCACTTTTCACCCGAAAAAAGAGTCAAAATATGTATGTATAGGTGTGTGCGTGTGTGAGTCTGCTTTGTAGATGTGCGTGCGCTGTGTGTGTGCGTGTGTCTGTGTAGAAAATCTGAAAATTGTTCCCCGAGGAAGCTTGGAATATTAACTACGAAATGTACTAAGTTACGACGTTCGTACCAAAACAAGTTTCGTAGCGCTTTTGCAACAGGGTTGCCAAATGGATTTATATTGTTTTTCTTTGTATTAATTTACAACCAAACGATTCGGTGTCAAATTTATTTCATTAAATAATAAATTATTTAACTTATTCCCTTTGGTTTTTCGGAGCTCTGCACGTCAAACGTTATTTGACGCAAATCACAGAAATCCCCATTGACTTGGCAGCCCTACTACGCCAATGCTTCACTTACAGAGGCAGGACATACAAACGTGCCAAACTGTACGTTCGAGTATATCAGTCGGTATGTGCGAATATGGCTTAAAGACTTAAGTTTTGCAGATGGCTTAAATTAACTACCAATGATGATAATTTTGATGTTGGTCTAGGCACTCGAACTTGTAGTCAACGCATACACCGTAAACATGCGGACGTGTGTGTGTATGTGCTAAGGAGGGCAACTGTGTGTTAAGGAGGCGGCAACTGTTGCTTGCTCATACTACATATATGTATATCAGGAAAATTCAAGTTCCAAAGTACACGGCACAGAGCGTCGTCATATTTATGCGAATGTATTGATACGTGAATATCGATTTTTAGTTTTTGCCATTCAATATAAGCCAAGCCGGGAGAAAAAAGTTTTAAAGCCAAAACGAGTTGTTTGCCGGACGCTGGCCAAAGTACACGTATTAAGGAAAAGTCGTAAATTTTCTGGAAGACCTTCTATTTTTTGTTTAACTTTTACTTTAAGTGTTTATAAATACTTAATTACGATAAGACACTAAATCCCGCACAATATGCGCTAACGTTCGCGTTATTTAGTTTTCGAGGTTAATGCGAAAAGTTTAGCTGTCTGCTTTACGCTGGGCGCTTTAACCGGGAAGCAAAGTTTCAGTGAGAAAAAGTGGGCAACTCAATAAATATCAAAATTAAATGCGGCGCATAAAAAAAGGCGCAAAACCGATAATTTGGTATTCATCGATAAAGCTGCGATAATGAGAAAAAAATTTATGTTATTTTTATGAGCTTTCCTTTTTTTTGTTTCGAATTTTCTCCGATGTGCCCACAAGTCTGTGTCTATTTCGGTGTCTGGCAGACGCTCGAAAGGACACATGCTTTAGGGTTGATTCTGCTGCTGCTGCTGGCTTTGATTTTTATCTCAAGCGAAGACATTGCGAAGACATTGTTTTTATTTGCTACCGTTTTTGTTGTTGGCCGGCTTAAGTTTATTACCCGAAAAAATAAAGGTTGCCTAAAGTGTTGCAAAGCGACAGAAGAGAAAAAAATCAGTCAGCATATTGACCCTCATTTGCGTGGAGTAGGCCACGATGACGGGCCTTCATTTAACGCTGTTTGATTTTTTAATGTAACGCTCGTTCTTTGATCGACTTTTTTTCTTTTCTTCGAGCCAGCGTAAATCTTCATTTAACAATTCAATTAATTCCTTTGGCGCTTAAGTGAATGGGCGTGCCTAAGTACTTCACTCAAAAAAAGTAGCTTCCTTTTTTTTCTATCTTTCAGTTAAATTTTATGTAAATTGCTGCCGTGCGTTTTTTGTTGTTATTATTGCTCTGGCGTTGACTGTTGGACTGACCCTGGGGGCTATTTGCCGGCGGTTTTTATTTTTTGTGTGCGTTTTCGTAGCAAAGCAATTTTTGAGGCAACACTGGCTGTGTATATGCAACACTGCCTCTCGGCTTTGTGTGCTCAACGTATTTGCCTAAATTAATTTTTTTGCCAACAAGCAGAAAAAAATAAAATAAAACAAGAACTTAACTTAACTTTTGGCGGCGAAGAAGAAAAAAGGCAACATTGTTTTTGGGCGGCCGGGCGGGCGTTGAACAGCAAACAACAAAAGGGCAACAATAAGTAGAAGAAGCAGCACAAGGTTAAGTAAGTGTAATGAAAATAATTTAACAAGCGGAAATTAAAATATTTCCGGTTTGTGAACGAGCGCGCGGCATGTTTGCCGTTGCCTCAAGATGGCTGCCAAATTGCATTAGGCAGGGTTGATATTAAGCAAACCAAAAACAACAAAAAAAAAAGGAACATCGGCCTCAACGTCGTCGGCGGCGGCACTTTAGGCTTATTTATTTTTATTGCATTTTTGACATTTTCGTTGATTAAAATAAATCTGAACCTATTTGCATGCAGCTTCTGCCGCGGCAGCCATTTTTTATTTGCATTATTAAATTTTTGTTTAAGTTTCGGCATAAAAATGTCAAAATAAATGCGCAAAACTTTGCCGCATTGAAATAATGAACTCGTAAAAGCGTTTAAAATGCAATTTCGCAGCTGCTTCTCGTTGTTTGTTGTTGTAGTTGTTGTTGGTTTGTTTTGTCTTTGACGCTAGCGAGACGAGTGCAATTGACTTTTATGTGCTCATTTAGAGCATCATAATAATTCCGAACAACGCTCGCTATTGTCATCATTACCCAGCTCAACACCTCGCATGCTGAAGCGGGACGACGCGCCGCCATCTATGCACTTGGATTATAAATGGTGCTAGTTGAGCGTCTTTCAGCTGTCGACTGTCGTTTGTCTTTTGTCGCCTCGTCGTCACAGGGTTGCACTGTTTTAGTTTAACTACAATACTTGGAAGATGCTGCTGATGCGGCCGCGTTGTAATTTGCTTTCGCATGAGCAACATAGAGCAAAGCGTATGGCGACCACACAGAAACCCAAAAACTTAAAAAAATTCCAACAAGCGGTTTTTTTTTTTTTGAATACTTAACCATAAACGGCAACAAGTGTCACGTTATACAAAAACAAAAAAATGGGTAAAATTCCTAAACTTGGTTTTGTGCACTTCACCGCACTTGAGCCATCTCCTACCGCCACTCATTTTGATGAGAATTTCTGTGTTCTTTTATTTTTGCCACCCATTGTCGGCGGCGGCGGCTGCGGTGGTTTTAGTGCCTGGCATGGCGAAAAATATGACAAGGATTTATGAAGTTGACTTAAATGAGTTATTGCGCTTGTAAATTTTTGCACATTTACGAGCGAGTTCTACGATGATGAGCGCCTGCCGCTTACTCGCATAACCGGCGTTATGGGGCGCATTAAATGCAGCGGATTAATTGCTGGGTACATGGAATTTATATCGCAGTAAAAAAGCTCAATTCGAACATAAGGGAAATTTATTTTTATTTAAATCTCATGCATTTAATAAGCTTTTTTATTAATTAATCGATGAGAAATATAAATGAAGAAGCTTAAAGGCTACTTTAACTCTAATACTATCATAAATTTGATACTCAAATACATTAACTCAGGTGCTTTGAATTGATAAAAACTGTCACTACCAGCCGCTAACCATAAAGTAGAGCTTAAGTCACATCTACAAAGCGTTTAACTACTCTAACATATCTTCAGAATGTTGACGGAACTGTTCTACATTGGATGGAATGGATTTACTTGGATGGGTTAGATAAACTTAATTGACTGGATAGACTCGATGAACTCATAGGTAATATGAATTGGAAAGACTGAATGGTTTGTTTGGACGAAATTATATAGATGAACTGGATGGACTAGATGAGCAGGATAGATAAGATAAACTAGATGGACTATATAGACAAGATTGACTAGATTAACAAACGAACTTTTTGAACTAGATGTACAACAATTACTGAATGAACTGGATGGACTATATAGAAAGGAAATCGAAGACAGTTAAGATGGACTGAATGGTCTAGATAGTCCAAATGGACAAAATATTTCGATGAACTAGATTAACTGGATATTATTAGATTGACTTGTTAGACTGGATGGACATAATGGATTGAAAAGACAAAAAATTTTAAATCGACGAATAAACTTTATAAACTGGATGAACTAAATAGACTAGATGGGCAAGATGGTCAAGATTGATTGAATATACTGAATGTATTGAAGTGGTATTTCAATGAAAAAATTTGTCTAGCTGAAGAAAATCAATATTTTCCAGATTAAGTGAACAAATTTACAAAAATAACCATTATCAAAGATATTTAATTAGTGATATTTATTTATTACTATAAATAGAGTGCCCGAAAAATGTCACCAAAAATAACATAAATAAATTAAGAAGATAATACAAATAAATGTGCTGCAAATGCGAGTACAAAGAGAGAATTCCGAAAAATATTTTTGCATAAAATATCACAGGAAGATTTTTTGTCACAGCATAAGTAATTCGTTCTCCGAAATATTTCAACACTAACAACGCGAAAATTCACTTTTCGCAAGTGCATATCTCTTCTTTTTTTTGTTGCTCTTTATTATATACAATTCATGAGGAATATAACAACAACAAAAATAAATAAAAATGTCACCAACAAGCCAAAAAATATATACAACAACAACAAAAATAAAAATAAAGTAGTAAAAAAAATAACCAACTTACAACACTCACGCAACGACGAAAATGGTCCCACTGGCGCAATTTACCGCAGCACCACGGAGCAGACGAACGAGTGTCATGAATATACGGCATGATGAGGGCGGTGGAGGGCGGTACGGGAGGGGCGACAACGACGACAACTACGAAAAAGATGTCTTTTGTCAAGCATGAAATCCTTAAAGGATCTTCATCAGCGTAACTAAGCGGAAAAGTGTTTCGCAGTTTTGGGGCGAATGTATGCGAATGGATTTTGTTGTTATTGTTGTTGTTGTACAAGCGCATAACACAACGACTACAGCAACAACAAGAACAACAACTAGAATGACACAAAAACAATAGCGTCAACGAATTTTGCACACACACAATGCCAACAACAATAATTACTAAAACAACAAAACATGGCCGGGCATTTGCGGGTTGTCGTGCTGCTCTTGCTCCGCTTTGCATTTCGTTAAAATGGAGTTTATAAATTCAACACAATTTGGTAAAACTACCCGAAACTGTGTAGCCGAAAAACAACAGCAACAGCAACAACAACAACAACTGCCATGCAACCGACGCACTTTGTTACCAAATAAACAAAACCAACTCCCGGGGCTAAGGTACAATGTCACAAGAGCGCCGTTAGCTGGACAAAAAAAATATGCTATAAAATTTGAAATGCTTTAAAAAATATTTGAAGTTTTTAAAGTTAATAATTTTATTTGAATGTTGGTCAGTAGAAAAACAAAATTTAACTCGCATTTTACACCAGGAAATTTTAGTGGCGAGGAATTTTTTGTGAAAATTTTACAAATTCAAACATTTATGAAACGCTTATAAAGTATTTTTCGAATTTTTAAGGTCAATCCCAAAGAAATCATTTTCTTATATTTATGAATAGATTTTTGCAATTTCAACCCACTGTGCGTGAGCGCGCGGCAAAGTGAAGTCACCACCAGCAGCAGTAGCAGCCGCAGCAACGCAGGCATTCAAAATTACGTTAAATCGTTGTAAACAACGGCCGTGGCACATGTGCATGCAGCAGTATATCTGCTCGTCAGCCCAGTTCCGTCTATTTCCGTCCGTTCGTCCGTTCGTCTGTCCGTCCGTTCGTCCGTGCATCTGTCTGTTTGTTAGCATACGCCATTTTTGTAGGCCAACATTTTTGACGTTTGTTTCGGAATCGCAGTTGCTGCGCTGCAACAATTCAGAATGAAAAACCCCGGGGGAAAAGCTGTGATGGCAACCCTATTGTTGGGCAACAATAACAACAACGTGAACAATATGGGCATATATGGGTTGGTGTCTGTGTATTTGGGTTGCCATTGTTTTTCGGTCGAAAATTTAAGCCGGCTGCAATCGTGGCAAAAACCGACAGGAGCAACAGCAACTGCAGCAACAACAACATCAAAAACAACAACAAGAACAACAGGAAAAACTCCAATTAGTGCAATGTTTGTTTAAAAATTTGAATTTTACAATTTTGGCGCCCAAGCAAAAACAAAAATGGGTTTTTCGAGAGTATCTTTTTTTCTTTTAATGCACTTAAAAATTATAATTTTTGTGTTTACTCTTTCCAAAAGGAAAAAAAAACTTTTTAAATTGCTGGTATGCAAAAAAAAACACACATACTTGTGTAAATTTGTTACGAAAAAAAGTTCAAGGCCATTCTCAGCGTACTCACGCCCACACAGTAAAAAGCCAAATACAAAAGCGCAAACAAAACAAACAAAAAAGAATACAAAAAAAACGTCATGCAAAATCAAAGCAAATAAGGAAACCGACGGACGGACTGACGGACGGAAACAGTAGCAAATGTTGTCTGGCATGTTTATGACACTTTCATGAAGTTAACTTTGCCACACATAAACAAAAGCTACAAGGTTGAATGTGAAACAACGACACCGACAACACCACCAACAACAAAACGTACAACGTATAACAACATGCCTAATAAAAAAGAATGTACAAGCATAAATGTGAGAGGCGAGCGAAAAGTGTTGCAAAAAACAAAGTAAGAGAAGAAGAAGAGGAACAAATTGTATTGTCCTCTTCGAAAGTGTTGGCGGCATTTACAAAAGTATGTAATATGTCAGACACGTTTCGAGGCGATGCGAACAAAACGAAACAAAAACTTAAAGTCTTACTGCAACATGCCAGAAAGGCATAAATTTCGCTCATGCCACTTTTTAAAGGCTAGATCGATAAGCAATTTTATACATTACAAAAGAATGTATATAAAAAATTGTATTTAATAATTATGAATCTAGTAGGCAATATATGGAATAGAGGAGCCTACACATTTTCCGAATTTTTTTATGAATTAACCCAAAAGAAAACCTTGTGTTTGAAGGACGATCAGAAGAGCTTTTAGATAAATAGAGCTTTTTAAGGAAAGTCTGTTGCATCAATTATGAAGAAACCAATTTTTTAAAAGGACTTCGGAAAAATAATTTTTTAAGAAGGACTATCGTAATTTCAAAAGTATTTCGGAAAATTTATTTTGATGAAGGTCATCGAAAAATATATTTTGAAGAAGAATTTCAAAAAATTAATTTTCAAAAAGGAATTCGCAAAATCGTATTCAAGGACTTTGGAAAATCCATTTTTAAGAAGGACTTCAATTTTTTAAAAGGACTCTCGAAATTTCAAAACTAATTCGGAAAATACATTTTTAAGAAGAATTTCGAAAAATCAATTTTTAAGATGGAATTCGGAAAATCAATTTCAAGGACTACGATAAATAAATTTTTAAGAGGAATTCGTAAAATCAATTTTTAATTAAAAATTTCGGTAAATCAATTTTTTAGAGAGTCTTTTGAAAATAAATTTTGAAAAATAATTTGAGACTTCGACTTTTAAAGCGACAAAGACTGTCCTAAAAAACTCAGAAATATTTTTTACTGGCAATTTTAATAAAGGACGCTGTCAACTTTTCCAATTTTTCTACACCCAAAAGTGCTGCTTGCTGCAAAAATTAATAAAGTTAAAATTGACCTAACCTAACGCACAACTACAACTACAACAACATTTGATGTTGGACAAGCCACACTACTTACATAAATATAAAACTTTACACAATTTTTAAACAGATTCCTTGGCACTCGCAAAAGGAAGTCATCACCGAGAATTTGAAAAAGAAAATAACAGATTTGCATATTTTGACACCAGCTCAACCGCACTCTGCTGCTAACATGCACACCTATACACAAACACACACACACTCACACACACACACACACACACGCGCACACACGTACACTTAAGGGCGCACATGTGTGGCTGCTTGCATACGAAATAAATCTGTGCCGCATTCAGCTGAAATAAAAGCAAAAGCAAAAGCTAAAGCATATGCTGCGCAGTAAAAGAAGTAAAAGGAGTTATACGCGTACGAGTGCTCACTGCAAAAATAACAAAAACAACAACAACATGAAAAAAGAAGAAGCAAAATGTTTGTAGTTGTCATAAAGAAAACATTGGCAACACTTTTTGAAATTAACTGTCATCCATACACACTCACATATGGATATACTCGTGTATTTACATATGTATATATGTGTATATACGCATACATACTTACGAATGTGTTGCGGTGTGTATTTTGCGTTGTGTACAAATGCAGATTTCGCGTTTCCTGCACGGTTGCTTTTCTTTGGCAGTATCTCTTTTTTTTTCTTTTTTTCTTGTCGTTTTTTGTTGTTGTTGTTTTAGCCGTTGTTGTTGTTATGGTTTAGCTTTTTGTGATTTAAGTGTGTAAATGGGTAAATAAGCGTGTTTACTTCAGTTAGTCAGAGATAAGTGAAGAGCGCACCGCCGCTTTGGTGATTTTGTCTTTAAATCCACCGCCTGGGCGTCGTAGTCGTAACCCAATAAAGGGGAGTGGCAAAAAATAAAATGAACATTGGGGTTTGCCTTGCCTGCGGTTTACTTGAGGTAAATACAAATTTGGTGCAGACACGTTTACTTTTCTCACGCGACAAATTATAACAAGAATAATGACAATTCAAACGGGCGATGCAGTGTTGCCAGATTGTGTGATCATTTTTATTTTGAAATGGTATACTGAAAAAGTATTATTAATGTTATATAAAAAATAATACGATAAGTCTAAAGTAAACCAGATAAAAAGTTGACGGGAAAGTTTAAGCAATTGTCTCGGAGGTAATTTATTGGGATCCCGAATTGAAAAAATTTCTTTTATTTTAATAAATTGTTAAAAGTGTCGTAGAACAGAATTAAATATGGTTAAAAACAATTTTAAGTCTTATAAGTTATTTAGAGAATTCTTTGAATACGATAACTGGAAAAGCTCGAAAAGTTTCGAGCCTCTCTTCTAAAAAGGCAACTTTTCGCACTTGCACAAACCTCGAAAACAATTGTAAAATTCAGCAATTGTACTGTCGTTTCAGTTAACATAGAGTTTTGAGGACCAAAATGGTTTATACAATTGACTTTTTATCATAAAGAAAAAAGTTCGATAAACTAGAAAAACAACTTTTCAGGCCGAAACAATTCGATCTTAAAAATTTTTTCCGGATACGACTTTATGTAAGTGAAATTATTTATAAAAAACTTTCGAAATTAAAAAATCATATTGGGCGCTTGATTATAAAAAAATATTGTTTCAAAAGTGAAATGTCAAATGGGATAACAACAAAGTAAAAAATTGTACTTATTGGTTTTTGGAATAAAAACTTTAAATTTAACTCACTTAAATAAACTACAACAATTTTTATGGACGTTTATTAATATTAAATCACTTTTTCGAATACAAACACTATCAATCTAAATTCTAAGCACATAACTCCGGCAACGCCAAATGCGCGCACTGGCACAAACACAAACACAAACCCAACGTCGTGCGAGTGCAATAAAAGGAACGCCACTCTGCCACTTTGCCAAATGGAACTTTGTGTGTGTGTGTGTTTGAATATTTCTTTTAATTTTAATAAATAAGCATGAACAAAATAACATTAAATTACATATAAAAAAATTACACATACAACATAAAAACACGTTTCTCATTTAAAGCGCTTCTTTGCATGAGTGTAGGGAAGACAAAAACAACACAACAACATACAAATCCCGCTGCCAATTTTTGATTAATTGCCAATTTCAATAAAGGCAGCAGCAAAGTACTTTGTAAAGTATTTGCCACACTTTACCGAAATTTGATAAATGTTAAAATAAATTGCTGCAAATCACATTTCCACAATTTTTTTTGCGCCATACCCAATCGACCAGACCAGCGCCCCTCCCACCCATAGATGTCTCGTGAACCGATATAACGAGACGACGACGACGACGACCGAGGACCGACGCCAGGCAATATGACACTCTTGCATTGGCAGCTGTTAACTGCTCTAATTGATGTGCTTTTAATTGTATGAACGTCAAAGCGTGGGCGTGGCCTCTGATGAGATGGGGCGGCGTAGTGCAACTTTTGCACAAAATTCCCATCAATGACATCGACATCGACGTGTCTGTCTGTCTGTCCGTCTGTCTGTTAGTCTGTGTCGTTGGGGCAAAGTGTTCGCTTGTTATGCACATATGATTTTTTTTTTTTGCATTTTGTGTAGTTTTATTTTTTTCATGTATTTTGTTGTATTTGGTGTTTTTGTTGTTGTTTAAACACTTACCCGCATTTGTTTTAGTAATGCCGCTCGTCAAGAGACATATTAGTATGGCAACACTGGTGCACCAAATACTGCATTTGTTGTGCTGGATGTGCATTTGCGTCTTTTGTTGATATTTCTGTTGGTTGGGCAGATTAAAGCGCATTTTTTGTTTGTTTTTGTTTTATTTTTTGTATAACGACGGAAAACTGAAATTGAAATTAAAAAAATGTCAAATTAGAAAAATGAAGTCGAGCGGAGAAGCAAAAAGTATAGAATTATGCATACTAACTTATAGCTTAAAAAAATAACTTTTTTTGTTCGTTCTTGATAATAATTAGTTTGAGAAAAAAGCTTGACATAACATCTAGCCTACATAAAGTCACGCTTAATAACACGAACAAAAACAACACAAATTTATTTAATTTGTGGTTTTAACTTACATTCAGGGTTTTTTTCTGTTCGTATAATTCTCAGTTGTTTAAAATATTAGGAACCTTATAAGAATGATGAGAATTCGATTAGATTAGAGATATATTTAAAAAGTGAATTATTGTATAAATGAATAATTGATAAAATAAATGAAAGAACAAATTAATGAATGAATGATTAAATAAATGAATGAAAGATTGAATGAATGAATAAAAAAATAAATGAATATGTGAATAAATTAATAAATAATTGAATGAATACATGAATAAAGAAATAAATGAATAATTGGACAAATGAAAAAATGAATATATTGTATGAATAAATTAATAAATGAATAAATAAATAAATGAAAAAAATAATAAATGAATAAATGAGCAAATAAATGAATGAATAAATGATTAAATGAGTAAGTAAAATACTGAATAAATGAATAATTAATAATTTCATAAACAAATAATTGAATACTTAAATAAATATTCTAAGTATTTTAATAAACAAATTTTCATATTTTCACAATTTGTTAATATTTTTAATTTTTAATACTTAACTTATCACATTTTTATACTTTTAAATAAATAATCAAAAACGGAATAAATAAAAACATTTAACGCCATTCACTTTTTTTTTGGCAACAAACATTTTTTTTTGTCTTTTAGCAAATTAAAAAAAAAATCACAAAAAACAAAAACAAATAAAATGTTTAAACAATGCAAAAAAAGTTTAAGTTAAGAAATGTTTGTCGCGCATGTTGGGCACTTAAAACACTTTCTTTGTCAATTTGAATATTTATCCAAAAGAAAAAAAAAACTCAACTAAACGAAACGAAACGTCAAAGAAGACGTTTACAATATCAACAACAACAACAACAACAACAGAAACAACAACAAAGTAACCAACAACGCTTGCAAAGAAAGTGTCATTGTCGCTAAGGCGAAAATTAGTAAAACAAAAAAAAAAAAAAAATTCATAAAAAAACAACAACAAAAAAGCCATGCAAAACGCTTAAATTCTACGCGTGCAGTAAGTGCGACGCTAAGTTGGCTGCTAGTCGCCTTCGCCGTCGCCGTCCCACTGTAGCGTCGCTTCTGCTTCGTCTGCGATTTTCGTAATGAAGGCACTTTGTAACGCATTTTTCTTCTTCTTCTTCTTTCTGGTTTTTTTTTGTTGTACTATACAAATTTTTTTCTGTTTGTTTTTAGTCTTTCTTCATTTTCATTTTTCAATTTCCAACTTGTCATAATTTCATTAACTGCCGTCGCGCCGCCAATATGGCTGATGCGACTTGGCGCGTCGTTGACTTGACTTGAGTTGGCTTGGCTTGGCTTGGTTTGGTATGGTGCTGCTTGGTGCTGGCTGGCTGCCTGGTCGATGTTGGCTGATGTCACAAGTGTGCAACAGAATGTGACGTTGCGTTTTAAGCTGGTCACTATCGCATCGACATATGACGTTATTGTCGTCGAGTTGTTGTTGTGTAATAATTTGTGTGAACACCTTTTTCGTAATTTCGTTTTAATAAAGTTTTTTAATGCATATACATATACATATGTATATAATAATACATAATAAGTAATACAGTTTATAAAATTCTTATACTAACACAAAGACAAAATTCCTACCACAAAGGAAATAAAATTAAAATTGCATTTGGGTCTAAACTACTTCGTCATTTTCCTTCTAAAGTAGAATTGACATTAAGTCAAATAAAATCTTGGCTCACTCTTGAAATTAATCATTCTCAACATTAGCTCTAGAAGAGTAGCGTATGACTACATCACGCTGACCGACTGACTGACTGCCAGACTGACTTCACCTAACTATTTTTTAATCACATCCACCCCCTGGGCTAAGATTCCGACTATAACCGAAATTGAAAGAGTTAAAAAGTCATTAGAGCAGAAACGATGATAAAAGTTTTGCGAAAAAAGCGTAAGCATAATGTCGAAAACGCGCGCGCCACGAAACTTGGTCACAAAACTTTTGACAGCAAATGTCAGTCACCAAATTGACAGCTGTTCTCTGCAGCGCATTTACATTTTATTTTTTTTTTGAAATTTATCGAAATTTGTGTTTTGTGTAAATTCTTTTTTGATCTATGCATAACAAAGCATAATCTCTACTTATATATGTACATATATACATAACAAATTAACAACAAATTATTCAATTTTGAGTTTAACTTTTTTCTTATTTTATAAAATTTAATGTCTGTTTGTTTGGACATTTGTTTGTGGTCTATTTACGTTTGAACCACTGAATAGATTTTCAAGAAACTTGGTACTTATGTGCATTGATGTGTCGGAAAGGTTTTTAGCTATAAATTAATTGACCGCCCATCATCTTCACTTGTAAATAAATATGTAAATAAGTCCACAAAATGTAGAGTTTACACTTTAAAGCCGCATAGATTTGCTTTTAGTGTTCGGTAATTGGTGAAATTTATAGAAGAATTTTGGAATGGACTACACTGGATAGACTTTTAAGTCAATAACAAGTATAAGAAAGACTAGATGTACTGCATAGACAAGATTGACTGGATGATCTCGATATACATGATATGTAAGACGAACTTGCTCGACTAAATGATAGATTAGTTAGACTGGATGAACTGAATAAACAAAGATAAACAAGATTAAGTAGATAAATTAGATGGCCAAAATGGAATAGATGGACTGAATATATTGGATAAACGGATTGAATAGATGATGAGCTGGCTAAATGGAGAATAAAGAACTACATGGCCTAAGATATACTAGATGAACTGAATGGACTGGAAAATTTAATAAACAGAACGTTAAAAAAATTAACGAATTACATTATTTAAAAACAAGACGCGGCAAAGACGGATACGAGCAACTAGTAACGAACACTAAAAAAGCACACTACCACATTTTAGTGTTATCGTTCGTTTATTTGTTTAGCAAATTGTGTGACACTTTTAACACCTAAACTATCATAATTTATGTTAAACAGAGTTATTAAAATCTCTTATTCAAACATTGTAATGCAAATATCAATGCAAAATCCAACACCAACAACAACAACAACTTTTGTTGATAAATTTCAACTGGTTCATTGGTATTTATTTGTGTTAGTTAAATATTTGCAAAATTACAGTCATCAAATTGTAGTGAAATAACTAAAATAACCACCGTGGGCGTCAAACTATGCTGTTAACGCCGAAACGCTTGTTTCATAATTGTTAAGAGGCGGAACGTGGCATAAACGTTATTATTAAATATTTAATTGGCATCTCTTTTGAATAAAGTCCAGTGCATTAATTACAGTATATAAAATTCAAATGTCTAATTAACTGCGCACAAATATTAAGTAGTCAAATTTGACAACTCCACTAATGAGTTAATATCTTAATTGTCTGTTGTGAACGCTCCGCGCTTTGCTCTTGTCTCATCACCAGCAACGAACAAACTTTCTGATTAATTACAAGCGATTTAATATGCCCCCAAAGCAAATCCTGGCACTGACCTGCCCGCCCATGCTCATGCCCATGCCATTGCCCATTCAAACAGACAATTAAGCGGCAACTGTTTTCGATACTGCTATGATCTGATGTCGCTGCCGCTGCTACTGCCGCTGCATTTGATTGATTTTAATAACCGTGACGTTAATTAATTTTAAATTTGTTTAATAACGCAATTTGTTGCTGCCGAATGTCGGCCAGTCAGTCAGTCAGTCAGTCAGTCAGTCAGTGAGTCAGTCAAAGAGCCCCTTTGAAACTGCCAAATTACTGTCAAACGCCACTTCGAATCATCAATATAAATTATGTCATTCATTCATTCACTCATTCATTGATTCCTTTGTGCAAAATTTACTTCGCTATGGATAAAATTAAAGCAGTCGGGGGAAGTCCCCATCGAATTGTATTGCTGTAAATATTAACAAAAACTTACTTAACGAAAGTTGTATGGATTGTAAAGAAAATGGATTAAATTTGTAATAAGTACAAAATTAACTTGTAATATGTGAGGATTTTTCCCACAAAAAATATATAAAAAATGAAGAGCTTTATTTTACATAACTTCAAATAACTTTAACCCTAGAAGAACTTGTAAAGTTTCATGATTGAGAATGGTCATTGACTTATTCTTTCACTGGCAGGATGTTCCCAAAGAATCGAATTATACTTTCCATTATAGCTAATTATAGATAGTCATCTATCCCGATGTATTTAAACATCTTGAAATTAGACTATGAGGGAGCTGAGATTAACCCTTTGAAGGACCCGAAATAGAGATAAAAGCTTAAAGATCAAATAATTAATGACATAAAACAACTGTCCTATCGTACATACTTAAAACTCAGGATATTTGTTCCCAGATCTAAGTTTACACTTCGTTTGTGCCAACAAAATACCGTCAGCAAATAACGAAGTAGGAACTAACGCGTTAATTTGCCGGTAATTGGCAATAAACATTTAAACGAATATCTTACTCCACTTTGGAGAGAAACCAAATCACTAGCTTACTTAAAATTAGTAAATTATCAAAAATTAGTACCTACTCGCTTAAGTGAACAACTCGCTTAAGCGCACATTGTTTTTTCCTAAGTACATATACAATAATATTTTTTAAAGATTATCTATGAAACATCGAATTGCTTAGTACAAATAACATTAATCGTAAGAGTCAGGGTCAAAAATACTTCGAACTCGTATAACTAAATTAAGATAAATCCCTAATTAAATATCGGTGAATGAAGGCAACTCTAATTATAACCCAAAAGTGCTGGCAAAATTATCGCCGAATAATTGAGACATTAGTGGACTACTCGAATTACAACAAATTACCTGGATGAGTTTGTACAAAAACTTAAATTAGCTTTAACTTTGTAGAGATTTTCTCTTTATATGACTGTAGAACTTTGTTGCTATCATTAAAAAGTAATTTTGAAATTTTCAGTAATTGCGCTTGTTGTTGCTGTTGTTGTGATCAAAATTTCTAAACTACTTCTAATTGTGATTTCGTGTAAGTTGTACATTTGATTACAGCCATTGACAAATGCATTTAGATGCAGTTGCGAAAACAATTTGTCATTGTATAATTACCGTCAACATTTATTATTGACAGTACACACACACACACACACACACAACAGTCAGTGTAACACTCTCAACGCGCGAACGTATCAATTGCATCCCTCGGTGACATCTTTCTCGCCCCCATAACACATACATCAGACCGCCAGAACATCCGTCACAGACTCGTCACACCACCTCCAACCATCCTTAATTTGTGGTGCTGTCAATCGTTGTACTTGTGTTGTTGCTGTTGTTTTCGTTGTTGGTGTTGTTGTAATTGCATACACATGACTCGGTTGCAACCCTCCGTTGGCATTTTGTCAATAATTTAAATAATTTAAATTCACAGACAGACAGACAGACAGACAGACAGACAGTGGTGGCAACTTGTTGATTACAACTATTTATTCGTTTCGGTGGAGAGTTCAGATGTATCTCTATGTCTGTGTGTGTGTTTATGCAAATGTGTGTGTCCGGATTTACATTTGATTTATTCGATTTTAATCTGTTAATTAACACGAGTGTTTTGTAATTTGTTGACGATTTAATTGTTGTCGCCATTGTCGGCGTTGTTGCTGTCGGTTGTTTTTTTGTTTTAAATTTTATTTTTGTTGCTGTTATTTTTTATGAGATAATTCTTTATTAACAGGGTTAATAGTGTTATTGTCACGACCATTTATTTATTAACATATTGCGCTATGAGGAGGCTCCATTTGGGCATGTTATGTCACTAAGCGGGATTGTTAAGCTGTGTTTTTTTTTAAATTGTTGATATACTCTTAACAAGATTTTTACTGTTAATTAATTTCAAAGAACGTGAATTAAATTTTAAGCATGTTCTTAAATCGCAAGGGATACTAAAATCGATGAAATGGTGCTCAGGAAAGAGATGTACAAAGTTAAGGAAAGAAGATCGTCAACTTATTTAAGACCATTCCCAAACAAGGTTCGATATGGAAGAACTATTAAAACTTGTTGTTAAGCTTGAACTAGTTCAAATGTGTTCTCCAAACAGCTTTAAAGATTAAAGAGCTGTTAAGTTTCGACATCTCCACTCCGTCAAAACTTTCCCACCTAAATTTAGGTAAGATGAGATACCAGAAAAACTGTCTTATTATTTAATCTATAAGCAAACAATGTAAAAGACACACGGACACACCTACAAATCCATTTATAATTTTAAAATCATGTAAGCAAGAAACCAAGCTCGGAACAGACAAGAAAGACCAAGACTGATACGAAGCTGCAGACAATCCAGACTTGCAACTTTAACTGTCCAAATGTGTCCAAAGGCAAAGGATAGTCTCTTTCATTTTCATTAATAATCACGACCGCGTAGCAGCAGCCGACACCGAATAGATGAAAGAATCAACAGAGTAGGAACTCGTCGTGGCCACGACGAGATAGTTATGAGAAGCAGAAAAAGGGAATTCAATGTTGAAAAGTGGATGGAGTAGAGTGTACCCACAAATAACTCTCGAGGTAATTGCACATTTTGCACAACGTTGCAACGTGAGTGAGTATCTGCGAAATTCCACGAATGTGTCATGTGTGCATTTTGCAGATGGACAAAAGTAAACGGCGCGCAGATACTTTCGATCGGGATTGGATGGTCGGTCGGTTGGACGGTCGGACGGATGGTCGGTTATTCGGTTTGCACGTTTCAGCATCATTTCCAGCGTTTCCTTCCTGACGCGTCGTCATCGTCGTCGTCATCGTCATCGAAGAGGAGGCCTTTTGAGATTTATCTGTGCGTTTATAAATGTTTTTAATGTTATGTTTCGCATCTGATCTGATGGAGCGCTGCTCGGCGTAAGAGCCTGAGAGCGAATGTGGCATTCCTATGCGGGACGATGACCGCAAAGAATGCTGATTCATCTTGGACGTTGAATTCTTTTTTAATTTTTTTTTTACATTTTTTTTTAGAATTTCTTTGTTGTTGTTTAATTTTTGTTGCCGCTTAAGTTGAAGAGTGCAGGTTGCTGCATTGAAGCGCATCGGTTGCTGCCCCCCTTGGAATGTCGGTTGTCAATCGCAGAAGGCTCAGGTGTGCATGCGTGCGTACGTGCGTGCGGCTTGGACGCGACTGGACTACGTGACGTGACGACTTGTTGCAGTTGATGATGCTGTTGCTAGCTGCGGCTAGTTGCATTGCACTGCATTGATGAGCTTGTTGATGGCCAACATTAACGTTGATGATGGTCAAGCATTTTTGTATATATGCGCACGTTGAATTTGGAATTAAGCCGATCTATTTTTAGTAGTTTTTTGCTATTTTAAATTATTAGATGCAGTAGTTTTTCTTTTTAAGCTTAGCCCGAAGGCATCATCATGTGATGATGAAATTCCAGTAGCAAATTATGTTGGCCATAAATGGTTAGTTCACTCAGAACATTAAAAAAGCAATTTTGTATTATTTATAGCACCGCAGGTAATCATTTTATGGTTAGGAATTTGTGCTGTAATTGTGCTGGGATAAGTTGGAAAATGTATTTATAGACTTGACATGGCTGGGAAAGGTGGAATTAGTGTGCTTTCCCAAAAAGGTGCTGAGTGGAAATTAGTTTAAATAATTGAATTTTTGATGACTAAAATTATTACAATTGGGCAGAAGAAATTCTTAATTAGAAAATGTATGTATTTCCATTTAAAAGCTGCAGGAATTCATATGGAAACAACGTCAATTTAATGGTTTATGTCATGTTAACCTTTCATGCGAATGATTAACCAAAAAATTACGTCTTAAAATTAACCGCAGTTTGAAATGTGTAAATAAACCTTCTGTTCTAACAAATACAAATTAAAAATCTCTATTAAAATCACATGTCAACACGACTTCTGTTTGTATTGTCGACAGAACAACATCTGTCAAATTTGACAGACTCAAGGCACCGAAGCGAACAAACTATTTTTTTTCGGGGAACTCCACCCAAAAAAGCGAATGTAAACAAACAAACAGACAGACAGACAAATACACATCAAACTGCGACTAAATAATGCTAACATATGTATAAGTACATACATATATATATACTTACATACATACTATATGTACAAAATATTCTAAAACCAGCGCGTCGACTACGACGACGACGTCAGTGGAAGCAAACAAAAGCGCCTTCGTACCGCATCCCATGCTCTGCCGCTCGCTCCCTATACTCCTAACCGACTTTGGCAAATGTTCTGTGGCCTTGTTTCGGCGCACGTTCCACCACAGCACATTGTTGCCACTTTAATTACACACACACACACACACAAAAATTGCGCTACTGCCGAAAAAAAGTTGAAGTACTTAAAAATACTTAATAATTATTTTGTATTTGTTGTGTTTGTGTGTGTGTGTGTATGTTTTGACTGATATCGTTTGATAGCGTGATATATTGTCAATATGCGCTCAATACTAAATGATAATTACATTCTTTACCTTCTCCTTGATCAGGTATTGACCCTGTTCGTTGGCGTTTAGGACGTGACTGGTATGACTGATAAGGAAGCTTCCGATGACGGACGCACTATTGCGTAATTGAAGAATTGTCAAAGTGATCATGATCATGATCGTTAAGGCCATTCTAAAGTTCTTTGTGAATCATTTTGAAAGGTTTTAGAAAGACTCCTCAGCCAGCAATTGAGATGAAAAAGTGAACTGTTGAGCTTTTTGGATTTTTCATTTCCAACCAATAATAATTAATTTTCAATGTGGGTTCCTTTAGATGATGCGTCCTGTCGAGGCACAACTAATCAAAGTATATGTAGTATTTCGAGTTGCAACAAATTTTGGAGTACTCCCTCATATCTGATTTTAGAAATAGACGAATCAGCAAATCTCAGTTCCTGAGCTGGGAAAGTTAACTCTAAAGATTACTGAAGTATTTATTTCTATGTACTGAAATAAAATATGCAAAGGCGAGTTCTCTAGAAGGATTCCTTTCTGGAGCATATTATTTTGTAGGAGTATTTTGAGTGGGAACATATATTAGAGTACTCCCCGACATCAGGTATGCATGATATTGTCTGTTTAATTTCTTAAACTTAAATTTATATTTTTCGATACCGTCTATTTGATTGTTAGAATGGCTGATATCTAACAATCTATTGCCTACTGTCATTTTGACGGCTATAGTCGGCCTAACCTAACAACTATGCTAAAAGCCTTTCAACGAATTTGTTATTATTACTTTTGTTGTTGTTTTTGTTTTAGTTTTTGTTTCGGTTCGGTTCGGTTTGGTTTGGTATGTATAAACGCTTCGGGTATTAGTTTTGCGAATTAGCGTGACCACGTCGAATGCCACAGTTTAAATTGTTCGAACAAAAACCGCAAATTAGCAATTTAACAATTTAACGCATTTGACAAGCAAATTGACAAACCGCGACTGTCATCCAATTGTCAAAATTTTGTGCGTGTTGCGCGCGCGTGTATAACGACATACAAACGAGTATGTGCGCGCGTGTGTGTATATGTTATATTTATGTATGTATATACATGCCCCAAACACACCTACTAATTTTGCAAAAAAAAAAAATCGCCGCATAAACGCAAATGGAAAATGAAAAAAAAAAAATCGCTGTACGCTCCGCTATGCTGGCGTGTGTGATTAACAATTCAAAAGTGAAGAAGGTTCAGAAATGAAATGCGCGCATGTCAAAATGACACAAACGCTGTTAAAATTTTAAAATTAAATCTTTAATTAAATGCAAATTTAAAGCATAAGTTTAAAATACACAACTACAACAACAACAACAATAATAATCATAAAAGACGAATACGTAAAGAAAGAAAAAAACCAAACGAAACGAAACGCCTTCGATTTGAAATTGTTAACTCAATTCCCAGCTGTATGAAGCGAGATCCAAAAGGAAGGTACTTCCTTTTTTTGTTTCGTTTTTTTTTTGTTGCGACGGACAAAATCGCCAAAATTCCAAGCGCAACATAAATTATTTCATCATCATTTTGGCAACAACTTCCACAAAAAAAAAAAAAAAAAATGCTGAGAAAAAATGAAGCAGAAATAAATCGTAATAAAATTCACGATAATGCTTTACGATACATGTATGTGTGTATGTATGTATGTACTCGTATGTCAGAAAGTCACGTAAACTCGGCGAGTGCATTCACATTCCCAGTGCCCACACAATCACTACAACTGCCACGGAATTTAACGCATATCCTCGGTGTCGTCGTCGGTGCCGCACCATTTCCGTACGTCCGCACGGCTCAGACGCAACCGATCGACCGACCGACCGACCGACCGACCTAACCGACATCTTTCACATGTTTAAAAGACGACAACGAAGACGAAGACGTTATTTCTGCTCCAACAGATTTGCTCCACACCACTCTGCCCTGCTTTGCGCTCTGCGCTCGGTACATTCGCTTCGATGCGGTTCGTTTAAAATCAGTCAATTACATTATTATGCGCGTAACTTTAAAATACCAACGCGAATTCCGATCCATTCCATTTCATTTCATACCCAAGTTTCTCCTCCTACTTTGTATATATACGAGTATATATTTTTTTTATGGTTTATTTGGTTGTTGTTTTTATTTTTTTGCTTCTTCCCCTTTTTTGTTGTAATTCCTTTTTGTAAGCCAATTATCGTTTGCTTGTTTATCAGATTCAGAACCGAGAGAATTCCTTCTTGGGCTTTTGTGTATCTTTACTTTTTATTTTTGTTGTTGTTGTGGTAATAACCGAGGTAACACCGACAATTATGTTCCTTCGTTCGTTCGGTTGTTCGCTGGAATATGTTTGAGTTACTGTGGGAAGATGTGCGGTGGTTTGTTTTGTATCTCACAATGGAGGAGCATGTAGATTCATTAAATCATTGATTTGCGAAAAATCAAAAATTATTATAATTTTCGTAATTGTTAAAATAATCATTTTTAAATTAAACATAAATATTTGTTTTTGTAATTTTACAAGATTTAAACTTTTATTTATATATATATATATATTTTAGCAAAATTTCATTGATCAAACGACTTTGTTAAAGTATTTTAATCATCTTATATCACGAGTAGACTTCTCTGCATTTGAACTATGTTCCAAAGGTAAACAAAAATTAAACTGCGTCTAAAACCTCGAGAATAATTTAAGGAGTAAGTTTTTAGAATTATTCAAATTTATCGATAATACAAGTGTGGGATATACTTGTATGTTTGATAAGATTATCAATGAGAGTTATCTAGTCACTTAGTCGCTGTGGCCTCAAATGGGAGATTTGTAATACGCTCAATAAATTATAACTGCTCTGAAAATCTCGCATTCATTAGGCATTCAAAAACTGGAGACCTGTCCGCAATTTCTTTGCGATGTAAATTTATGATTAAAATCATTTTTTATAGTACATTCATTTTAATCTTTGATTATCACAATTCAAACTTGACTTAAATACGAACTTCTGTTATGAAACCGAACATCTTTTCTTATCTAAATAATTGATATAAAACTCATTTTAAAATTATGATAACTATTGCAAAATCAATTACCTTTATACATCCTTTATACAACAATCAAGCTTACTAACTGAAACTGGAATCATAAAGCAACACTTCAGTTAGGCTAACATTACAACTTCACCTCACTTGTACATAAAAATCTGGAAGAGATCAGTTCCAAACTGTATTTAAATTGAGAGTAGCGAGAGACACAACCTTTCATAGCAAACCCTCTCAGTCTAAGTATTGTATAATTAGGATTTGCCTCTTCTAGTTGCTGCTTTTCTTTTAATAGTTCTAGTTTCTCTTGAGCAAGTGACGTGAAGCTTCAATATATATCCACCTTTGTACTTGGATTTTCCAAATTTGTGTTGTATTCGATTTCAACTCTCGGGGTTAATATTTCAATTGACATTTTGATTTTATATTAAAAATTAATTTTGAAATATTAAGAATTTGTTTGATGCTAATAAAAGAACGTTTTACTTTGCTAATCAATATAAAATTCTTAAGCGTTATTCGCCGCTCCGCATCACCTCAATTTGCCATGGAATACAAATTTAATATCGATTGCAAATATGGAGCAGAGACTACTTCCGTGATGCGTCAACAGAGCGATGACTTCACCGCACAACTTACAACAAAATTCGCAAAAATACACTCACACACACATCCATACAGCACACAAACGAATCGAAAAAAACCAATAAATTGTTTCGTAGTATTGCGACAATGGATGTTAATATTTGTTCCTCGTTATTATTGTTGTAATTCAGTTGAATTCTAACAGCACGAACAACAGCAACACGACAGCAACAACATATGATAACACCAGCCACCAACCTAAGTTATCGTTTGTATGCATAAAATCATTGTCGTCAACACTCTGCGTCGTCGTCAGTGCAAAATGTCAAAGTGACGTATTGCGTCAGTCAGTCAGTGTAAGAGTTGCCACTCTGCCATATGCCCATAGTAAATAGTTGTAGAACCACTCATCACAATCATCAGCAGCAACTTTTCTACACCGCATATATCACAACAACAGCAACTACTATAAGTATTACGATGAAGTGGAACTGGAAGTGGGAGGTGGCAAGTGGGCACAACACTCTTCTCTTCGCTCATTTGTTTATTAAGGATTATACCGTTAGTTTGAAATACTCATAGTCTCGTCGGGAGTTGTGTCATTATGGCAATGGGGGGCGTTTCGTTGTTGCTGCTGATGTGACGAAAATATGGCGCAATGTTGGTAAATTTGTTTTATTGGATATCATTGTGATATATATGTACTCGTATTTGGTTTGTTGTTATTTTGGTGTGCATGTTTAAGCCATGACAACAGGCCAAAAACAAGTAAACAAACATTTTTGCCAAGCAAATATTACTTTAACTGAAAGTATGGCCAGGGTATGGGAAGCGTTTCGAGTATTAGCAAAAGGATCATAAAATATTTTGATAACAAATATTCGAAGGGTGGTGTATATATGTATGTGTGTACGTCGACGAGCTATTGAAGATAGGACACTTTTGGGTCTACAACAAAATTGGTTTACATATTTAGAAGTTAAGTTCGGGTCATGCTTTTTGTCACGTCTTGGTTAGATGTGTCTGCAATATTTTCAAATAATTATTACATCTGACTGATGACAATGTTGGCCTTAATTAATAGAAAGAGTTTGGTTATCGATTTGCTTTCAGCTTACTCGGTCGGTAATTTAAAACTCGTTTCCAAAAAATAACACTTCCGACTGGTTTTCCTCGAGAAGATCTGTTTTGTTAGGTACTTCTTAACACTCTTTTAGAAGTTTTTAACAAGAGGAGATCTTGCTTTTTGGGTCATTTCATACCAAAAGAAATAGAGTAAAGAATCGTAAGTGATGTAGGCCTCCCACTTCCAAGAGAAGTAGTTACTTTAAGCAGCAACTTAATCTTTCTGTTGTCGTTTGGATACACAGAGAAAATAATCATGTAAAACTAACATGAAATTAATAATATTTTATTAATTTTTAAACTCAAATGAGCGTGTCCAAAATAAAATTGTCGGCTTTAATTTATTTAATAAATTGACAAACATAAATTTTGACATATGCCTTTACCTCTTAACAGTGGAAAAGGTCATTCCAACAGAACCCAATGTTAATTTAACAATATATATAGTGTTTTTTTCAAGAATCTGTTCAGGGAATTAGTTAGAAGGTTAGAAGGTTGAGAAAGGAAAATGGGTTCATTGCATGTTATTATGAGAAGAGACAATTCAAGAGAGGAGAAGCTGAGAGAAGTGATATGCCTTACAAACTGAGCAGGCACCATTCCAACATTGTCATCATATTACCTGATGAAAGTGTTACTTTAACACTTTTCTATGTTAAATTAAGAACTACATTTAGTTAATATTTTTCATATTGTTGAAATTTATGTGATAAAATTAATGTTCAATTAACATTGCATTATGTTAAACTGATATATACATTGCTATGTTATTTTAACACTCCGGATATATCGTGTACATTTTTAATTTCAATTTTCCATACAAAATTGTATATGCAAAAATTTAACATGAAAACTGTTAACTTCACATTTATAGAAATATTCTGTTTCTAGTGTCAGCCAAGTGTTCGCTAAGCGAGATCATCATACAAACATTTTATCATCATTCTTAATTAAAAAAACTTATGAATTTCTTTTAATAAATTTATTTTTAAAACAATTTCACAACTTCCGGTATTAATGACTGTTTTTTTTTCGCAATTTTTTCTGTTGTATATACGAGGTAAAAAAACGAAAACGTTTTTGGCAATTTTTGTCAATTTGTTTATACTTCATGCCAAAAAACCAAAAATAAATAAAAAACAAAAAAAGTTATAAATAAAATAAATATTAACTTAAAATATGACAACAACAATAACAAATAAAAAACAACAAATACAAATACATGAATAAACAAATGAATAAATGCGAATTCTTAATGAAAGAAAAACAATGGCGCAGCTCAGCTCAGCTCGACGCACAGAAACTGCGACGTATGTAAACAATTTGATTTTACGTTGACTGGCTGTTATGTATGCGATGGACAGATAACCGACACAGTGCCTCTAATGCATATCATTTCACTTTGTTGTTGCAACGTTGCAATATAATTTTACAAAATAATTGCAATTGCAATGCAATAAATGAAATTATATGAATTACTTTTCAGCCATAATTGTGGGTTGGCCACCAACAAACTTCAGTTTGAATCACTTCAAAACAAAACAAATTATATATTTTCTCAATCCGATTACAACCAGTGACATTGTCACTAGCGCGGCAGCACGCCTTCAAAAAAACCCAAGCGGGACCCTTCATTGCTAAGCGCGCGCTTTTATGCTAATTAAACGTTTCAGTTAACAAAACGTTTTTCAATCAACCGAATCGGTACACGAGCATCGCTCAAGCATTTTTCAGCGATGATTAATTTCGTACTAACGAAAAAAGCATCATCAACAACAACAAACAAAACAGATTAAGAGTGTATATAAATATGTATAGGCATCCGAAAGATGAATCAAACTGCAAAGACAAAAAAAAAACCGAAGAGTTTATTGTCGACACCATAAACGATCGACTCGACCGCTACAACACGTCTTGCCTAAAAAAAATATACATAAAAATACAACAAAAAAGAAAAATTGGCGTGCCACAACAATTTAGCACAAAAACACATCTTAATAGCGCACCGCAGCCGCAGCGGCGCACCAACGAGATCAGTGCCGCACCAACTGCGCCTGCGCCTGCGTTTGCGTTTGTTCACTCAATTCGATCGGCGGCGTTCGATGATGATTTAAACAAAACATATTCACAGTGGCGCACGATTTAACATTTTTTTATTTACTACTATACTCGAATAAAAACGCAAAAAAAAACAAAATAATACAACAACAATAAACACGATATAAACAAATTACTAAAGCGAAAAAAAAAAATTAAAACCAAAACCAAAATCGGAAAAATAAACAAGGCTTACGAGTATGTCGATGCCAGGCACAGAGCCAACAGGTGAGCATTTTAACGCCGTCGACGATCCGCACTGTTCACATGCCGCCGTCGCTGCCACCGCCGCCGCTGCCGGTTTATCGGTTTATTCAGTTCCGTTGAGTGCGGTTTAGTGCGACGATCGGTTGTTTCGATCGTTCGTTCGTTCGTTAGCTCAGTGGAGCAATTAGCGTAATTAGTTGCGCAATTTAAAAAAAAACATTTTTTTTTTGGCTCAGCCGATGATGTTTAGCCGGCTCGCAATGCAGTGATTAATTTTAGTTGACGGTGGGCGGCAGCGATTTGGAGCATTAACAGTGACTTAACAGCGCATTAACAGTCGAAAAGACGTTGTTTCGTTTTATTGTGGCATTGTGTAATTTTTGAGTTATATGCGGATGAATTTCATCGTACGGTAGACTTTATAAAAAAATTCACTATTTAGAGTACTCCATATAAAAATTCGGGTGTTCACTATATCGAAGTGTTCACTGTACCCAGACACTACTGTACACGTAACTAGCGCGTCCAAAAATGGGGAATGAAAAATGTTCTCTCTATCTCTCCTAATCTCCTAGTCACTATAATTTTAGACACTGTTCCTTGGAATATATATCGAGTAGAACATTTGGCGCTATACCGCCTAATTCCACAGTTTTAAGAAGATGGTGCTTTGAAATTACGAGGGTGGTCCGATAAGTCCTTAGCCTACAAGAGAAAATTTTTTTTTTGGAAAAGTGGCTATTTAATTCTCAACATAGTCTTCTTAAAGCTCAATACACTTGAAGATGCAATGCTCCAAGGTCCGCTAAGTAGACCTCCATCGATCAGTCAGGCTAAGTACTTATCGGACCACTCACGTCAAGTTAAAAGCGAAAGATTTACAGTACAATACAAACCTCACAAAATTTTGTGTTCGCATCTTTCGATGAAAGGTGTCCGGAGCGATTTATGTCAAAACTTTTATTTATGGTTTGGTTCACCCTAATGAACACCTTTACTTTATGTAAATGAACAAACCTAAAAGTCAGAATCAAAAAAAAAAAAAAACATGCATTCAACATGATTTTGATTTGTCAAACTCCTTTGTCGGAAAATCCCACACAAAAACTGTTTGCGCAAAGCATTCCCTTCGGTGCAGAAACCAAGTTTACAGTCATGTTCTCAAGTATGTACATACATGTATATTATGTATGTGCATGTGTATGTATGTATGTAAGTGCAAACACGCGTTCAGATATGTCAATACCGAACAGACTTCAAAACACTCTTGAAAACTGTTAATGTCGTTTTAACTGTCACATTACGGTCTGACATAAAGCACAAAAATGACATTTCTTTGTATGTGTGTATGGGGAATAAATACTTACATACGTACATACATACATATACATATGTATGTACATATAAAAATCACATGTGAGCTTTAACTAAAAATTGAAAAATTGCGGATATTGAACTTAAATGGCAGTTAAAACCGAAAAAAAAAATCATGTTGTGTGCAGTAAATTATCAAAAGCAATTATTAAGATTTTATCTAAAACACTTGAAGGTCATATTTGTTTCTGGGTTTATTAACAACAACAAAAATACAAAATATTATATAAAAATATTTTATTTCGCTATTTTTTTTATAGTTTTTTGTTTGTTTGTTTTTTTTTTTTTTTTGTAAAACAAATCTAAACAAGTCGTTAAAATTGTCAACAAATATTAACAATAAAAATTTTGAATACCGCCGGACCAAACAAAAATTTTTGACAATTATGAATTCGTAATTAATTATTTATTGATTTATGCACAAAAATCGTTTATCATAGTTTTTTATTTAATATATTTTTATTATGTACTAAACGAAACTTGCTCATCAACTTCTGGATAAATGAATCCGATAAATATGCGCGTAAATGTGAAACAAAAACAACAACAAAACAAACAAACGCAAAATATAAACAAAAAACTGGTCCTACAAGCATTTCGGCGAATTTTGAAATAACGCTTAAGGAATTTCCAAGTTAACGAGAAAATTCGCAAAGCTATGCGCTAAAGCGAAAGAAACAGAAATTAAGGCAAAAAGATGCGAGACAGCCAGCCGGACAGCCTTCAAGAGCGCCGCTCATCGCCGCAGCTAAAAGCCAATATTAACAAAAATGCATTTAAGCGTTTTTAAACAAACCAATCTCAAAGATTTCCACGAATTTGAGCCGCTTGCGGCGGGCTCATGCTTTTGACGTTTGGATGGATAGATGGATGGTAGGATGGACGGATGGATGGAGGGATGAATAGACGGCTGGATGCTCTCATGACCGGCTGGCTTAGTGACTAAAGTGACGACGACGTCGACATGACGACGGACTTATTGACTGGTGACTGGAAAATTTTTAAATCATTTATGGAAAACAAACAACAAACAGCTACAACAACAACAACAAGTGTGACTAATTTTTTTGGGGTTAGTATGTAAGCAAAGTGGAACTTGTTGAAAGCGCGACTTGGTGACAAATACCAATCTAATATGGAGTGGTTGTTTGTTGTTGTTTTTTGTTTTTATAAGTCAAAAATTGTTTTTGTTTTTGTATGGCAAATTTGTTTTTTCTTAACTTTTTTAAATCTCAAATAATTTTAGCATAATATTCAGTTGTAAAAATTTTACTTATCAAAATTCAGTTTAAAAAAGTTGAAACTTTACAAAATTTTGTTTCCCAAATTTTTGGCTTGTCAAAAATTTTTTTTATAAAAATTTTCTTTTCCAGAATCCTGGAAGACAAAATTCTGTATGGATATTTAATGAAGGTAATAACACTCCATAACCATTGTTATTTATAGAATGTATAAAATTTTCTCGGCAATCATACATTTTCATTGCCCAGCTCTCAGTAGATCTAGACTAAACTACTTTGGGTGAAGTTACTCTTCCTCTTTGAAGGATATTTCCAACCAAAATTGCTCAAACTTTCTTAATTGTGTATTACTAAACAACTTTGAAGACCTCAGTACAATCTTCGTAACACGAGGGACCAGTAAAGGTCACATATAGATCTCTCTTTCTTGTTAGATCAGCGAATTTAACCTAACTTAATCATAGTTTTGTAAAAGTTTTCGAAAGTAGATTTAAAAAAAAATACAATTTAGTTCAGCAGCATTCTTTGGCTTAGCGCAATTTTTGACAAGCAGAATTTTGAAATAGCAGAGTTTTGAGTACCAGAATTTCAGAAAGTTAAATTTCCAAAGTCAGAATTTTGTTTTTCATAAACTGAATTCTTGTATGCAGACTTTTTAACCAGCAGAATTTTGAAAATGGGGAGTTCGGAGTTTTTAAAAGTTGAATTAAAAAAAACAACATTTTTTGAAAGAGCAGAATTTTTAACAAGCTGAATTTGGATAGAGCAAAATTTTAGAAAGAAAAATTTATTTTTGAAAAATCAGACTTTTGGCAAGTGAAGATCTGAAAAAGCGAAGTTTTGGAAAGTAGAATTTTGAAAAATTTTATATCAAAAGTCAAGAGTTTGTCCAAGCAGATTTAAAAAAAAAAATTAAATAATTTGTTCCAACAAAATTTCGAGCCGATTGATAAGTTTTACAAGATTTTTTGAGGTTTAAAAGTATTCAAAATTCTTGTCATACACATAAAAATATTTTTAGTTAATTTTCAAATTAGAGTTTTTTAAACAAAGAGTTTTAAATTTGATTTATTACAACAACAAAGTTTGTAAACTTTTTCTTTAATTAGTTTTTGTTGTTGTTTGTCTTGAAGTTGCAAAAACTGAATGAATGAATTCAATGCGAGCGAAATCAGCTTCCTGCCTCAAAGCCAAAGCCAAAGAAGAAGAAAAGTGTTTTGTATTTGTTTTCGATTTTTCTTGTTGATGTTGTTGTTGTTATTATACGCTAGCAAAATGCACGAATTTTTGTATAAATTGATTTAATTGTTTGTTTTTTTCGTTGTTGTCGATGTTATTGTTGTTTTTATACTGTGGCAGCGAGCGCAGTTGCAGCAGTTTGGTAGCAAGCATTGCGCGTGTGTGTATGTGTGTTCGAGTGTGTGTGTGTGTGTGTGTATGCTCGCTGCAAGAAAATTAGCAACAATTGTTCATGTGCAACAGACGCCAGGCAGGCAACAGCAGCAGCAGAAAAGCGCCAGCCAGAAAAAGTTTTTTTCGTTATTCGTTTAAGGAGATTTTTCTCTGCTCTTGTACAATTTTTGTTGTTGTTGTTTTTTACAATTTAAAAAATTTTAAGTTTTTGTTGTTGTTGTTGGTATTTTTTATTTTTAAGTTGATTTAATGCAATTACCCGCGCGTGCAACTTGCCACAACGGAACGAAACAAAACAAAACGTGATTGTGGTATGCAGCAGCAGCGGCAAGCGGCAACACTGGCAGCTGCTGCTTGCCGGCAATGTTGCACTAATTAATATTTTTTTTAATATTATTTTCTCATATTCATTTTGAAAAACTTAAAAGTTCGCATGTTTGCAAAATATTCCAAAATTTATTAAAAAGAAATTTTTAAATTAAATCGAAAGAGTTGAAAGAAAAATTCACACTCAAAGAAATCGAATTCGTCAGATACTTTTGTTGCATAGGCTAAGTCGCATTTTATTTAATTTTTTGCTATTTTTTTTTAACGTTTTTAAAGCGCATTTATTGAATTAATACACCGACAAACACACATACATACACGTATATATGTGCACTACAGTGTTCTTCATTTATGTATGCGACCGTTTCGATTTGACCAAATAATTGCGCATGCAAAGCGCATCTTTCAGCTACTTTTTGCTGTCTGCTGCTGCTGTTGGCTTTTACAATTGGCTCTGTGTTGTTGTTGTTGTTGTTGCTGTTGTGTTTTTGTTGTTGCATGTGTCTTCATTTAAAGTTTAAGTAAAATTTTAGCCAACAGCTAAAGCAAATCAAATGAAACATAAAATAAAACCAAAAAAAATATATCAAAATCGCCATCAAACAAACACACACACACACATGTAAGCAAACGAAATATTATCGCCGCCGCAGCACACCAAAAATGGTAACGAAACGCGACGGACTGACGGACGGACTGTCTCTGCTGACTGAAATTGAATTAAATTCATTCATAAAAATTAAAATTCAAATTCGAATTTATTTTATTTGGATTTTTTTTCTTTTTTTCGAAGCGAACCTTTTGAAAGCATAACGCTTGGCTTTTGCGCCACTTTCGTCGAATTAACGAATGATGAACGAACGAATAACGGCGATTAGGAATGATTATGAAAAAATATTATTAAAAATTTTGTTGTAATTCAATTAGTTTGGGTAATTTAAGCTCAAATCGCTAATTGTCGCTTGGCTTTTAATTGTTGGCCACTACTACAAGGGATGCCCATTGCAAATATGCGTTTATTTGGTACTTGCTACTGTAGTACCCGGTGTTGCACGGGTTTTGTTCTGAACAGAAATGTGTGTCTTATAATTAGTAAGCGAAATTTCCCATTACTCCTCATTGTGGCGGGAAGCCACGCCCAATTTTGGTGAAGTTACCGACAGTGAACCTGCAAACTTAGATACCAAATTTTAACTTTTTAAAGCACAATATTGGCAAAATAATTGATTTTTTTAAAATTAATTTCACAAATTGTGGGCGTGGCAGATTTTATATAGACTTTTAATTTTTCCCGGTACTTTCCTATATATGACATAGCGCTTCAAGTTCCTGAACTCTGGTGGTAGACGTAAAATTGATCCAATCTATTTCTAAAAAAGAACGTTCAATTGATCCAACCACGTCCATTTTTGGTGAAGTTGTTGACTGTGCCCGTAGAAAGCAATATGGAGCAATATTAGCAGAATAATAGAATGTATCGTTTAATTTCACAAATTGTGGGTGGTACAGATTTTATTATTCTTTCCGATGCATCCGTATATATGTTTTGTTTATAGCTTATCGGATTCATGAGCTGTGGTGGTGAGCGTTAAATTGATTCGACCTTTTTCTGAAAGTGGGCGTTAAATTGACCGCCCATATTTGGTGAAGTTGTCAATAATGCGCATATAAATACAAATAAAATTTAAATTTCTGATTTTGAGGAGCAATATTAACGAAATAATTGAATACTTTTATTTAGTTTAACAAATTGTGGACGTGTTAGGTGGGCGTGGGCATTTTTATTTAGCTTAAAACAATCCTCGGTATGCAAATCTCAACTTTCGTAAAATTTAATCCCAATCATATGAAAGGCTTAGACGCCTATAGGGTATAAAGGATGATTTAAAGAAACATTCATTTTTATATGCATAGATAACGATTAAAAAAAGCAACAACAAAATTGTGCATCCCTGGAAAGCACTTATGGCGGTATTTGCGATTTTCTAACCCATGAATGAATTCTTCTTTGCTTTGCTTTGTTTTTGTTTTGTTTTGTCATTGTCAATTCTTGTCGTTTTTAAATATTCTTTGTTTTATTCTCCTTCGCATTTGTCACACGATTTTGTTATTTTCTTATTTCTTTTAATATTTTATTTCAATGTTGTTGTTGTTGTAGTGTTAACGTGTTTTTTATTTGTAGTTGGCTCGAAGGAAGTTGCTATGGCATTGCGCCGCTCGTATTGTGTATATAGAATCGCGATTGTTTGGTATTGCCAATTGGCAAAAGAAAAAAATCAAACGGAAAAAAATCGTTGGTTACGGATAAAATTAATCGTTAAGTTATGAGTTTGTTTCTTTTTTTTTGTTTGTCTATAACTTGCAAAAATGTTAAAATCATTTTTCAAGTTAAACCTTACACTTGTGCTAAATAAGTTGGTTAGTATACTAACTTCTTAACAACAAAAAAATAAGCGTTCACAAATGCAAATGAATTTAAAAATCCGTGAAGGCTCTGAGAATCTCTCGGTCGGTTCGGTTAGGTTTGGCTCGAAATGGCCGCAAACAAATTTCACGCTTGGCAAGACATGTCAGCCACATTTATGAAATATTTTTATAATAACAAACAACAACAACAATACAGAGGAAAAAAAAACGAAACTAAAACAACAAAATTAAATGAATTGTAAAAAAAAGATCGGACATGTGCAGATAAAAGGTCAGAAAGGTTATTAAGAGGATGTGACTCAGGCGTAACGCAATTTTTCAAAAATTTTGCATACCTTGCCAAAATAACGTTTTCGGATTTACTGTATTCAGTTCAGTGGCTAAGATGACTTAGTTTAGATAGCTTAAGGCTACTTGTATGCTAAGAGTTGAATTATTAAAATAAAGAGATTTAAATCTGTTTGTATTTAAATGAAATGATGTAGCAATAATTGTTCGCAAATTAGCCGTATGACAGCTTAAAAGCTTTGATTAATTTCAGAGATACTAGAAAATTGCATTCAGAATAGCTTTTCGTTTTGATAAGAAAGCTACGGAGGCATTGTGCAGCTACAAAGTGAAGCCACTTGCTAAGCTTGAAAAAGATGATGCACATTTTTTATTGCCACTATACAACTGAGTATAAAGCTTTACAATTAGCTTTAAGAAGAGTTTATATCGATTACACAACACTTTGTTATGCTGAACGGCAATTTTTGCTTTATAAGGTTGTTGCAGCCTGGAAACTTTGCCATTGATTATTTTGTTGTAAAAGTAATGCATCTTTCTATTTTTTAAATATATATATATATATATATATTTCAAAAAGAAACCACATCTCTAAACATTTAATTTGTTTGATTTTTTCCAGCAATGATCGCGGCGGTCAAGGCTCGACATGGCGATTTTCACATTTGAAGAAAATTTTCCACTCACTGAAAAAATTAAAAGCATTCGCTTCGCCAATAACTTTTCGAACACGATGATGAAGCGGGTGAGTACCTTCTAATTGTCCACCGAACAACTTGTACAACAATAAAAAAATGTACTTCAATATTTTATTTATACATTAAAATCAAAATTTAATTGCATGCCAAATCGTATGCAATAAAAATCCCCTGCACAACGGAAATCAAGCATTTAACTTTTTCACTAGAGTGCGCTTATAGGAAAAAAGTAACATAAAAAAAAAAAGTTTAATAATTTGGCAAATGTGCTAAAGTAATTGAATGAAAAATTCAACGACCGTAACTGACAACTGACAAACCCAAAAAAAAAAAATGCGCAAAACATTGGCCAACAAACATTTAGATTCGCGAAAAGAATCACAAATTAATACGCTTGTTAGCACACGCTGCTGGCGTCTGAAAGCCGCTTAGAGCAAAAACGCCAAACACACGCTTACAAAAGGCGCGCTGCAGCCATACAGCAGCGGCGGCAACAGCGGCAGCAGCAGCGCTAACAGCAGGGGCGGTCGAAACCGCCATTAGTAGCGGGCGATTTAAACGTATCGGACATTAAACATAACAAAAGACACAAACACAAACGCAAATGTGAGTACAACAATGAGAAACTATACGAAAATGTGCTTTAATCAAAAAAATTTATATTTATTATCTTTTTTTCAATTGCCAAAATCCAAAAGTCAAAAAATAGCGCAAAAAAAGAAGCAAAAAAAACTTTAATGAACCTTGCGTCGCAGTTTTTGACGGCTTTTGGCGGTTTTTGATGGTTGTTTTTGTTGTTGTTGTTATTGTATATGTTGGTTTATTAACGCCGCTGCACTCAACTCAAGTCAAGTCAAGTGCAAACTGTGCGCGCCCGCGCGCCATATTTGAACGAATTTATTGGCTAAAGTAACAACAAAATTTGTTGCTAAAAGTTTTAGCCAAAGTTCGCACTGCCGAGGAGGAAGAAATTAATTAGTTCATCAATCAAAAGCCGGCGGAAAATAAAAAAAATATATAAATCACAAATAGTTGAAACGAAGAAGAAGTTAGTTCGAAGCGCCCATTAATGCGGGCACATAACGCTGGGGAGTGTTGCGAGAGAGAGAGAGAGAGAGACACGCAGAGAGAGAGAACACTGTGCGAAAAATGTTTGTCATAATAGCAAACCGAGTTTGTTAGGAATTGGTTATGTTGCGTAACGAACAAACAAACAAACGCTTGAATTGCCCACACACAGTTTCAAAATTATTTGTTAGTGGAGCAAGTGAAATTGAGCAGCTTTTAATCATAAACTGATGAATCTAATTTTAATAAAATAAATTTTTTCGTGTAGTCATTAAGTCAAGGGAAGTATTCACCCGACCCCGTACTCGGTATTTCAAAAAGAGTTTTAAAAACGGAAAATGTCGATTCCGTTTGGATAAGTAAGAAAAATTCAATTGACACAATCTTTCAACTATTTTATTTTTATTTAAAAAAAAAAATTTCCTTGTACTATGATTACAAATATAGTATTTAAAATCATAATAGTATAAGTCATACATTTCAAAAGAGTTGTTCGTAAGGCTTAAAGGAGAACCTCATTAAAATGTATCCAATCTTATTTTTTATGTTCAAAAATTAAGGTCTTAATATCAAAAAACGATAAATCCAAATTCTTTAAATATAAAGTCGACTTAATCAAAACTATATTCAGAATTCTTTTGTTTATTGGAAAGATAAATTTTCATATCTGCACGATCACGAGTATTTGGAGAAAAAATGTTAAATATTTTATATAAAATTTTGTTTCTGTCAATCTATAAAATTTACTCCAAACACAAATTTTATCAGAAGTACTCAAATACGAGATGGCAATACTCGTGACCGTGAATGACCCAATAGTTTCATAAATTTATTTGAATTAATGTGAAGTTTGTCTTGTAAAGCAGAGGAAATTATTTTTGATATCTATAATCGAAAACGAAATCAGTATGAAGGCTTCTCCTTTAGCAACTTTTTTTTTGTATGGATTTATCTGTTTTGAATTTAAAACTCCTCAATGCGATTTAGTTCACAGTTGCCCTATATTGTAATTATTTAACTTTTAATTATTTAATTTTATCACAATTACAATTTTTAATGAGTGCTCGGGTGGTTGAACCTAGACACACTTTTTTTTGTAAATAATTTTTGCTATTAAAAATTGTTGTGCAAAATTGGGTTAAATTTGTGTATGTGTATGTGTGATTTTTGATATCACTTTAAATAAAATTAAATGTAATCAACTAAGTTCGGCATGAAAAAGACTCAAAGTGTTTGATGTATCATACATACAATATACAAAAGTGTATCGCTTACATTATTAGCAATAAATTTATTTACTTGAGATATCGATATCAAAATCTACATATACACTCGCATGTATCTACATATTAAAATCAAACAAACTCTGCAATTGAATACTGAGAAAATTGTAAATGTATAAATGTTTAGATAAAGATCGCTTAGCACGTGTTTGAAGTTAGCTTGAAGGTGTCGTGGTGGCTTAGACATTATACAATGATAATTAATAGAGAAGCCAAAAAGATCTTAACAGAGTTATCAGTTGAGAAAATAACATTTAAAATGTATTGACAATTTTTTTACTAACTGGCCTTGTAAGGTTTTAACCAAATTGACTATTTAGATTTCATTCTCGTGTCCAAAAACTTGTGAATTTTGCCATTTCCTGGGCATTACCTGGCCATTTCAAGAAATTTCAGATTCATTATCGTAACTTTTTCATTGATCCTGAAGAAGTAGTGATAACACCTCTGGACATAACACTTGTAAATATCAAATAAAAAAAAACATTCAAATCTTTGCCTAGAAAGCAATTTGTTAATATATACTTCGTAAATTTTTCTAATGAAATTTGGTCATTTAAAAAAAATCTAAAGTTATACCGGATATAGCCACAGCATAATGTACAAACAGATTTTTATATTAAGTCTTCGTTTAGGCCAAGTTCTTACAAAAATGTTAACTGATAACTTACTTAAATTACTTAAAATTAAACATACTTTAGCTGGCGACGATAATGCTGCTGGTAGATAGTTGTTGTTGTTGTTGTAGTTGTCGTTGTCTTTGCTGATGCGTTTTGCTGTTGTTGCTGTTGTTGTCGCTGAAGTTGACAGCGTATTTTCGCACCTGCAGTTTACTCAGTTTGATGCGACAACAACAATTACGAAAAATAACCAAAAATGTTGCCAACAACAAACTTTGACAGTTTTTCAGAAACTTAACAAATTTTGGTTTGCTAACACAACAAACAAATAAAATAATTTAAGTGACTTTCAAAATTTTTGTTGCACTTTTTTCACACAAACAAAAAATTGTATTATCAAACAAACAAACAAAATTATTTCGCTTTCTTTTCACTTGGCAACCAAACATAAACAACTTTTCCAACCCCAAAGCGAACAATTCGAATAAAATTTTATTTTTTTTGTTTTGGTGTGTGTGTGTTTTTTTTTGTTGTTGTTGTTGGTCTTTAGGTGAAGCGATGGCGGCGGTGGCGGTCGGCTGCTTGCTTCACTTTTCACAAAATTTGATGCGCGACGGGAATCGACGAATGTTGCACGAAATCTCGACACTAACTAAAAACTCAGACTCGGACTTAGACTCAGCGCGAGCGTAACTCAGCGTAAAACAAAGCGCGACAACGACGACGAACAACAACGAACAACGACAACTAACGACGACGACGACAACAGACGGCAGACAGCAGACAGACAAGACATTCGGACGGACCAGCTGGCTAAAGTCAAACCGTGACTAAAACACTAAAAAACTGAGAAAATAAAATGCAAAGTAAATTATTGTAATAGCCACAAACAAACAGACTGAGAGACAGACGGACCGACGGATAGACATACGGCAACAACAATAACAACAACAGCAACGTTACTGGCTACTGCCACTGTTGCCTCTGCTAAAACGCAAGTTGGCAAGTTCAAGTCTCAATGTTAGTAGCAGAGCAGAGCAGAGTAGAGCAGCGCAAAGAGCTAAACTAAGTTCGATCGATCGATGAGCATAGGAGGGAGTCGCAGCACTAGCAACATTTAGCACTAGCTACAGCAATAAGACTGCCAACCAACCATCCAGCCAACAACGAAAATGTTCGATTCAGAGTTGCGACGCACACTTAAGCAAATTTTTAAATAGTCGCTGAGATTTTTAGTAATTTCGATTTTGTCCGTATGAAAAAATTTAAATTGAGTTCTTTGCTAGTTTGAGAGATATTGTGTGATACATTTGTATCTCTTAGATAACGGATGATTGAGTGCATCCTTAGGAATTAATTTTTGAAATATATATATTTAAAATTTTTTAGTATGTATTTTTTAGATTAAGTTTAATTATTGAGTAAATAAGTTTAAAAATGTGGTTTTAATATTTCTTAAAAAGTTTAGACTCCAAAAAATTTATCAACAACATTTTCGAATCACTAGAGGTTAGAGATCTATAAACAGATCTCGCTTTTTACTTGGCAGTAGTTTCGTGATACTACTAAATATTAAATACTTGATTTGAACTAATTTTATACATATTCACCACAACTATTTCTATTAATATTTCGTCCACATGAAAAGGTGAAGTTTGTATGCGAGCTGGAAGTAGTTTCTGTCCGAACTTACTCATCTTAGTACTGTGTGGAGGCTATTCGAAAGTATCTCCCGAAGCCATATTAAAAATTATATCTAAGCCAGTCTTAAACTTAAACGAGCCACATAAAGTCGCCACGACTGTTACGCGCGCGCTGAGTCGCTTCCAACGTGTTGCAATGCGCACAATACAAATCGAGCGTGTTTCTTTGCTTGTTCGCTTGGCAACTCGAATCAACAATTTTCGTCAAAGGCTACGAAAAATCCAACACCAAAACAACTACAACAGCAACAACAGAAGTTGGAATTTAGTTTTTCCTTTTGCGTTTGTTTGAAAATTGAATTTCCATTTCGTCGCTGCGATATCAGGTTTTCTTTCTTTTTTGTTTGCTTTTTAACCCAGCTTGGCTTTATGGATTTTTAATGTGTGTCGGTGGTGGTGGTGGCGCTCTTGTTGTTGTTGTTTCTGTTTGTTGGTTGTTAGCTGTTGTTATTGTTGTTGGTGTTAATATGCCGGCTAATTTATCCGATTGCGTTGACTGACTCATCTACGGAATTATGTCAGGAATGTGAGCTCGCACGCTCGTTCGTTGGCTTGTTCGTTCGTTTGTTAGAAATTGGGATTTAAGCATTTTGTGGCATCAAGTGTTGAAAATATTCCTCTTCTTATTTGAGTTAAACGATTGGAATGTGGCTTACAGTTTTATTTTTGAAAATTCTGTTATTATCAGAGATGGGAACAATCAATGAATTTGTTATTGCATTACTCATTTCATTAATTAAAGTGACATTTCATTGTAATTGAATAAATTATGATTATGAAATTATATTTCATTATACATATATGAAGAAAGTTACGAAAAACGAAATATTTTTTAATTATAATTCAAAAGTAATGAAATGATTCATAAATTTAATTGAAAAATGAACGGTAATGAAAATTTGTAGACTTAAGCATTAATATTAAAAGAAATCACTTCCCAAGAAAATAAAAATAAGTTAATTTTAATGCTAATAAAATTACGGTTTCATTAAAAATATTAATGCAAAAATAAAAATGTTCATTACTTTTCATTTTTCAATGATACTTATTATTCATTCCATTACGTTTGAATTTTTCAATTATAATTCAAATATATTAAATTTTTCATTAGTTGAGTGTGGATGATTGTTTTATTATTTTAACCTTTTCAATTATAATCAAATATTCATTATAATTACTTTATTCAATACTAATAAAGAAGTAGTGATAATGTTACGTGACGCATCACTGGTAAATACCAACAAAATAATTGCATACAAATCTTTGCTTAGTAAGCAATTTCCTCATTGTAAAGTTTTCACTTATTCATTGTTTTCTAATGAAAATTTTTGTCACATTCTTGGTCAATTAAAATCGCAATTCCTGTTATTAGAAATATTCCAAAATCGCATTTACGTATTTTTCCATATAAAATGTGGTCACTAACAAAAAAAAAACCAAAGTGACGCGTGCCAAACACGCTCGAAGTCCACTTAAAAAAAATAACACTATAATAACAAAAACAACATCAACAACAACAAACAGCAAAGTAAAAACTTCAAGATCATGCTCAATCAATTAAGCTTGTTGCATTTAACTGCATTCCAAGCGGGCTTAAACCCCGAAAGCCAGCAAGCCAACAACAAATAAGAACGAAAAGGCCAACGAACAAGCGAATGAATGAGTCACTTGAGCTCGTCGTCGTGTTCTTGCAGCAGTCAGTCGAACGGCGATTGTTGTTGTTGTTGTAGTTGGTATCTGCAGACTACTTCAGCATCCACAGCGACTTAGATCGCTTGCTGCCAAATTGTATCTAACGAATAAATTGAACAATTTTATCACCTCCTTGGCCTAAAGAAATATGGTAACTCTTTTTTTTTGCAAATGTTTACAGCAATTTCTTATTTTATTTAAATTAAATATAATCAGAATTTAGTTGGAATAAGTTTGTTGGGTTAGTTGAAATTTAAATTAATTTCTTAATTGCAACTTTTTTCTGCATCGAGTCCGTGTGTCGCTCGATGCACTTCCAACACACGGAATACAAATGAAAATGCAAATAAAACTTTGAAAAATAATGTTGAAAAGTTTTAGCAAAATACCAAAAACAACAACAACAAGCAGCAAGCATATCAGACGACAATGAACGCTTTTGGCCCAATCAGCATTTTGGCGTTCGTAGAACTCATTTCTCCCTCCACCGACCGATTTCATTTATTTAATTTTGAACATTTGCATTTTTTTTTTGTTGTAGCTGCACTGTGCAAACTTTGCACTTTTTTTTGTGCGATGTCTTGTGCAATTTGTTGTTTTTTTTTTTCTGTTCCTCAGCTGAAGTAGTTGCTTCTTGTTTTCCCGTTAATTTTTGAATTTTTTCCTGTAGTCCAAAATTTTGCATATTAAAATTTTTTGTGTTTGTGTAGTTTTGTGGGTTGGTGGTGCGGTGTTGCGGTGTTTCGGTGTTTCGGTGTTTTGGTGTTTGCGCGACATATTTCCATTAAAATCGCATGACATATCAAATGTCATTGCATATCGGACAACGACACTTTGAGGTCATTGCACTGCAAAAACGTGTCGTGTGGACTAAATTGAAATTTAAGAAAAAGTTGCTTTAAATTTGCGACTAAATCACAAAAATTAGCAATGTGCAAAATTTTATCGAAATTATTTTTTTATTTATTATATTAAAAGAATATAGAATATAGAATTTATATACATAGAAGAATACATATAAATTGTCTGCTTGTCTGTCAGTTTCGAGAACCAATGAACTGATTGTCTTTAAATACGCTACACATAAGCTAAAGACAGGCATTGTTATAAGCTACATAATATTTGTCACGCCCACATATAACGCCCACAGTTATAATACAGTTTAGTTTAAAAAACCGATTATTTTGCTTATGATGTTGTAACAAAATTAAAAGGTGAACCGATTTAATTTTATACATATGCTAAAAAGATCGGCTAAAGGTATATAAGAAATGGAACGCCCAACTATTAAGCCCACAATTAAAATATTTATTTAAAAAATTCCAATAATTTCGCTCTAAAGAACTTAAAATAACAGAAAATAATATCAACTGCTTGATTATAAGTATATCATCATTTGGAATCTTGACACATATTTCGTAAACATTTCTTGGGTTTTTCTAAAACTTGCTTTAAGTAAAATTAATTTAACTTGGAACACAAGAGTGTCTATAAGACATTTTTACTTACCATAAAATTCCAATATTTTTATATGCTAAGCTAGCTATATAGTCTATATACAATTATGGTAATACTAAGGACCACTTCTGGTCTATGCGTGTTATATTTTTAGATCAGTCAACGTAACCTAACCTAATCTAAGTTAAGTCTACCTCAATAATGCCAGGTTAAAATAAGAAATGATGTCAGGTGGATAGATAGACGGACAGACGCACAAGGCTAGATCTCAGTTTTTAATTCTGATCAAGAATCTTAAGAGTTTTCAAGAACTAAAATAAGCAAAATTTCTTAAAGGTCAGTGTATAATTCTTCTTGCATCTTAGGTCGCTGTTGATGGAAGGGTCCGACCTGCTATTTTTTTCATTGTTGTTGCCAAATGTTAACAAAATAAATCATTTTCGTAACATGGACCAGGAGATCAAATAATAATATCCATTAAAAACAAATATTTTTGATATCATGTTAAATTTTTATGTTAACTTTGAAGCAATAAAAATTAGTCGCTCTAAAAATTTAAAATTACTTTACAATTACATATTTCAACTATAATAATTTTTTTTTTCAATCGAACTGTCAAAATTTGATTTGTGTCGTGTCGTGTGCCCTGACCAAACCACCAAATATTGTCTATACCGAAGTCGTTGTCTATGTTAAATTCAAATTAGTTTCCCGCTTTTTTCACGACTGACATTGACATTGGCATTGCCATTGCGATGAGTGTCACAAACGATATGCACACACAAACAGACAAACGAGTGAGTACTCGTACATGTGAGTATCATGACGAAACATTTGCCAAATGTCAATCACAAGTCGAAACGCTGAGCTGAACTGAACTGAACTGAGCGGAGCTGAGCCACTGACATAAAAACGTGAAATTGCAATTTCCGTTACAGCTGCACAGCAGTTGCAATTCGATTTAAAAAATTGAAATTCGATAACCTTATACATTGGCAAAAATAACAACAACAACAAAAATAATAGCAACAACAACAACAAAAATAATAGCAACAAAAATAATAACAACAAAACGATCACCGCTCTAAACGAGAAACAAGTGAATCCGAAAAATGTAAACCACAAAGCCCGCGCAATAACTCATAGATAAAAAAATAGAAACCGGTAAATAGGTACAACAACAAAATTGTGTGGTAAGAGATATTAATAAAAAATAAAAAAATGAAATCAAATGAAAAAAAACACGTCTACGCACTTCGCAAATAAACTTGACGAAGCGCATAAGTTTCCGGAAGAAATTCCGCAGCGCACTTACAACAAATCCAACGGATACCAAAACTAAGGTTAAGTTTGTTGTTTTGGTTTTTTTTCTATTCAAACTAATATTAAAGCTTAAATTTCACCGCACCACAAACTGAAGTTGATTTTCTTTTCGAATCCGATCTGCCACCTATGAAGGCGCACACGCACACGGTAGCAGTTAGCAACGCCAGGCGTCCCGAGATGACTTCTTTAAATCATCGCAAAAAATCGAGGAGACACCTGAAAGATACACAAGATAAAACATTTGCATTTGCATACATTAAATTAATTTTACGACGCGGCGACGACACAGAAATGGCGCGGATTGTTTTTTTTTTTTTGTTTCCTCTTCTATTCATATTTTATTTAACGCGGCTGAAATATTTGAAAAGTCATAAATTTGTCTAAGCGGCTTATGCGAGTATTGCGCAGATATTTATTGACATTCATATCTCAATTTTGGCTGGCTGTGATAAGATATGCCGAAACAGTCGAGCGACACGATTGTGCTTAGCGGTTAATTTTTATGAATAAACATCGTCAGTTATTTATTTGCATAATTTGTTCGGTTCGCAATTTGAAAGATACAGATCGGATTTTTGAGATTCTTTTGGAGGAGGCATGGCAAGCACAGGAAAGGAAAAAACGCAATTTTTCGTGAAGTATTATTTTGACTGGATCTATATTTATTGATATCAGGTTGATGGACTGTTGTGCTAGTGGCTTTATTTATTGTTATACTATACAGAAAAGTACCCGGCGATGCTCGAATTATTTTTATAGTATTAGTTGACCTGAAATCGGTGTGATCGGATTAGAATGTCTACTACGACATAGCGCAAATGTGCTGCAAGAATCACATTTTTTAGTGCCTCTAAAATGACGGAGGGCATTTGAGTTTCGCCATAGCCGAATATAATTCTCTTACAAGTTTATGTTTAAAATTAAGTAAATATTCTATTTCTTTATTTGCCTCAAATAAACTTTTATGATATTATATTATTTGCTCCAACCACTTTTGATGAAATTTTTAATTAATATTATTAAATTCAATAATGAAATGATTTAAAAGCATGGTGACACTTTCAACAACAACATAACTTTTTTTTATTCCAAAAAATAAATTTTCCTTCTAAACCATTTTAACCTGAAAAAAGGGAAACTCATTTTCTTTAACTATAATTTCGATTAAATTTTTTATTGATATGATGAAATTTTTCATAATAATGATTTTTTTTGAACATATTTTTAAAACTTCAATACAAACGTTAACAGAAGAAATTGTGCAAAAACAATCTTAATATTATTTTACTTATTGATAAGATTTAATAAATAAAAACTTGACAATTTAGTTTTATAATTTGATTAAAATTTGTTGAACTTAAATATAAAAAAAATTGTTTACGTGTTTTGGTAATTAGGAAAGTTAACTTCAAAAGTAAATATGTGCCACAAGAGTCTCGAATTATCATACTAAAATTTATAAAGACCTGCTAACACTTAGAATAGCTTAACAAATTCTACATCAGACACGAGAGAAAATATTCAAAATTTAAAATTTTCGAAAAGAAGTTATCAACAAGTTTTCTTACTTATACTAGAAAAAGAAACAAAGAATTACATTTAGTCCCTTCATTTGATTTAAATTGCATTTCATTAGATTTACTTGGATTTCATGTTTACTTTTTGGTTTTCTTCTCATATTTAATTATTAAAAATATCGATAAAAGTTACTCGATAGTTTACTTTATTCTGGTATATGGTTAAAAATTGCTTTTTTGAATTAATGCTCAAATGTTAGTTTGTTATTAATATTTTTGTTACTTTTTTGGGCGCCTTTCTTTTACGGCTCCGACGCCATGCGGATGCGCGCCGTTGCACGCGATTTGGTGTGAATTTCGGCGGTGCGCAAAGTGATGCCAAAAATGTCCTCGTGATAGCGGCTCTCATCCTGCACATGTCAAGCAAAGAGAATTAAAAAACGAAAGAAAAAAGAAAAAATCATATAAAACTTATGATAAACGCTCGAGAAAAAACAAAACGAAACTTTGCACATCCGCGTTGCTGCATGACATTTAATGTTGTCACATGTTTCCTCAGCTCAACCAACCCCCCAGCCCCCTCGGCACATCACTACCTTCTTGCTGTGCTCGGCGATATTTCCGGTTTTTATTTTTTTCTTGTCATGCACTCCACTCAAATATTTGCACAACATTCGAAAACTTTGCTCAATGTCAGCGAAAAACAGCACACGAAAAGCAAATAGCGTCCCAAGTACACATATAAAGACACCTTCCATACACACGAGCACACACACATTCACACACACATTCACACACACATACGCCCACAGAATACCCAAATGCAACACGCAGCAGCCGAACGCTATCTTGAGTTTCTTTACGAGAATACTTACGCGCAATGTTAGCAAAAATGTCTCAACTTCCGCTTCAGTTTTTTGCTCTTTTCCGGCAATGCACTTCCTGCGGCGGTCGTGAAGTGAAGAAGAAAAAGACAAGAGAAGAAAAACGTCGAAAAATAAGAGATGAAATGTGATAAGCAAAAACAAAAAAGAAACGTAGAAAAGTTAGTGTAAACAGTGTAATTTTCTTGATGCTTCTTGATGCTTTTTAAGGCGCACTTTTTGGCGCTCAAGCATATTATTTTCATTTTTTTTTCATTGGCAAGTGGCAACTTGAGGTTTCGAGTAATTTGTTTTCTTTAAAAGAAATTACTTAAAGTGGGCAATATTATATTCCACCTATTTTATGCTGTTGAATTTTAAAGGAAGGTGCAGGATTCATAATGATAAAGGATACAGCTTGAAGGTCTAAATTGAAACCACAGAAAGTGGAATAGCTTAAAATTATTTAAAATTAATTTCTAATTTCTAAGATAGAGGAAACCGACCCAACAATTGATTCCATGTTTAACTCCGGAAAAGTCGAAGTTTTCATTAAACTTAATAATAATAAGTTTAACGAAAGAGGATACCTTTTATTTACCAAATTGTATTACGCCCATTTGTCCCGTAAATCTGTCACGTAACGGACTTTCTCAATAGAAACGTTTTCACAGTGATGCCAGTAATCAACAATAACAACACAATATGGCAACACATACCGACATACTCGTACATGTACGTATGCCATCCAACTGCCTCATTCCTATTCCAATTACAACAACAACGAATTCAATCACCTCCATTTCGAACTTACCTAATAGTTTGATAAACATGCTCGGCCATGGTGACATCACCACAAACGTAGATATGTCCTCTTTCCTGCACAATTAAATTGTACAATGAATCGAATTCCAACTCAATCAGATCCTGCACATACGTCTGCAATTGAGAAAAATAACAAAACAAAAAGAAAGAGAAGAGGAGGCACAACCGACCGATGGAGACAGAAATGCAATCGGAAATCGTATAAGTAACAAATCACAAAAGGAAATTTATTTGCTCGACAATGTCGAAGTTTCCTCACACACAAATGAAGCGGAATTGTGCTGCCGGAAACAATTGAAAAGTTTGCAACAAAAGAACTGCTTGGTGGTCGTTCGAATGTGTCAAAGCAACACAAACAATAGCCAAGTCAATCTTCGAGATAGTCGTGTGCTCAACTTACCTTGGTAATATTCGGCTCACGTGATAGCGCCAAAAATGCGCGATCCAGAATCTTTTCGCGTACCAATTGTGCTTTTTCCATGGCATACAAGTCCACGTCACGATTGCGACAGCCAAAGAAGAGCCAGACTTTCGGCAACTGTGTCTTTGCGTCCATCTCGCGCAACATTTCGAATTCTTGCCAGAAGGAGCGGAACGGCGCAATTCCGGTACCCGGTCCAATCAGCACAATCGGTTTCGTATTATCCGTTGGCAAGTGGAAATTCGGTGCACTGCGCACAAACATGTACAGTTCGTCTTGTTCACGCAAATTGGCCAAATAGTTGGAGCAGACGCCGAAGCGCTCATCGCCGTTGCCATCCTCGGACCGATATTTCACTATCGCCACGGTTAGATGGATTTCATTGTTGACCTTGCGCGGCGACGAGGAAATCGAATAGAAACGCGATTGCAGTGGCATTAAGTTGGCCAAGACTAAGGAAGCGGGCGGTTTACACGAAGGAAACTCCTCCAGTACGTCCAACAGATGTGGCAGCCGCCAGTGTCGCCAGTCCTCATATGCCGACGAATCAGTTACTAGCAATTGCAAACGCTCGATATCGTGATTATCGTCACAGAAGCCCGACAACAGCGTCAGCATTTGTCTGGATGGTGGCGTTGTAATGTCAAAGAAGCGCGACAAAAGATTACGCAGCGTATCGGCCGGTATCTTATCATGCGGCTCCCAGCACTTGAAGATGCCATTCGAGGTTTGTTTCTCCTTCAGCAGTTGCAGTTGCAGCACCTCATCGGGATCTTCGAAGCCAGTCAGACGTTTTAAAATACCCGCCACAATATCCTGACCGTTTGCAGGAAAGATGCCAACATGATCGCCAGGTTCATAGTCGATGCCAGGTGCTGTGATTTCCAACAGTATTGTAGATTTTTCGCCATTGCCAAGATTGGTTAAGTTTTTCGGTGTCGTTGTGATCTTGCAACAATGCACCTTCTTGTTGTGATATTTCGAGAGCAACTGCTCGAGGGTCGCTTTGGGTTTCGAGGGCAATAGGCGCACAGTATTCACTGTTAGGGAATCGTTTTGCAGGGCTAACGAGGCATCTGAGAGGCTCTCTTCCGGATCCAAACAGAAGGTTTCACATGCAAGCTTTGGGGTGTTTAAAACTTGTAACTTGAGTCGTTTATATTAAATACTAATTGGGACATACCTTAAACACTTCTGGCGCCCATTTTCTAAACGTTTGCTCTTGTCCACACATTTCATCACCGTAGGCTACTTTGAGCAAACGTTCACCGCCCAGTTCGCCGAGTATGTTGTCCACATACTGACCGAATGCACAAAAATTCGGATAGGCTGAGGAACCTAACGCAAAAACTGCAAAACTGTTGGAAGTAGATCTGAATATTAGCTTCTTTAATATATATGAGGAGCATTAAATCAATAATCCAGAAATCATTTGGTAAATCATTTGTAGACACCTTCAATTAATTTGGAATTATAAAGTATTAAGCATATAACCTACCGCACATTGGACAACGGTCCAAAATTCTCCTCCGTAAACGTATCCGAGGTCGAACCACGCAGCGAGTCCCAGCGATCGATCTTTTTCACTTGATGCAGTGGCAACTTTATAAAATCCTGCCGCGAGCTGGCCTTCATGAAGGACTTGGATGAGGTGACAGCGATGCTAAAATTAGAAACAGAATGTTAACAAAAGGAGCGAAACGAAATTGTGTGCCCACACAAAGACACGCGGACGGACACACAACTATTGCGCAAACCAGGCACGCTGAAAAAAATGGACGAACTTTTCTTGTTTTTGTATTTTTTTTTCTTCTTTTATTGAAATGTTAGAATTGCTTAATGAAACGCAGTCATATTTCAAAACGAACAAAGGCAACAAAATAGCGTGGATAAAATGTATGAGAGGAGCAAAAAAAAAAGAATATAACGACTCTTAAAAATTGCAGCAGCAACTACAATACAACAAAAAGAAAAAAAGAGAAGAAGAAGAAAAAAGCATGAAAAAAATAAATAAAATGACAGCAACACATTTATTACGCTTGTCATTTCTGTGGACCAAACAACAAGAGTATCAACAGGAGTAGTAGCAGCAGCAACAACAACAACAGCAGCAGCAACAGCAATTCGGGGCCAGTTAGACAGTCTAACAAAAGCGAGAATGGGAAATCAAAGAAAATGTGGCAGTAAGCGCGCGGGTTGCAAAAAAAAAACAAGCAATCAAAAGAAAGAATTAAGGAAAAAAATATACAAGCGTTTGTTTTGCTGCACGCTCGTATTACTCAGAGTTGCTGAAAAGTATTATCAACAACAACCAACAGCAGCAGTAGCAGTAATAAGAACTTGAGCTGTATGCGCGGCGCTGACAACAATACAACAACAGCTCTCAACAATAATTTCTTTGGAAACTTTTTTTCTCTCTCGTCAGTTGGCAGACTTTTTTGTTGTGTTCTTGTTTTGGCGGGCGCTTTTTTTTTGGCTTCCGCCTCCTCCTTGCTCTGGATGCAGTCTAACGCCTGGTACTCAGCCTGGCCTTGTGCGCTTAATCGTAACCTTAGCATGTATTCTTATGAGCCCATAGTTTATGACTCCGAATGGAATGTTTTACCGGTTGAAATTAGGAGCCCTCATATTTTTGACTCCGAAGAGAATATTTTTTAAATTTTAATCACGTGCTCATAATTAGTTTTATTTCCGAAAATCTTTTGGGAAGTTCTTTCTGAGTCTTATATGAGTCATAAAGATGGCATTTATTTTTTTAGGAGCGCTTCATTTTCATATGAAGAAAATCTTTTTTTATCGAAACTCTTTAGGAACACTTAACGAAAGTGAATACTATCCTCCAAAAGTAAGCAAAGTTATTTTTCGAATACTCATATTGCTCTGTTATGGTTCGCTGGGTTGCACTCGACGCGCGAGCAACTCAAGCGCATGATGGTCTGTACTCGTATGTGGGCGTGTTGCTGCCTTTTTTTTTTTTGTGAACTCTGAACACAGCAAACAAAAAAAATAGGCCAAAAACAAGTTGAAAGAATGCAGCCAGCGTAAAAAAGAGTTCGTAATTCGCAGCTTTCTCGTCCTCGTTGTGTAAGCGTTTATATGTCAGCCTTTCGGGCGGGTTCATATTTCACAACATGTTCGCTGTCTTAAATGTGTGGATGTGCTTTTATTTTTATGAGTTCCTTCATAATATATAAATAAACTCCCAAATCAATTCTTTTTAAGAATCAGAAATTGGAACATTTTCTGTATAATTTTTTTAACCCTTGTTTTCTTTTGTCCCCTTTTACACCAGACAATTTTAGTGGCGAGCAATTTTTTGATGAATTTTAAATTAAAATGCCGATCGTGTATCTGTTCCCTTCCTCTCTCACAAACTCGTCAGTTGTGGAGGTTTAACCGCCTAGTGTAAAAGAGAATTGTTCTTCATTTTGTTTCTTTAAATCTTTTTTAAATTGCATTTATAAACTTTTAATCCCAACACGAAATTATTATTTTTATTTCTAATATGCAATTTAAAATTCGATCTACCCGAATCGCTCGAACAACGGCAAGAACAAGCAAGATAAGCTCACTGACACTGCGTGAAGGTGTAATTAGAGGAGCTTGTTGCTTGCTTGTACTGCCGCTGGAGGATGCTAGAAACTGCTTACTTGGCGCTATTATAGCAAATGTCGAGAGCTTTGGCGCGAAATGCGTTTTACAAGAGTGTGTGCGCGTGTGTGTCTTTATCCAAGTGCAGCTGTAGTTGTAATTATTTTCACACTTGAGCTAAGTGAGTCAGTGAGTGAGTCAGTGAATGAGTGAGTGAGTGAGTGGATTGTGTTGAGCGCCTTAATGTATTCTTGTATTTAGTTGCACTTAATTACGCTGCAACGTTAAAAGTCTTACACGGATAATGCTAATGAGAAATTGTTGGATTATTTGCAATGCATAAACAACACTGGCAGAGGAGGACTTGTTGAAGGGCCGACCATGAATTTAATTTAATATAATATCTTCTTCCGCATGGAGTATTAAGTGCGGCGGATAATTGTGCTTGAAGTGCTTAAATTACTCAAGTGTCTGCGTAAATGCTGCATGCAGTTTGCTGCCTTGCCGCATATTATTTTTGTGCAAGTGTGTGAGTGTGTGCGTGTGTGGGTGTATGTGACAGTTTGTCGGAAACGGATACTGCCGCCACAGATTCGTCCTACATATCTGTGTCAAGTGGGCGGTCGGTCGGTCGGTCTATCGTCTGTTGGGTGTGGCTTACACAGCGTAATCAGTTGTAATTAACCGAAGCACGAGAGCGTAGTGAATTGTTATTGTTGTGCGTGTGTGTGTTTGTGAATGTGTGGTCTTGAAACGACATGTGCTTTTGTATTTTATCGGCGTACATCTAGACGCATGTCAGGCAGTCTTTAAATCTGTGCGAGTGCTTTCACATTGTAAGAGATTTTAAGGAATTGCAGGTAGTCCATAGACCGACAACATTTTTAAAGAAAAAAAGAAGAAGACATTGTTTAAGTTTTACATTTAAAGATATCAAAGCATAGTTTTAGGCTTAAAAATAGAAACACATTTTTAGATAATATTTTAAAAGCTCTTGCTAGAGTTCAGCATAGAAGGATGCAGCAATTCACAAGTGAATCAGTTCTTTGAGTACAATTTCAATAACCAACTTGAGGATATGTCCTTTTAAAATATTGCAAAATGTTTCATAAATATTTTATTAACAAATACACCAACATTTGCACACATACTCAAAGCCTTATCAACTAAAAACATTAATTGAAATATTTCCAGTAAATAGGCAAATTTGGCATTTAATTAAAATTATCTCGAGTTGCACTTCAAGTGTTCAGCATTTTATTTGTAACCTAAATGATTCAAATATAAGATTAAAGTTCATTTAAATGTTTGGCATTGTTGCAAACTTAAATTTTCCAATTTCCCGAAAACATTTTGCTAACGACTCCAATGGACTTCTTTGAATTTGAGCAAAATCATTTTGCATCACCACAAACTGGCAAGTGTACGAAACTAATTGAAGCATACTTTAAATACTAGTTGGGAAACTTTCACACAGCAACTATGTAAATGTATGTGTAAACTTGTACTTACACTTACATTTACACTTGCACCAACTGTGAGTGTTACCAGAAAGCGAAACATTAAGTACCCCGAAACAAGATCAAAATAACCGAACAACTTTAGCAAGACGGTTCGAGTGGAAAATTGGAAAATTTTGCTAATAAGATTTCAATCAGTGGAGATGCCGCAAAAGTTAAACAACTTTTCTTTCTTTTCTTGATTTTTTCTCTTTTAGTCTACTTTGAAACAAAAGTTTCGAATTTAACTTGAAGCAAGCAGAAGAAATAAGCTTGGGAAAAAACCGAACAAAATTCGTGCGAACAAGAAAAAATTAAGAGAAAAAAAGCAAAATCACGTCAAAAGCAAAGCAAAGTAGCCAGCCCAAAGGCGGTAAAGCACCTGAAACACCTGCCATAAAATAAGCAATCTCACATTCGTCATTTTCGATAGCAAAAAAAAAAAAATTAAGAAAAAAAAACGAAAAAAAAAACCGAGAAATGTGCTAAAAGAAGCATTACGTAGGCATGCCGGGGCTGCTTGAAGTTGAACATATTTCCAACAGCAGAAAGAAGTTTACTTAAGTCTATGAGGAAAATGACCAGCTTTTTAGTGCAAAAACCTGTCGAAGAAAATTGAAATCAAAGCTTAAGAAATCATCTTTAATGTGCAAAAAAGAAAAAAATGCCGGACCTTGTAGAGGTTTTTTGTTGGTTTTTTCTTTGACGGTGCCGTAAGGGCGGCGTAACTACTTTTTAGTAACATTGGATATTTTTAGTCTTTTAAAATATATATATACTATATAGCATAGAGTTGCTTTAAAGTACACTTGTATTTTATATATTTTTGCAGTTGTGCCTATTTGGGCACTTTAACTACTATTAAGTAACATGGGTTATTTTAAGAATTTTTTTAAATGAGCATAGCGTCACTTTTATTTTTATTATTATTATTAATAAAGGCTATAGAAACAATGCGACCTGAAAGATCTGTTGTGCAGTCTCGTTGCTCTACACACACAATTCTAGACTATTTATAAATTTCGTAATTGTTGTGGGCTTAGTTTTTACTATGTCATTTGGAACTGGAATGCCATTGCATAAGAAGTTAAAAGCACAGCGTTACTTTGAAAAAAGAAATGACAAGAACTTCCCGGTGGTTTTCTACTGTTTTATGCTTTTCTCTGATTGTGCCTATTTGGCCACTTTAATAACTATTTAGTAACACTGATTATACAAAATAAAATGAAATAAAATTAAGTTACACGTTCATTCGTTAATTTTTGAGATGTCGACTTTTTGGACACCTTTACTCCTATTTAGTAACATGGATTATTTGTCTTCCTTTTTTAAATTAGCATAGATTTACTTTTCATGCGGATACTTTTACTAATATTTAGTAACATAGGCTAATTTTAGTAATTTTCTACACATTAGTTCAGTGTTGCTGTCACGTACACGTTCATTCCTTAATTTTCACACCTGTGCCTATTCGGACACCTTAACTACTATGAAGTAACCTTGAATATTTTTGTTTAGTGATTTTCGAAAAATTTGCATACGCCTGCTCTTAAGTACACATTTTCTGTGCAACTTACTTGCCAAATTTTGCGTAAATTACGACATTAGAGCCGACATCAAAATAAATAACTCAATTTCTCGATAATATAATTTATTTTGCGCCACTCCGAATCCGATTATTCCAATCGTTTGTATTATTTTATTTTTTGTATGCGAAATAAGAAAGTTGTGTTATTTTTTATTTAGCTACAATACAATTGCATTAAATCACATTATTTGTGTGCTCGAACAATACAACAACCCCAACCAAAACCAAAACCAACAAATTTATTTAAGCCACAAAAACGTTTACCAAATGCTTACGACAGTTTTCGTTACAAATTTAAAAAGAATATCCAATTGAGATACTCTTTTCTATGCGGAATACATTTTTGTTGTGAATTCAGCATTTTGCACACACGCCCAAAAATAACAACATGAAAATGAAAAAAAAAAAAAGACACATCACATACTTTTAGGCGTACGCACACAAGTTTCGTTTGAATTTTAAATTTGTACAACATGCGTGTCTGTATCACTGCGCCCTCTGTGTGTACGTGTACGTGTGCGTGTGCTTGTTTGTTTGTGTGTCGTCTTTCTTCTTGTTGCTGTTTATGCTGCTGTTTGTTGTTATTGTTGTTGTTGTCATTTCTGCTTGTCAATGTTGTCATTCGGAAATCTCCTTCCTCGCATAATAACAAGAAATATCGAAATAATAAAATTATTGCCGCGGGAAATTGCGGTCGCGGGGCAGCATGTTTGCTGTTGTTGTTGTTGGCTGCTACTGTTGCTGCCGCCGCCACCGCCTTAGACTCTTTCTTGTATTGTGTAAATATTGATATGGGAAATTTTCGACAGGGAAATTAATATGTCGAATAGAAGCGCAAATACACTTTTGGATGGTTTTTTAAGCGTTTAGAAAATAATCGAATTGCGCACAGTTAACTTAAATTTTCAATGAATTTTGGAAAATTCAATTCACTGAATTTATATTGAATTTTCTAGTACTTGCAAAAACAGTTGACATAAAACTTTATGAAAATATAAAAGACAAAGTTGCTCCGCATTATAAACATGTGGCACCATTTTTTCGCATGTACCAATCGTCTTCATATCGTAAAAATCATGGCCAGCAGAATCTCCTGACCATTTGCATGGTTAAAATATATGATGAGTAGCAAATCTTATAGATGGCGCTATATATGTAGCAGCTAGTATCTAGTCGTAGATTTGACATTAATTTGGCATACGTATTATTTATAGACTTTCACTTTTCATTTAAAATGTTCATCAATATTTAAAAAAAGTTCAGAGGTTTAAGTGAACTTAATTAAAAACTGAACTCAATTTGAATATTTGTAGGTTCAACTCTCTTTGGTTTTAAAATGTTGACCAAGTGTCACTCAATAAATGGAGCATAATTTGGACCGATCATTCTTTAATGTTAATGTTAATAATTCGCTTTCCACTAATCGCTTAATTGTTTTACCTCTGTACATACTTAATCGCTAACAACGTTTCAAAATGCCGAATCGCAACCGCTAATGTTTTCAATGAAACATTTCGCATCGCCAAACCCAAGCGACAATGCTCCACTGCTCCATTAAGCCACAACAAAATCGCGCGGCAACTCTGTTCGACACGCGCGCCAACCAACCGACCGCAACGATTTTCAAATTTAAAAGCAAACGTTTAAGCGTTTGATTTATTTTACGCTAAGCACTACCGTGCCGACGCCGCAAAGTATGCTAGCATTAAGCGCTATTATGCACACTTTTAGGCGCGCAACGGCAGCAAGTGTCCTGCTTTAATGTTGCTGCTTGCTCCTACTGCTGCTTGTACTTTTAAGCCCAATTCATTTGTGGGCCCTACTCAAAATCGTTGCGGCAAAATGCCTTCAATTTCGACGGCAATTTCTGTGAAATATTGGCTCAACCGAAAAAGCCAGCAAATGCCGCGGCCGAATTTCCATAACAAATTTTTAAGGATCTCTTCATCTGCGGCTGCTCAAGTTTTATTTACTTAGCATCAAATGAATTGAGCGTGTATTAAAAAACGGTACGTCAGAGCACAAAAAAATTGATTTAGATTGAATTTATGCACCCCTCCTACTGCTGCTTGTACTTTTAAGCCCAATTCATTTGTGGGCCCTACTCAAAATCGTTGCGGCAAAATGCCTTCAATTTCGACGGCAATTTCTGTGAAATATTGGCTCAACCGAAAAAGCCAGCAAATGCCGCGGCCGAATTTCCATAACAAATTTTTAAGGATCTCTTCATCTGCGGCTGCTCAAGTTTTATTTACTTAGCATCAAATGAATTGAGCGTGTATTAAAAAACGGTACGTCAGAGCACAAAAAAATTGATTTAGATTGAATTTTGCACCCCTGCGGATGTGTGCGAATATCCACAGGAGCATCCTTTCATCTCGAAATGTTTTTAAAGGCTCTTCCGAGTCGATTTTTCAATTTCCTATCGACTTTAGATTGACCTCAACATTTTTGCATAAATGTTGTGTAATTTATTTTTATATTTTTTCGCACATATAAATTTTTGTTGTTGTTATTTCTTTTAAGTTTTTTTTTGGTTATGCGTGCTTACCTGGTATCGTGGCCATTTTCGCCGGATTCCTGTACTCGCATTGCGTACAAGTCCTGCGAGAACAACTGTTTGTTGTTGTGTTGGCGTGTTGAGCAGCGTTTCAAAAAGAAAGAAATAATCATTTAAGAATGTTTCATCATTAGGCATTAAATTGCTAAGATTATGTGCACATTAGTGTTGGCATGTTGGCGTGATTATTGTGTAGTATGGTGTAGTGAAGTAAATAGGTTGGGTAAATGGAGCACACGGTAATAACGAAAATTTCTAATAGGTAAAAATGGTAAAGAAAAATGAGAACTTATAGAAAAATATTCGACAAAATCAAGCAAAACTATAAAATTTGTCCCCTGTTACAACAGGCAATTAAACTTGCGCAATTAACGAATTTGTCGCAGACAAAGGAAAGAGTTAAGGATGAAGATGAAATATGAAATCTTTCACCACTTAGAAAAATTTATTTATAGATGACCGGTGAGAACAATTTACAAGAGAGAATCGAATAATTGCTCGACACTTGAATTGCCTAGTGTAAAAGGTGACTTAATAAAAAATTATCAAATTAAAAAATAAAAAGAATTGTAAGGTAAGTATATGATTTGCTGTAGGCAACTGACCGTGGACAATTTTTAGAAACTAAGTTAAAAATAGAAAAAAGTCTTTAAATTAGAAATTTAATTTAAAAATTAATAATAAAATCAATCCGGCATTAATAATAGTTTATTTTTTAATTATTATAACTTATTTTTTTAATTAAATTGTGTTGTTGAAATTATATTTAAAACAATTTTAAATTTTGTCCAAGTCATAAATAAAATAAAACTAATGGGGAATTAAATGTAGATTTTCTAAATACGTTAATTTCAAATTAAAAAAATTTTATATACTTTAGAAATAGTATTTAAAAAATTAAAATAATTTTTGACGAGTAGTTTAAACCAATAAATAAAAATGAACATAAAATTTTTCAATACTTTTTCTACACTCTAACTGAATTTTTATCATGATCCCGAAAGATTAAATCGCATACATTGCGAAAATCAATACATCGATAAAATGCGAAATTCGGAAATATTGTATGCATATGTAATCGGAATCACTTCCATTGCTCTGACAGCCAGCCAGCACACACCATAACATACATACCTCGCCATTTTCCGGTGGATCACCATTGCCAAATGTCGATGCAACCACAATTAGCAGCGCCTCGTGTTCAATCGATGATATATCGTAGTCGGACATGCAGTAAATCTGCAAATAGCCAAAACCGAAATCACAACAATTAGAAATACAACAACAACAAACAAAAAAAAAAGGCGAAGATTATTTTTAGTAGAAATCACCCACACCCAATTAGGGTCATCATTCTGACAGCGGCATGGGACAGCCCAACATACGAGTAATTACATTAAGGAAATGTCATTAACAAGGCTAATAGCCGGACTGCCAGCTGCTATTAGCCAAAAGCCGTAGCCGACGACGACGATTGCAATATGAAGAAGCAACATTGACATTGGCGGCAGCGGCGGCGGCGGCGGCAACCTAGCAGACACTTTGATAACATGTCATTAGCAAAATCTTCTCTGCCGACCAACCGGGCGCACGGAACAACTGTCTTCACCTGTTTGACTAAATGGGTTTGTCTACCAAGAATAAACAACAACAACAACAAAAAAGTCCAACAAAAGAAAGTCTATACTGGAAAAAAAAAGAACGGCACTACATTTAGGAGATCTAATCCTTGCGTGCGCATTTAAACTCTCGACGTTTCTGCTGCTGCTGCTGACGGAACAATTCATGCAGAAACCAAAAGCTACCTACCGCACAAATTTTGCGCGTTTTCTGGCATACCGGGCGCATGTCGCTTAGCGGCGGCATTAGTGAATGTCAAAGTGATAAGGGATACCCAAAACGATGGAGTAGAAGATAATGTTGGGCGGAATCTAGGTAGATTTAGTTGAATAGGCGATGTTATTATTAAAATACGAAGGACTGCAAACGAATTCTCGCGAGTATTTCGAAAATCTTTTGAGAATTTCATTCGTGCTATGCTTTGGCTGCTTAGACTATTTAAAATTCCATTATAACTTTTCGATGTTGCTATTTAAAGTACTTCTAACAGAAATTAAGCGTGTTGAATTTTAATTGAATAAGGAATGGCTCAGCTTATCTGCTTTAAATTATCTTTAAACTTAAACTCTCCTCTTTTCTTACAACTAACTATTCTTTATTTACCATGAGTCTAATCGAATCTGATCGAATTCCATATCTGATTATATTTTGTAAGCCGGCTAAATTTATATTTGACAAGTCCAACACTGACTTTCTGTACGCCTAAATAATACGAAAACGTTAGCCTTAATTGTTGGCCATAGACAAAACGCACATTGTTGCTCTGTGGTACCTGGTTAGTTGCTTGGCCATCTCAAATTTTTCCTAAATTTATTTTATAATTCTGCCTAGCGAAGCGTTATTTAATCGACGCTATCTCGTATAGTAGCATGAAAAGGTAAGCTTGGCATTTTCTTTGTAAGGTCAAAGGTTGTAACGAATTTATTTTATATTAAGCTTGATGGCGCACTTTTGTCCAAAAAATCCATAGACTCTGTTTAATGAGATGCAAATTAGTGGCAAACACGCACAAATTCTGGTCGAATTTAATTTCTCGAATTTAAATTAGTCCTGGAGGAATTCTGATGTATCGTATAAATAAGTACAGCAACTATTGAAGACGTTTCAGTTGGCCACAACAAAGACAAAATGGAATCCAATTAGAGTAAACAATAACGTTGGGCTAATTAAGGCCATTATAAGTAAGACATTAATTAACCTACATTCACATGGGATATCCATGCGATACATTACGAGTTTTTTTTTTTAAGGGGCACTCATGGGACGTTGCGAATATGATTTTGTAATTTAATGCGCCGTTAGCAAGAAACGATTCCAAATGATGGAGAGAGAAACGACTTTTGTCATGGTTCGATGCTATTTCTATTTTGGATTTATAAAATCAACTTGGGACTTTATCAAACTCATATAAACTCGTTTGCCGAATACGCCTGATAAATTTATAAGCACCTCTTTACCTAAAAATATAAACAGCTGATTTACAAGGCTGTAAATTTGTTAAACGTGGCAGAAACGAGCTTAAATGAATACTTCCATTGTTTTTGAGATTACAGCTTCTCGACATTTCCTCCCCCAACTCGTTTACTTTATTTTTAACTACGCTTGCAGCATGTCTTGAAGATCTCCCCCCCCCACAGTCAGCGTCCACAACTCACCTGTGCATTGAATGCATGTCCGAGCAGCTCGCACAACTGTTTGGCATATTGTTCCGATTTGCCCGTCTCGGTGGCATACAAAACTGTTGCCTTGATCCGCTTCGACAGAGCACGTCCGAATAATTTCGATGTAAACTTCACAGCCCTGTGCAAAAAAAGTTATTAATACAAATTTATTTTACGATATTGGAAGAGCAGGCGGTAGGAGGTGGGGCACGGGGACAATATGTGAAATTTGTTAGCCACATTGGCTGCTCATGGTAAAAGTTGGCGAAAATTTCGACCTGCCTGCCTGCTCATGGTGACTGACTGACTGACATAATACACCTGAGTATTTTCTCATCATACACGGTAAGTGTTTATTTTATTGCCTAGTCTGGGGCGTTATGCCAGAGTTCGGTGTTGCCCGGGGGTAAATGTGTATGTGTGTGGGTGTGTGTGAGTGGCCTTTTAGTAGGGCAATAAAAATGTATTTATAAATTATGCCATTTTTCAGTAGGCGGGCGGGCAGGTTCTGTTTGCTTGTTTTTGGTTGTGTTCCGTTGGTGTTCCAAGTTGGCTTGTTGGAGGCGCATGTTTTGGTTTTATCGGGTTGTAATGACTTGACATTATTGGCATCGTAATCGTTATTGGGCGAATTATGCTGGCTTTTTTGTGTGCGCTTTTGTTTGATTAAAATTTCCGACTAACTTGGCTATGAAAAATGAATGTTTAGCCTAGACGATTTAAATTCAATGCTTGGCAATTTAAATATGCTTTAGTATAAATTTGTTTAAATTTTAACTTAAAGAAAAAAAAAATTTTTTAAACCGGAAGCAAAATCTTTTAATAAATTTACCTTTAAGCGTTTTATCAACTCGGCAGTTTTATTGGCATACTCCTGCCACTAGTTTTCACTCAATGCCAACTTTAACGCACGATTTAACCAAACAACGGCAACAACAACAACCATAACAACAGCGAAGCATAGTTGCCAGACAAAAGTATCGCAAGTTTATTTAAAACTCATAAAATTTCATCAACTTTTATTTGGCCTGCAGTAATGAGCAGAAATGGAAGCAGAAGTAGAAGCTTAAAAGCGAAATGAATAAATGAGAGACAAGAGGCGGAGGTGGGCCCGCTGTTGGGCGTTTCAGCGTTGAGTCAGTTGAGTGGGACTTTAACTATAGTGGAAATTGTAGTTGTTGTTGTCGCTGTTATTGTGAATGTCTGCCGCTGACGTTTGTTTGTGTTTATATTGCAAAAGTATTAAAATATAATTTTATATCGCCCAAAACACTTTAAAATATATTTTTTTCCATGTGTGCACATATTTACGCATTTTAAGCGCTCGTTTAATCGGACGCCATGATTCAAAATGGCGCCAACAGTGCGGGACGCCAACAGTTGAAAATTTGCATTTTAACAAAACTAAAATTTGTTAAAAGCAACTGGAAGCATTTAAAAGCTTTTGGTGCAAATAATACGCAAATGAAAGTTTACTGGAAAACTAATAATGTCAATTTTCTTAAACTTTTCTTGAAATCTCAAAACTGTCATAAACTTTTAGCCAGCACTGTACTATACATATATTTTAAAAAGGATGTATTACAACAGCCATTATTCGAAACAACACTTATTCGATATGTTGTATATGTATATACATATAATTGTAAGCAAGCTGCCTTTGTGTATGTGTGTGTTTGTATGTGTTTTGCGAGGGTATGTAAAAGTTATTTTGTATGATTTCAATATTTTAAAGCCATGAGGAAAACTTTCGCAATCATAATTTTATTTTAATAAACTTGTTAACATATGCGTTCATGTGTGTGTGTGTATATAAGTATGCGAATGTGTGTGTATGTGTGTGTATTGTGCATATGTTGTATTGTTGCTACTGCTGCTGCTGTTGTCAGCAACAATATTGCCAATGGTTGATGATGCTGATGATGGTGATGATGGTAATGATGGTGATGATGCTGATGATGCTGATGCTGATGATGATGTGTTGACGATGTTGATAATGTTGTTCAGTGCGTTGATGGATTTAATTATGAGCTTCACTTTAATTGCATTAAATATGTGCGAAACAATTAAATTTAATTGCTGGCAAAAGGTGAAATGCGTTTTTCGTGTAAAATGACGCCGAGAGCGTTGCGTATGTGCGGCTGTTTAGGTGTATTGGTGTGTTGTTGGTGTGTTAGTGTGCAAGTATATGCGTGTGTTTTTTTCAACTAGTCTGCGTGTGTGTTGCCGAAAATGAATTTGCTGCATTTACTTAAAACTTTGACAACAAATCTAATTTTGAAATATTTGAAAATTTTAAACTTTAACTATTTTTGATAATTAAATAAAAAACTTAAATAGTTTTGAATTCAATTTTATATTTTAAATAAACTATTTTAGCTGTTAACAAGGCGAGTAGCTGGGAAAATTCTTTTTGTATATCAAACATTTTAATATAATCTTTTGTTTTACTAGAATATTAAACAACTAAACGTAATATGTAAAACCCACAAGATACTTTCTAGTTGACACATTAGTTTAATGCCGCAGTCACACAGACTTTATCCAATTTAATCGACTTCGATCAAATATTAAATCGACCTTAAATCTTGTTGCTCTTAAATGCGAATACGGACGACCTACGCCGGCATAAACCAACAATTCAGCCAGCTCCTCCAAGAGCGCCGCAAAAATGCTCAACTGACATTAATGCTTCGGTACCTACCCTTGTAATCTACTTAAAGGATAAGCCTTTCTAATTCCAACATGCCACGCATATACACTCAAACACACACACAGACACACATAAACGACAAGCAATAAAGCCAGCCTACAACATGTGTGTTTGTGGTATGTGTCTGTGTGTTGTCAGCGTGTTTTAAACAAATACAATTACTGCTGCTGGCTGATGGGCCTGACTGACAGACTGACTTCTTCTTTTTCGACCGTCCGCCCGCCCTCCGACCACCGCCTTCAAATGTGTAGCGTAGAGTAAACTCACCTGGCGATTTGTTTGAAATTAAATTTGCGTCTTGGCTTCTTGCTTTTACCCTCGCCGCGTCCTTTCTTCCAGATGTGCATACGCCATGCCGGATCCTGGTATTCAAATGATGGCTTAAGATAATAGAGCGCCATCTCCTGATGGAAGACGGGCGTAATCGAACCCGACAGCGGCGGCACAATCCAAATCCAGTCGGCGGGACAGCCGTTGCTGTGAAATTAAAGAAAATAAATACAATTTGAGAGAGAGAGAGAGAGAAAGATGGCGAGTAAGTGAGTCTGTGTGCGCCGTAAAGTATGCAAAGTATAATTGAAAGTAACGTAGCATAATATTGGTATAACCCGTGGGGGACAACGCATTAAATTGACGTTAATTGAACGACATTTTAGAGGACATTTGTAAAACGATAAAGTAGGATTAGGGTTGCGGGGTGGAGTGCGGTGCGGTGCGGCGCGGTGTAATGGGCCGGCAATGACTGGCGATAAATTTTAAATGAAATAAAATTTAAGATGGAAAATTGGAAAAATATTTAATTTAAATTGTTGGGAAACTAATTCGATTTGTTAAATTAAATATTGTCATATTGGACTCTTCGAGGATAAAGTTTAAAGTGAAATGTTAAATTAAACCCAAAAATTTAGTTTGATGTAATTTTTTAATTAAATTTAAAAATTTAGTTCTCAATCGAATTCAAGAAATTGGTTCTAATATAAATTTGATTCGAAATCAGTGATTTAGATTAAGTTCCAAAAATGTTGTTTAGTCAAAACAAATTGCTAAAAGGGATATTCCATTAACCGCGAAAATGCTTCGAAAACCGCGAAACTCGAAATGTTAAATCTTGAAATGAGAGCGAATTTATTTATAGTAATCAAATTTTTCGAACTGTATTCGAATTGTTCATTCAAAGTTTAACGTTTTTACTTAAAGTTCAGAATTATCAGTTTTTCATAAATTTCATGGTGTAATAAATTTGAGGTGAGGAAAGTAGAAAATTGTCTCTCTCCACCTCGATATTGTTTCTCTCTTTGAAAATTGAAATGCAGTTGCCATGGTTGTTAAAAAAAATTACTAAGTAAATAAAAACAACAACAACAACAACGTAGTTTGTTGTCGAAAATACAAACTTTAAAATAAGGCAGAAAAATTAGTCAAAAATCGAGGTGAATTCGCTCAATTTGCGTTCTCATTTCTATTTTCCTGATTTCTACAAAGATTTGGTAAAAAAATGTGTTTAAATACCAACACTTTAAAATTTTTAAAGATATATTTTTTTAAAGTTTTTTATTAAAATTAAATTTCCCTCTAAGACTAAAAAATTTATATCACGAAATATTCTTATATCATTCAAGATCTCAATCACACACACACAAATCACAATCGCTTAAGTGATATAAAAATAAAATAACAACAATATTGAAAAGATGAACTTTTTTTTGTTTTTGACACGTAAGCAACCGCAAAGATAATAACTGTATCTGCACACACACACACACACTAAAGTACTTACACGCCACATACATTAAGCCAAAGTCAAATAAAACACGTTTCATCGTAAATTACCGCAGAGTAGAACATGGCAATACACACACTCCCACACGCACACACACACATGTGTAATTTATAAACAAGCACAATTGCATAAAACACATACCAGCGGAAGAAAAAAATATAAATATCGCTGCCAAAAAAATATGCAACAAGGAGGAATCGTAAAACACGAAAAAAAAGAAAAAGCAAAAGAGAAATGATAACAATAAAAATGTTACTCATACGCACCGTGGGACCCATGCAAAAATTATATCATTCCTAATATAGAAACAACAAAAAACCGCGTAACACACTAACACACGAAAAAACACAATTACACACACAAACATACGTATACACTTACATATCCAAACACACTTACACAAAACGAATTCACCAAAAATGAAATAAGATAAAACCAAAATTTTTGTTGTTTGTTGTTTGTTTTTGTTTTTGTTTTTGGGCTCGACTTACCGCAATTTTGATTCGTTCTCGAAGTGCTTCATGAAGCTTTCGCTCGCCGTATGATGGTCAACAATCGTTACGTTGCGGCTCTGGTACGAGTGCAGCACGGCGATGTTCACCTCGACAACGGCCTTGTCCTTCCACAGCGATGTCGGTGTGCGAGTATCCAAGTTCAGCTTCAGCGCCACAGTCTGTCCGCGAAATGCAATTGCGGCGTTAGAGAGCGCGAGGCAAGTAAGTGGAAAAAGCAGCGAAAAAAAAGGACGAAAAGAACGGACCAAAAATGTTAGCGTAAAGGAAAGCCCAAGTGCTGAGAGACACTTTTAAATTGATTGTTAAATTGAAAGGAAAATTGAAAAATTTAAAGCTGCACAAACGGAAAAAAGAAGAAGAAGAAGAATAACCGCCGCAGGCCATGGATAGCTGCGGTAAATTGCAACAAGTTTGCATTTGCGGTCGGCTTTTCCTTTTCCTTTTCTTTTTTCATTCAAATGAAATTATTTCCATTTCCAGTTTTTGATTTAGCAAGATTTCATCCAGTTTTTGTTTGGTACTATAAGAAAATTGAATTTGAATCAATGCTTGATAGGTTCATTGGTTGAGAATTGATTTAAAATTTCAATATTCACAAAATTTAATCTGGAATTTAAATTGTCGCCTTTGCCAAATCTGTAATTAATCCATTTAAATTATTTATTTTTATGTCATCCCTTTTAATAAAATCTTTAAAATATTTAACTAAAATAATTCTTCACTTTTAACTTTTTGTTAAAAAATTTTAATTTATTCTTTTGCAAAAATTAAACCAATTCTAAGATTGATACTTTTGCAACTGCGCTCATTCAACAGTTCGTCAGCAGCTGCTGGTGCCGCGGCTATCTGCTAAATGTGCGCCAGCTAAATTCCGCTCGATTGAACTGCATATTCCTATAGCTCGCTCACAACAAAAACAACTTCTACTTACCACTCCACCCTCGACTATTTGCCAGACTCTTTTTGTCCATCCACTCCCACTTACCTCCAGCATATTGCGACGGTTTGTGTCGCATAAATTCCGACAGCCAATCTCGGTGGACATGTACCAACCGCTGAATGTGGTCGCCGTGAATTGGATGCCGCCGACGTCAAACAGCATGCTGGAAACGGCCGGTAGAGCATACCAGCGTAAGCCCAATTCGGCAAACCACTCGAATCTGTATGTGTGCATGTGCGTATATGTGTGTGTGTGTGTAGAATGCATATGTATGTATGTGGGGTAAAAAAGAGATAAAAGTTGTGGTTAAGGTCAGCGTGCGGCAATGGAAGCTTTTTCAAATAATGTGCGAATAAATCGGAACAAATTTGTCAAATTTTTGTTGTTGTTATTGTTGTTGTTGTCGTTGCTGGTAGTTTCCGTCTTTTTGTTTGTTTGTATGTGTGTTGGTGCTTGTGTATATCTCGTTAACCAGGTGACAGTTGCACATTTATTTCGAACTGGATTTGTTTTTTTATGCGGGTTGGATTTTTTTTTTTTTTGTCGGTTTTGATTGGTTTTTGTGCTCTTCCCTTTTCCCTTTTGTACTTTTATTTATTTAAGTTCTCTTTTGGATTTTTATGGTGTTTACATCAGTTTTTACTTTCCTTGGTGCTTACGACCTCAAGATTTATTTATTTTGGGAAAAATCATAAAAATTGAATGGAAAATATGTGAAATGATTTGGAGCATTAATTTTGTGGAATAACTTCGTCATTTGATTTAAGCAGGTTGGCTTACTTTTGAAATTGAATTCGTTATTTCGATAATGAAAAACTGTGAATAAGTTTAAAATTTAATAAATGTTATTAAATTTTTTTGAAATCTAATTTATATCAAATTTTTTTATGTCATTTCTAAATTTAAAAGAGATGTAAAGATCTTACAAACATTTCCTAAACTTATTCCAAACAGATTGCTTACGTGGGTAAGCTTGCCTTAAGTTAATTCCAAAGCAAAATTGTTTGCTGGGAAGAACTGATAAATTCATATGAATATGTGAACTTGTATAGTTATTTTTACATTAAATAACATCAAAATCCTCTTTTCAAATTTAATTTTGGTTTAGAGTCTGGATGAAGTGAACTAATTATTGCAAGGCCGGTTCGCAGTATTGAGGTTGTTCACTATATCAAGGCTCACGTTTTACTATTTTGAGGTTTTCGATTGTTCACTATTTAGAGTACTCCATGTAAAAATTTGGGTGTTTACTATACCCAGACACGACTGAAGTACACAAAATTAAGTTTTCATTTCACTATGATTGAATATTAAAATTGTTTAATAACTTTTATTTTAAAAAATTTTAAAGTTTAATAAATTATTTAACTGTTTAAGCAATTTTAATTAATAAAAGAGTTCAAAAAATAAAATTATGTCGATTGTGCAATTTACTAATTAACTTTCCAAATTAAATATTAACAATTTTGCTTGAATTATTAATCGCAAAAGTCAACAACGAAATCCAAATTGAATAACAAAATAAATACACGGACAGATACACGCATACACACACACACAAATAGATTAGCAATTATTTGGCCAATCAGTTTTTGTGGAATGACAAACAACAATAACAACAACAACCTGTGCATTTATTTTTAATATTTTAATTTAATTTCACCGAACACCGAAAGTAATCCGAAATGGAGCAGCTTTAATCCGGCACCGAAATTCCAATTCGGATTCTGCAAATTCAAATTTTAAATCCAACTGCAAATGGCAACGCCCGAATTTATGCCGAGGCAGTCGTAATCTGACCACACAAGTCAATTGAAATCCCCCAATGAAACGTTTTGCGAAAATCCCAGCCTCGAATCTAAAACACCAGCCGAACACGGGCGACAAACAAATCCAACAACAAATCCACAACAACGACAAGACCAGTCAAATATCACCAGCAACAATGTGAGCAGCAACTACCACAACAACAACAACCGAACGAACGAACGACTGGCAACCATCACAACAATAAACACACACACAAAATAACAACAACATGAAACTTACTTCGGATGACTTAATGGGATTTCCAAGATTAATTCCGGTGGATAATCGAAATAGTCCGGATCATGTCCATTCGCCGACACCACCAGCGGCAAAATGTCCCATTCGCCACCCTTGCCCTTCCAGCCCAATTTTAAGCAAACCTAAAATTAGAAATGAAAACGGAGGAAATTCAAATAACAAAACAAACAAATAAAATATGGAGCATATCCGAACACTGTAAAAAAAATTATAAATTTTTTTTTTAACTAACGTTCTTACAAAATTTGTTGTGCCCTTTTACACTAGGCAATCAACAAATATGTCAATGCGTTACCTCTGGAAAAGGCTACACGCTCGCCTGTATAGACAATTTCGTTGTGGCTCGAAATTCTTGCCCCTATGTAGTCGCTAGCGCAATTATCAAGAGACTATTGAAAAATTGCTCGCCACTTAAATTGCCTAATATAAATGGAGACTTTTTCTTTCTTTAAGTCTGTACCTTTAAAAATATAATTTAAAAAAATTAAAGTTGGAAAAATGTTTCCAGTGTCGATTCGCAATGAATTGCCACAGCCAGTCAATGACGGATGTAGAGGAGTGGGACAACGGCAACACTGGACGTCGGAATTACGGCATTGAATTTAAATAAAATGAAGTTTACATTTGTGTGAAAACGAATGTATGTGCGTATGCGTGTATGTGTGTGAGTGTTTTTGTATGCGAATGGATAAAAAAGGAAGTGAAGAAAAGGGCACTAAATAAAGCAGCGTAAAAGGTAGTAAACTGTAAATGTATTTAAACAAATATTTAAATTCACGCATGTGTGCGTGTGTCTGTGTATGTGAAATTGTATTCGTTTGTGTGTGTGTGAGCTTAACGTGTCTGTTGAGTAATCACGGTGTGGTGTGAATAAAACTTTTATTGAGTGTGGTAAAAAGTAAAAAAAGAAGAAGCAAAATAAATATGTATGTGAAGTGGGCACTTGTACGCGTGTACCGTTATTAAATTGGATAACTTTGTGAAAACGGTAAAATCTGATGAGCTTTAAATTTGTTTAATTTGAAATGAAATCGTTTTTAATTAAAAAATTTAATTTGGCTTAAATTGAAATGGTTTAATTGAGCAAATTACTCAATTTTATTTTGATATTCGCACTCACCTCGGTGAATTCAACGTTCATGGGATCACCGATGATTTTGCCATCGATTTGTTTATATCCAGCGTATGAGATCAGTTGACCGTTCCAGATGCGGTAGTCGTGGCGGCCATCGGTTCTTTGGGGAAATATTGTAATAGCCGACCTGAACACGAAGAGAGTGGAAATGTTGAAAATGGTGTTGAAATATTTTTTTATCTATCTATCCATCTATCTATCTATCTATCTATCTATCTATCTATCTATCTATCTATCTATCTATCTATCTATCTATCTATCAATCTATATATCTATCTATCTATCTATCTATCTATCTATCTATCTATCTATCTATCTATCACTCTATCTATCTATCTATATATCTATCTATCTATCTATCTATCTATCTATCTATCTATCTATCTATCTATCTATCTATCTATCTATCTATCTATCTATCTATCTATCTATCTATCTATCTATCTATCTATCTATATATCTATCTATCTATCTATCTATCTATCTAGCTATCTATCTATCTATCTATCTATCTATCTATCTATCTATCTATCTATCTATCTATCTATCTATCTATCTATCTATCTATCTATCAATCTATCTACACATATCTCAGAAATATATACCTCAGAATAAATTATTATTTCAGAGATAAATAGCTCAGAAATCCATTCCTCAGAGATCAATATCTTAGAGAAAGCTCAACTCTTATGTCAATATCTCTAAGTTTCATATCTCAAAGATCCATATCTTTGAGGTCTATTAATCAGTAGATCCATATCTCAGAGAAATCTCACCTAATATATCCATATCTCAAAAATTCATATTCATATGAACAGTTATTCTGTAAAATCACTTACTAATACTATGTTTAGTTAAAAAAAAATAATGTAAAAATATGCATTTTTCAAAATTCTTTGGTAGTAAATTTTCCGCGGGGTTAACCTCTTTCGCAATAAAAATGAGCAACTGCAGCGAACACGCTTTATCACAGTTGGCAGTTACAGCAATTTCATTGTTCCACACATGCACACGCACACACACACACTCCAACAAAGTAAGCCATTAGTGCGACAAAATGTTGCATGTCTGTCTGCAGTATTTGTTGCATACGGATTTACGGCACAGCAAATTGCTGCTTCCAAACAATGCAACAAAATGGCATGTTGCAAAGCGGAAATTATTGGCATAATGCAAATTTATTCCTCTACCCAAGGATAACTATCGCCGCCAACAACAACAACGACTGACCAACAAGTAATACGGACACAATGTTAAACGGAAATGGCGGCGTTTAAGCAAATGTGTGTGCATGGCTGTGTGTGTGCTTATGCGAGTGTGTTGGTTTGGTAAAAAGAATATTTGCTTATAGCCCTAAAAAATTGCTCGTTAAAAATTTTTTCTTTCCATTTCGGCACAATGGCAGACAATTTAAAATGAAAATGGCGAATGCCAAAAATTTATTATTTAAATTAGAAAAATGCCGATCAAAGTTAATTTCCTTGGAATAGAATGAAATCTCTTTCTTCGCTGGTAGTACAAATTTAATTTTGTGTGGCATCTACAAATGGAAACAAACAGTCACACGGCTCGACCGTGCGCACAGTCTAGAGAACTTCTGAAGTATCAACTCGAACTCACCTGAGATTTCCTTTGTTGGTCGCGTACTTAATGTGATTGCAAATGGCCTCGAACATGCCGCTCGTCGTTGTTACATAACGACAGTCGAAAACCTGCAAGAAAAAATATTAGAAAAATATGAAAATAATGGAAAAAATTCACAAATATGACAAAAAGGAAACAAAAATTGGTATAACTATTCTTAGTGGAAGTGCACAACTTTCTTTATTAAATTAACTCTTAACAAAAATTAAGAAACACTTTTTTTTCCGCAAAGCTGCAGAATTGGTCAGATTATTTTAGTAGCGGATTATTTTTCCTCCTGAGATACTTAAGCTATACTCGCACGTGATTGCTTCACCTTTTTGTCATTCACGTAATATATAGACTAACCATTTCTTCTATCTATAAGAAGGCCCATAAAAACTAACAAAATTATATCGTTCATTAGATGACATGACAGTTTTCTATCGTCTGTGCAACAGACTTGCAACAAAGAAGCACTTAATACTATTGCACTTGACGATACTTATATTGCTTATCTATTTTCAAAATTATAGAAATATATACATCGCCTATGTATAACATGGATTTTAATCAATACAAATAAATTATCAAAATTCTATATTTCATTCGATGACATGACAATTCAATTCTTTTTTTTATCGTTTGTGCAATAGATTACCAATAAGGCAATAATTGATACTATCGAAAATTACCTTCAAACTATCCAAACTGATGATTAATTGAGTATCAATCTTTAAAAGTATCATTATATGTATATCGCATATTTATAATTTGGATGAAGATCACCAAAATTTTTGCTGATTTTCTCGTTGATAAAAAGACCAATAAAAATAGAAAAAATTATTTATTTTTAAAAATTTTTATGTCTCCGAAATTTGTTTTATCTTTTCCTTTTTTTCGTGGAGCAATGCTTAAACGATGAACATGAACTAAAGAAATTTAAATTTCTTTAAACATTTAAAATACGATTCCACTAAAACCGCTTCCATTTGGAAGCACCGACTTTTATTGGTCCACGCGCCAAGCAGAACTCGCTCAACTGAATTTGTAATAATTCTGGATTAAAGTTTTATTTATGCTTATTTGACATAAATACAAAAAGAAGACAAATTTTCCATATCGAACAAAGCGAGCGGCGAAGTCTTGAAATAGCACAAAGCCGAAATACAAAAAAAAACCGAAATTTAATTTCGGTAGCGCAACTAAAAAGGAAAACGCTGGCAAAGGAACGAATTTGAAATTCGAATAAATTTTAATTTGCAAAAGCGCACAGATTTATTCATATCCCACTTGTTTTTGCTCTGCTTTACTCTGCTTTACTTTGCTTTACTCTGCTTTCCTTTCCTTTTCTTTATTCGTGCTTTTCCTGTATATTTTTTCCGGCTTTTCTTTATTCATGTTTATTTCTTTGGTTGTGTTGTTTTTGTTTTTGTTTTGTTTTATCTCTTAGTAGTGTTGGTGATTGTATCGTATGTGTGTACCTGTGTGTGCATTTGCATTTACATGCACACACCTGAATGAATTGCTAACACTCATGCAGATTTAAGAACAAGAAGAACGCCACGCTCCGGATATGAATAATGAGCAGAAGATGTGCCAAAGCAGCTCATGCTGAAAATAACGCCCGTCACCTTGAGTTATGTATTTAAATTTTGTCCGTGAAAATTTAAGCAGGATTTTAGTCCTAGCACAAATTATGCTGATAAAGCGTTTCTTTGTCTTTGAACTAGGGACAGAATCCGAAAATAATATAAAAATTTATTTTTTACTTCAGAATTTCGACCCGCACGCTATTCAAACTTTACCATAACTTAATTTAACGCCATGATATGTAAGAAGCCGCTGTCCTGCTTCAACCATCAAAAACAACAATTTTAAACTTTTACACAAAATCTCTGCAAAGACACTTGAACACGCTAAAAGTACCTAACTTAATTAAGTAATCTGTCGACTTTTTATTCGTCCGTCCGTCCGTCCATTTGCCCATCCATCCATCTGCTCTTGAATAACGTACGCCAGCCTTAATCTTAGAACACTCTTGAATTATCATTGTTCAAAAACAATGCTCGACCGAGAAGAAAGGTTAAAAGTTCGGCTGACAAGTTCAAGCAACAACTTGAAACAATTTCGAAACACCTTTTGAGGTCAGTCAGTCAGTCAGTGAGATAGCAAAAAGTGGTCAATTGTAAAATGCAGCCGAAATAAGTCGTTTTGAATTCCATCTCTGCATTCTCAAATAAAGTCAATTTTAAATGTACTTTAAAGGATCACACACGAAAAGCCAAAGGATTGCTGAAGATGATACCACATAAATATAAAGAATGGATATAAAGAAGCTCATATTGTGGGTGTACACACACACACACACGCACACCCAAGCACACACAATCAAATCAAATACAAAATACAAAACACAAAAAGAGAAATGCACTCGAGTGAAATAATTGAAAAAGGGGTGTTAATGCAGCAGTAAGTAATAAATGAAGTATAAAGCATGCGAGAATAACTGTGGCATTAATACATGTATACGAGTATTCGAGTATTCGAGTATACATGACGCTTTTCATACATATGCACATATAAACCAGCTTACAGTTATGAGCAAATTTATGGAATCATCTTAAACCGGAAGCACGTCGTTTTTATTATCAAATAAGAATTCGATTGTTGAAGTGCTCAACTGAATTTCAATTCTCCTGGAGAAATGTTGTCATTTATGAGGTTCATAAGTGTTAATGGATCGTATTCATAAAAAGGAACGAGCTTTTGCTTCGAAATGAAATTCAAGCAATTGCTCAAATGCATATGACTACGATTTCGCTGTACTCTATTAAGTTCGAAATTTGAGTAGAATTGCTTAGGATTAAACGACTGAAATTCAAATTTAATAGGAATTTATGTTATGAAATAAATATAAAAATGGAATCAGAGCACAAAGTCGAAACGATTCTAACAAAATATTTTGAACAACAACTTTTAATTGAATAGCAAATAAAACTGAAATACAATTAAGTGCTTCTATTATTTTGCTCGTGAGTGTAGAAAACCGCAGCGACCGCAATATCTGCTTACGAGTACGAGTACACGAGTGTGTGTGTAAGCAGATGAAATTTCATTTAATTTCGTAGATTCGTTTTGTTTTACGACTTTCTTTTTCCAGCTTTTGTTTTGTGTGTTTGGATAACAAATATTTGCAATTGTATAGAGCACAACAACAACAGCAGCAACAACAATAACAACAAGAATAAAGCAGCGAATACAAGGAGAACACAACCACCGGAAATGGAGTTTTTGAATATTAAATTAATTTAAACTTTTTCATTTGTTTTTCCAACTTCAAAATCGAGCTGCACAATCAGTTTCGCTTGGTATGCCTGCGAGTGCTTGAGTGTGTACGTGTGCGTATGTGCTTGAGTTCCTGTGTTTGTGCGTGTGTGTGTGTGTGTGTGCGGGGTATCCCGAGCATGTTTGTTGACAAGCGCAAACATACTTTCGAAAATGTTTGGAAAAAGTTTTAATGAAATTCTTACACAGCGATTTGCGTTCAAAGTCATCGCCGCATGGTTTAAACGCGATTAACGGTTTTGTTTTAAGCGGTTCGCGGTCGTTTCTTTCGTCGAGTGTAAGTTTGATTTTATTAGGTTTATGGAATTAATTCACGTTCTGAGCTAAATAAAAAAAAAACAAAGACTCGCCTGTAATTTCGACCACTGTATGCGCCCAATGCAACGCGAGGAATTGCGCCAGGCCAGTTTGGCGCCATAGATCAATTCCGTTTCGGTGAGTTGATAGTGTCCGGAGGACTCGATGTTTTGGCGCACCTGCTTCCAACGGGCTTCGTGCGCGGCACTGGAGGATCTGAAAGGCAAGGAAAGAAAACGAATCATTTTAATTTTGATCATGGCACAACTAATGCAGATACATACTGTAATAACAGTGAGGAACACTTATCAAAATCCCTTGTCAAGGAAACCAAAAAAAGATGTAAACAATTTGACTTACCTCTTGATCGATGTAAAATACTGATCCAGAAAGTCCTTGGCATGATCCAAGATCACATCCGTTTTGCGTGCCTCCACCGCAGCTGTGCCGAAATTCATGACGCTGCTCATGCATGTCGCCTTCGAGCAGGAGAGTATCTGCAATAAGAACAACAACAATAAGAAAACCAAAGTCAACACATTAGTTCAATTGTCTGTCTTCTGGTATACCACAAGAATCACCCCCGCCCCTAATTAAATTTGAGTTTTCTGGGTGGGAGAGTAGCTCCCATTACAGCCAAACAAGCACTTCTAATTAAAAAGAAAAAAATTGCTCTTAATAATGTTGTTGTTGTTATCAATTTGAAAACGACACTTAATTTTTTTTACTTCTTTCATTTCATTTTTTTAAGTAGCTTATTTTGTTATTTCTCTTTTGTGGTGCTTCGCTCGCGCTACAAGCAAAACTATAGAAAAGCGTCAAAATTCAATTAGTCTGTTTGTTTGTTTGTGTGTGTGAGTGTATGCGTGCCCCCAAAAGCTGGCAACACAAAAAATAAACAAGACAACTTAAATTGTCCGGAAATTGTTGCCAGAAGAGACAACAACAAAAATAAAAATTATGTAATTTGGTGCCCCAAAAAAAAAACCAAAATTACAACAAAGTAAAGAAAAACTTGTTGCAAACAAGTTACAAAAACAAACAAAATAGACGAGAAACAAGAGAAGTGTCACAATCTTGTGAAGTAAATGAAGAAGAGGAACATGTGGAAGAAGAGAAAGAAAATATGAAAAAGTGCGACTGTCAAGTGAAACCGCCACACTTGGGTGGGCGGCGCAAATAAAACGAATTTTCGCACTCAATTGCGACTGCAGACGACTTGTGTCACTTTTTTTTTTATTTCTCATTTGCGTCGTTTTCTTCGCGTTCTTTCTTTGCTTTAATGTTGTAATTTTCAGCTTACACAGATTAAATTGTGCGCCGTGAGCTTTTAGTTTATTTTTTTAGAATTTTTTGTTGCTTTCCCTGCCCCGCTGCCTCGCTGCCATCTGCTTAATTCGTTTACTCTGGCAGTTAGTTATCTCAATAATGCCACTTGTGTGTTTGCTTTGGCACTCGCCAGGTGGCATCGCCCCTGCGGTCAACTTAAGCTAGGCGCAGGCAGTAGGCTGGAGGCTGGAGGCAACTCCTTCAAGTGCCAGTTTAAGAATTTATAAAGAATTTAATTTAGTTGCAAGAAAGTATCTTAAGATAAGATAAGATACGAATTACTTGAAGATACTTTTAAATTATTTATTTATTATATTTTTCTGTGTTTGGTTTTGAGAATATTTGCTTTTATACATACGTATGTATGTATATACAATATATAAAAATAACTTTCCACGGTCAATAAAAGGGTTAACGGTATGACTTTATTTAGAGTGACTTAATTTAAAATGCATATTTTTAAAAATATTTTCAAAATATGTATTCCTAAGGCTAAAGTGTGCCTAATAAGAATCCAATTAAAATTTTAACGAAAAGTATTTTAATAGCTGACAAATTTAACATCCGGTTCATATATGTACATATAATAAAATTGAACGAGTAACATTTTCCTATAACATATTAACACTCTAACTACCATTTTTAGGGTATATTTTGACTGTATTTATAAAAAGTCCATGAAAGACCCATAAAACTTCAAAATATAAGGCTTATATATTCTAGAAAAATAATGCCCATAAAATTTCACTACAGGTCACTTAACATCAGAATAGACTATATAAAGTACAAAAAGTGGCTATTTATTTCTTAGCACAGTCTCCTTTTCGCTCGATATACATGACCCAGCGATGCTCCAACTTCTTTAACCCGTCTGAAAAAAACGTTTTATCAAAAATGAAATGATCCAAAATGAAATTTGGATCTTTCTTTTTGTCTGAGAAAGATTAACCCTTTCTATTTAAATTTAAATTAGGTAACCGAATTAACGGAATATACAAAAATAAATTAAGAAATGTGCGCCCGAAATTCCGGCGCAGTTTTAATTCAATTTCGCTGCTGCATAAATCAACGTCGCTCGCTCAGTTCAGTTCAGTTCGGTTCGACTTTGCGCCAAGGCTTGCCAACTTTTAATATTCTTTTGTACTTATTTTTGTTGTGTTGTTTTGAGTTTTTTCGTTGTTGTTGTTGTCTTTTCAATTGCATAAATTTTAGCAAAATTTTGTGTAAATTTGGTGCTCGTTGCAATTTCGAATGCGCGCGCGAAACAGTTTCCTGCGTTGCAAGCTCTCGGCAACAGCTTGGCGTGTCGCAGTTGCAACAATTTCCGTTTCCGGCTGTTGTTGTTATTGCTGTGCAAAATGTGTTTATTTACATAAAACAATTTGGGCAACTTTGGCTTCCGTTGTTGCAAACGCTAAGCAGGCGCCTCCAATTATAACTGCTTCTTCTTAACGCGAAAGTGGCACGCCTCCAGCAAACAGAAACTTTACTGTACTTTGCACTGCGCTGCTCTGCAGTAGCTGAAGCTGAGCAGCTTTGCGCAAATATTTTCTTCAATATGAATTTAAGTGCGGCATTAAAATGATGTCGGTTACGCTCCCGTTCCGTTTGGTTTGGTTTGGTTCGCTTTGGTTTGCGTTTGCGTTTTGCGACGAACACTTTTTGGCACAAGTTTTTGCGACTTGTTTATAGGAGCGTCGCTTTCATTTCTCGTACTTTTATATTTTATTTAACTTCTTTTTGGGAGGCATTCGGTTGCATTCGCAGTTATTAAAATAGTAAGTTTACCGCTTCGCAAATAAATATGTCATCTACAGGAGCACGCAAAAAGTTTTTGGCCGCAAATGAAATCGTTTTTATGGTGGAGTTCCACTCGACGTATGAGTAATTATTTATTATTCGAAAATTTTGAAAGTATTTTTAAACTTTTATTTTTATTTGTTGGATGTTGAGTTTGATATAAAGCGAGAAAACATGCGACGCGAAAACGATATCGTTAGCGAATCGTATTTTGTTCGAAAACGACACTTGCACATTATCGCGGCTAGGAGGAAATTTGTGTTCGTCAACGAATTGTAAAAACGATTCGTTAAATAATCACTTTTACGATTTATTAAAATTCCAACTCATTTATTTTTCGCAATAGCAATTCTTTTAAAATAGCTTTAAAGATTCGTTAACGATTCATTACATCGCGTTTACGATTTCGAATATAATCGATTTTACATTCACTAATGTTCACTAACGATTCGATATCGATACAATTTTCGAATTCGTTTTAGAATCGCATTTTACGAATTTCTTTTACGAATTGCCAACGAACCGCAAACGGATCACTTTTCGCTTTATGGCTTGTCGGAAAGCAAAGCTATCAAATCTGTATTTGTTAAAACATTTTTTATATTTGCTTTTAAAGCGGAAAATTTATGTAATTTTAAAAATACATTAAGCTGCTTTTGACTTAAAACTCCAGATTTATCAAATTTAATATTGCTCATACGTACCGTCGCCCACTTTTGAACATTTTAGGTGTAAAGTACTTCAAATATTAAATAATTTCTTTCGCCTCATTAGGTTCCAAAAGTTTGCTCGTTTACCTTTCACTCGACTTTCTTCATTTGTTTTCTCCGACCACGAAACCACAGAAAACAATTTCGGTGTTTTTTTTTTTTTTTTAATCTCATAAAATTTAATTTAGGAAATTTTCCGGGTAAATAAAATATTTGCACCCGCAAAACGCCATCAAAAAGGCCGCAAGCCACTTGCAGTTCGGCTGCTCATTTGCCACCATCTCCCTACCTTGCTTCGCTCTTGCCAAAGAAAGCGCTTTTCGCTTTTCACACGATTATTACCTGCAAAAGTGGCGCAATGCGGGAGTCGCAACCAACCTTTTCCTCGTGCTGGCGGTGTGGCATGAAATGGAGGAGTGGAAGGTGGACCTTAAAAGCAAACAAGCAACATTTCATTTCATATTTTAATATCTTGCGCTGTTGCTGCCGCTGTTCTTTCATTAGAATCGCTCAAATGTCAGCGGAGAAGTCGATTGTGAAGAATTTCCGTGATGTGGCGTTACGTTTCATTTCGTTTACGGCGACTTAATTAGCAAAGCCAGTTGGTTGTCGTCGCGTGGCTTTTACCCTTTGCGGTCGCGTGTGTCAAATGAGGAACAGATTTTTTTATATATAATATTATAAAAGTCTGTCATATTATCTGGAAAAAGGTTTGTCAAAATTATGCAGTTGGTAAAATCCAAAAGATCGGAATTTTTTTTTCGAAATTTTTTTAACTGGAAAAATATTTTATTTACTCATCTCTTCTTATTTTTACAAATATTCGAACCGAGAATTATTTGAATATTTGATTTTAAATTTGTACTTAAGTATTTAAAAGACCACCTGCAAAGGGTTAAAAAACACAACAAACAAAACCGCAAACAAATAAGCACAGCGTGACTGAAGAGTAGAAAGTGGAGGCGAAACAGGGAAGAAGAAAACATTTATAAGGCCGCACGATTATGCAATTTGTGCTGTTACAAACGAATCTGAACTTAACTTCCGGTCGCTCAGAAGTCTAGAGTAAGCGTACATCAATTGTGGCAGCGCTTTGCATAAGACTTTCTATTTAAATTAGCTTAAAACTGGAATAGAAAAATTAAATTGTATATTTAAAAAAAACTAAGCTTAAGTTTAAACAATAACTAAAATTTACTAATTAAAATGAAGCTACTTAAAAGCCAAGTTAAAATTTAGCGAAGTACAACAATGCGTATGAGTAACATTTATGCCAAAGCATCGCGAATTCCATCGCTAAAAAAACTAATGAAAATGTTTTCTCGTTACAAAATGCCAATTCGCCATGTTCGCGTGTCATCTTCATCAATTCTTTATGTTCGGCCAAAGCACAAAAATTTTACGGAAACACACAAAAACCGTTAATGCGCTTGCCACTTTTTTAACTACCCGAACTCAAAACAGAACACACACACACAGACAACAAAATGAGTGCATTAGTAGTGGTAGTGGTAGTAAAAGTAAAACCGCCAACACCAGCGCCACTGCTCGAACACCAACACTGCCACATATGTGCGGAATTTAACAAAGCCACTTTAACCCTCGATCTCTTTACCCACACACACACGCACACCAACATGTTGTTGTTTTTTATTTCGGTTTTAAATGCGCTTTAATCTGTGTGTGGCTCTTTCCCGTCGCCATTTTAGTTTGGAAAAACTTTCGTCGTTTAAATTTTTATTTCCCTACTGTAAACTCGAATGAGATTGTTTCAACACATTTTTATGGTTGTTTTTCTTGTTGTCGTTTGTTGTTGTTGTTGTTGTTTTGGTATTTTTTAAGCTGCGCGAAAAAAGTTTCGCAATGAATACGCGGCACAAATGAACGAATTTTAATGAACTGGACGACAGGATATGCTAATGAGTGCGAATAGGACACGCAAATTAAGGCGCACTTAAAATGCAATTAAATCGAATTAAAGCAGCACCGGAAATACACTGAAAACAATAATGAACATTTCTTAGGTGTTCTAATTAAATCAAGATTTAATCAAACTAAAAAATTAGTTCAAATAAAATCATTCATTTTAATCGGTAGTCGAATGAAAGAAGATTAAGTTAGATTTATTAGTTTGGTTGGTCAACTAATTATGACTTCAACTTTGTTTAGTTGATAAACGATTTTTAACATAAAGAGAAGAGCTCTCCTCACCAAATCTCAAAAAAAAGGTTGCGCTATCTAGCGTACATCTTAAGCACGGCATATTTTTATTATTGAATAGAGATTCGAGACATACCGTTTTATATTGTTAATATACGAGTATACCATGTGAGTTGATAAGCTGAATTGATTTACATCCAACTCAAGGTTAGGTTAGAGTGTCGGCAAATGACTCACAAAGACAAAACAGGTCCATAACGATATCACATGCTCTCTGTAATTGAAAAAATGTCGCTGACCATACTTCGGAATATAACGCTGAGAAATATTAGCAAGAAAAGTCACTCAAAATGGATGGAAATGGTGGACTAACAAACAGGCGATGAATCAGTTATAGATAATAATAACTAAGTTTTTGAAATACTCTCTCTAAATTTTTCTGAGCAGCAAAGCAATGGCCCATAAATTTAAAAAAAATTAAATTTTGATGGTTAAAATTTGGGTCCTAGAACCTTAACTTAAGCTATTGATGGGACCTCGAATTTTAGACAAAGACAATTTCTAATTCACCCATTAATTTTTTTTCATACCTACTTATGGAAACATTTCGACGATAATGACTAAAATCAGTTTAATTAAATAACGTTTTTTTTTCTGTGCACTCACCTCTCGCCCTTTGCTGTTCAGCGTATCGTAGACTTCCGGACGTCCTTCGATATTCTTGAGGCGTATCGGCTTGCGCATCAATATGCTGCGACCCTCCTCATCGACGTGTATAAAGCTGCCGGCGCGCGAACGAAAGTCCTGCGACATTTTGCGTTGCGATTGATTTTTAGGCGTAGGCGATAGATCGCGCGAACCGCGTCCACCACCGCCGCCGCCATCGATTTCAACGATGACATTTGCGCCGCTACCGCTGCGATTTGCACTACGTGCTGGTGAGTTGCGCACATTCTCCGCGGCGCTGTTGGTGGCGGCGCCGCGTGCTGAAATGCTTTGTCGCTTGTGGTGATGGCGGACAGGGGTGCCGCCGCCACTACTTCCGGTTTGTTGTTGCTGTTGTTGGACATTATCCAGCGCCGGTTCCGCGCCATTTGCAATGGGCGTCGGCGGCATTGGTTGGGTGGGCGTTGGTGTGGGCGTGGGTGGTTGCGGTGGTTTAATGTAAACTTTCATTTTTTTCTTGTTGTTGTCATTTTCTAATTTTGTTTCCGGTGGCTGTTCACTTGTTGTAGTTGTTGTTATTGTTTTTGTTGTTTTTTGTGGCGTTGCATTTGCTGCGGCAACCGCGTTTGTTGCCGAATTTGTTGTTGTTGTTGTTGTTATAACTTGTTGTTGTTGCTGCTGATGTTGTGGCGTTGTTGGCGCCGCCGCCGCAGCCGCTGTCGGTGGCGCTCGCTTCGTCGCCACGATGCGCAAGTTCTCCAGTATCGAGGTGAAGTGTTGCGACATTTTGCCGCGCGCGTTTTTTCAACCGTTTCTTTTTGTTTTTGTTGCACTTTGAACTTTGGCAAATTGTTGGGGACGCGTGCCTCCACGCTCGTTTCCACACGACGTTCGAGTTCGTTAAAAAGTTTTTAATTCGAATTTTATAACTTTTTTACAGTTATTAGCTTCCGCGCAGTTTGCTCAATTTTTTTCTGCAATACTTTAATTAATTAATTTATTTTTTTTTGGCTTTAGTAATTTTTTAAAATGTTTTTTAATCCTGTGAATATTTTATTTTTATATTAAGAATTTTTGTGGATTTATTTTATAAGAAATAAAGGATAATTAAGAATTGTTATTTGTTTAAATTATAAAGAAATTAAAACAAAATTTTTATTTTTATAATTTTAGTACTTTTTCATTAAATTTTTTGTTGAATTTTTGTGGTTAAAAATTTGTTTATATTAATTTTTTTATTTTTTATAATTATTATTTTATTTATTAAATTTTATTAATTTATTATTTATTGAATTCTTCATTAAAATTAAAGTATTTTAATATTTCTGTATTTAAAATTTTTTTTGTATATTATAATGTTTAATTATAATTTTATATTTTTTTTTTGTCATACTTATATTAAAATTTTGTTTATATTTTAAAATTTTTAAATATTAAATTATTTTTATTGTAAAATTATTCTAGATTTTATATATTTTTGAATAGAAACAATGTTTTCTCTAAATAAATTATTTTACATTTAAAAAATGAAAACTTTTGCAAAGTAGCTTTCCAAAGCTTTTTAATCCATGCCAAAGTCCTGAAGTTAAAATTAATTTCAAGTCTTATTTAATTTTCATAATTAATTCACAAAAAGTTGATTTCATTTCGGTAATTTATATGCAATTTCCGTAATACGCTTAAGTCCCACAAAGAATGCCTAAAAGTATGCAAGAACAGATTTCCCAATCCTTTCCTTTTTATTTGTGATTTTCCAGCTCCAGTTTCGAGTCGTTACAAATTCCTTTGGAAAAAGTTTTGCACGAACTTCGTCACTTTTACTACTCGCACTCGGGCGTACGTTACCGCACGGCTCAACGAGATTCGGCGGCGGCGCCACAATTCAAATTAGCATGTAACCGCGTGCTAAAACTTTTTCTTAGCCCCCATCATCCATCGCCCATATTTTTTTTTTTTTTAATAAGGACCGCACCCAATAAAAAACAAAAAGTTGTTGTATATCAAAGCGAGTACTTGCGCCGACAAGTTGAGCCGCCACAAACAATTGTCTTCCGATTACAAGTAGCACCTTTGCACCGCAGTTTGTGGCTGCTGATTGCTTCGTGGCCTCAGTACGCCTAAATGTATGCTTTTAATTATGTGTAAAAGCTGTCAGCGCAGCATTAACTGTTGTAAAATTTTGCAAATTAATTTCTTAATCAGCGGCGAAAAAGGGTTTCGGATGTGAAAAGCGCAAATGTGGGCGTATTTACATCATTTACATGAAATACTTTCGGTTTTCGAGTGAGGGGGGGGGGGGGAGTTGACTTCAGAAAACACGCGAATTCAATTAAGACACGTAAATTCAATTAGAACACGTTAAGTTTCGGCACGAGTTACGAATTCCGCGAAAATTCCTTACTTACATATGCCGAGAGATCTTGGTACGTCGGTAAAGCAAAACAATTTCCATTTTAACGTTGCTCTGCGGTTTGTAAATTATGCCTGTGAGGCGGAATAAAACTGTGGAAATATTTTCGAAAACTTTCAGTTGCATAATTTTAGGCAGTGACGAAACGAAATTGTTTGTTTTATTTTGTGGAATGTTAATGTAAGATAAAATAATCAATTTTGAATTTATTTTTAAGCAGAGATTATTAAAAACTAACCATGAAAGCGATCTTATAGTCCAACAATCAAATTACTTATACTTATAACTCGTATTCGAAAAATTTTACAAATAAATAGAACATCTACTAGTAATTTAATATAAACAAAAAAATTTCATTCAAAAAAGTTGTTCTTTTAACTTTTGTAATTAATTTAAGTCTGATTTTTTTTCCTATCTTTAAAATGTTCACTTCTATGTTCAAATGACTTTGACATAATATTAAATTTAAGTATAAATAACATTGACATAACATTGGCATAACATTGTCATAACATTGGCATAACAATGTCATAACATTGGCATAACATTGACATAACTTTGAATTTACATTGACATAGCGTTGACATAACACTGTCATAACTTTGTGTTATTGCAATACTTTACTATAGTAAAATAAATAAAACTTGAATTTCACAGATGAAGAACAAACGAGCGTGTTGTAAAGCATCTGCCTGATTGATGTAAATTGAACTTTTTAACTAAATTTGCCTTAAATTATATCTCAAATTACGAAATCTCAAACAATCATTCGAAATAATAAATACCAGCGCCTAAAAGCATCCGACACAAAATGAAAACAAAATTGAAAGTGTTAAAGTGAAGTGTTAGAGCAAAACGAATTAAGTAAAGCACAAAACTAGAGAGTAAAAATGAATTTCAAATAATCGATTTTAAAGCATTGATCAATGCATATTTAAGTTCTGTTCATAGTTAAATAAAAGTACGAGTACTTTTAGGCGAACATGCCGACAATAATTGAAACCAATGCACAAGCTACAAAACATATTCTTCAAATTACATTTGAAAGTTTTACACCACAAATAATTTCTAACACATATGAATGTTGTATGTGTGTGTGGAAATAAAGTGCCGATGTGCCCAAACCCTGTGGCATCTACAACAAAGTTAAAAGTTTACATTTCAACTGGCAACTCCTCAAACAAATCCAGTTTAAAAATTTTAAATAAGAACAGATTTGTCAACTTGAACCCTTTTTAATGACAGAGCCAAGTTGTCAAATCATAAACATCAGCGAACAATGTCAGCAGATGGTTGCCAAAAAAAATGCAACAACAAAAATAAAAAACCCAGCAAAAACATAAACTTCTGTTGAGCATCGTGTTAATATTTCAGCACCGTTGATTTTCCGCATGTGGCGCGCTTCTGACAACAGCTGCCGGAATTCCAAAAACAAAATTATTTCAAGCGTACTTTTAGGCGTACATAACAATTGACTTTAATCCCGTTTGTGCTGATTTTGTTTGGCAATAAAAAAAACATTTGTTTTCCAACTAATATCCTAAGCGTTGCTTCTATTTGAATAAAACAATTGAAGAGCGAAAATTTTTCCCATTTAGTTTGCTTTGAAAAAAAAATCTCCGCAACTTTTTCGCGAGCGCCACTTAAACCAACAAAATCAAAAAATCAAATTTTCCATGTTTGTTTGTTGTATTGTGTACGTAGTTGTGCGTGTGCGTTTGCGTGTGTGTGTGTTTTACTATTTGACATTGCTTGTCGTTCTGGCGGCACTTTGCCACCGAACCCGGATATTGGATTTGCTCGTAAGTCTGACTGTCATACGCCATTTTTAAATCGAAATCAAATTCATGAGGCGGCATTTTGTTTTTTGTTTTTGTTTTTTTGATTTGGCATTTGGCGTGCGGCGCAGCGGGCGCCAGCAGCAGCAAATTGTTTCAGGCGGCAAGCGGCAGGCAGCAGGCGGTAAAATTATTTTGCTATTTACACACAAATTGCCAAAGTAAATATTGTAGTAAATAAAATGCGAAGGTATCTCAGCGCTGGGATTTATTGTACGCACGCCCGCCCGCCCAACCGACCGCCCGTCCGCGCGCCTCACTTAAGTTGGCCGTGTTTACATCTTTATTTGCTATCGATATTTACGTATGTACGTTATTTCGGCAAATGTTTACGCTTTGTTAACGTTGTTGTTTTTGTTGTTATTGTTATTGTTTTTGTTGTTGGTATTTAAGGTCGTGTTTATTCTTTTTGTTCTTTTGTTCGATTTAACTTTAAAAACGTTTGATTTGTTGCTGACTTTTAAACAATAATATTCTCCTAGATAACCTATCGGTCATTTAATTTCGCACCTAACATTATATTGTATATATATATAAGTATTCCATATGTAACACCCATAAGGGGACATGCTGAGGAGGCCTACTTTGCAGACTTCAAGAAATTGTATTTTTTAAGACGGGTTAAAGAAGTTAAAGAGCATAGAGTTAAACGGAGACTATGTCGAGAAATAAATAGCCACTTTTCTTTTGTAGACTAAGTACTAATCGGTCCACCCACGTATATATAAATGATTAGCATCGAAATCTGAGTCGATTTATTGATGTCCGTTCGACCGTATGTCTGTCCGGCAGTCCGTCTCATCGATCCGAATCAGAATTTAACGCTTTAGCAGTAACATAAAATAATGGGCGTGATCGGTTAAAAACAACGCCCACTTGAGATTATTAGCACATATGTGCTTTAAGAAGCACTTTTCTTTTAGTGTATCCTCTTTTAGTGTATCCAAATTGGCGAAGCGTATTTGAGCTTTGGAATAGTCAAAGATAATTCTCCAACAAGTTTTTAAAACGCTTTTTTCCCCTCAATAGATTTTTTTATACTTTTGACCACTTAAACGTTGTTGACTTGATAAACTCGTTGAATTTATTTCGCAACGAATCTATAAATTTAAAAGTAAGACATATCACAGTATCTACTAAACCATTTCACAACTTTTTTTTCTTACTATTCCTATAAAATCAGCTTCTTATAAACGCCAACAGATAATCTCATGAAAATTTGCCTTCATCATTTTTGTAAACAAAGCTTCCCTCATTTACTACTCACATCGACCAGAAAATCTGAAATGTCCATAACAATTGGTTTTATTTGAAACAACTTCTTGTTCTTGTTTTGTAAAAAAAAACCTAAACTAACAACAACATTTGCAAATGCCGAAAAGGATGCCTAATCCGAAAATCAACATTTAAATAAAGTAATTCGAGTGATTTGCGGCTCAAGGCATCCGCATCTGACTCAGGACTCAGGCAGTCGAACTGAATGAAACGCCAAACGAATCACAACAAATAAACGAATCTAACGGTTGGAATGTCTTAGTCGCTTGTCTGTCTGTTCGCCACTTGTGTGCGATTGTTTCGTCAAAATGATGCACCGAAACGAAACGAAACGATGAAGTAAACAACAACAACAAAACCCAGCAGAATCAGAACGAACGCCGAGGGAACCATTCAGTTACGAAAAATCTTTACGTATATCCGGAATCCATAGAAAATTTATTTGCTCGTTTGCCACCGAATGCCACTAAACTAAACTAAGCTCAACTAAAAGGAGCATTACCTACGAACAAGACGAGCGAAGGAAGAAAGGAAGGCGTGTCGAGCGTCGAGCGTCGGGCATACACACAAGTACCTAAATCCGGTTGTCGATATTTTGTATTTTGGTATTTTGTAAAACACGATTCGAAATATTGGTAGGAGGCGGCGAGGAAACAGCTAACAAATAACAGTAGCAACCGGCGCACAGTACTTGAATTGACGAGAATTTGCATTTATGAATTACTGCCATTTGAAGCATTCAATATCAAAGTCAAATTTGCATTGGTTCATTTAGGTTATGTTAGCGTGGTGGCAAATGCCTCATATAGATCAAACTAATACCACGTGCTGCCTTAAATTGGAAAAATCATTGACCTAACTTCGTGACATTGGTCCATCACGAATGTTTCAGTCCTTACTGCGAAGTGTTTCAGTTCAGGAGATGTTTATTCCAGACAAGTCATTTAGATATCTTAAAATTGCTTGTCCAATTAATGGCTAAGTAGGTGGTCTAGAGCAAATCTTCTCAGAGTAAACAATTGAAATAAGAAGCTTCACAAATAAGAAATAAGCTCGACCTATCCTCTACCATAGTATAATAATGTCAGAATATATTTTAAGATTTTTTTCTAATTACTCATTTCATCATATACGAGTGTACCTTGAAACTATTGCAAGGATATTTTCGCCGATAAATTGCAATTTGAAAGTACTTTGCGCTACGACGCTGGAAATAAAGAATTGAAATGTAACTTAAAACTTGAAAGTGCTGCGTTCGTAAAAAAAAAAGTCGCCTCCGCACGTTCCATGTACGGGTCAAAGGATGTGTGAGCAAGAATGTTCTTGGTTTGTTTTCATTCTTGTTCTTCTTCTTTTTCTTATTTTGGTTGTTTTTTTGTTTTGTTTGTTTGTTGTTGTAGTTGTTGCGGTTGTGTTTTGTTTTTTAGCGCAGCAGTTGATCCCCTGCTTTGGCACGCATAAAGGTAAACAAGACTTTTTCTGCATGGAATGGCCAAAAACAACAACAACAACAAAAAAAGGGACACACAAAAATTTGCATACGCAAAAGGGTTGTAGCGAGTGGCGTCACACAGGACGCTGTTATCCTTTGAGCGTGTGCGTGTCTGCTTACCAAAATTGCAAAAAGAATTTTGTTTGCATTTGCTTTGCTTTGGTGTTGTTGTTGTAACTCTTTTTGTACATTTGGGAATTTTTTTTTATTTTTTGCGTAATTTTTGCATATGTATGTGTATGACTTTTTACTAACAGTTTTATGTTGTTGTTTGTTGTTGTTGTTGTTTGCTTTTATTTGAATTTTAGCGCCACAGCAGCAGCAGCTGAAGCAGACGTTTGGCTGCTTGCAAAAATTATTTTGAAAACGCTTCTTGAAATCGCTTCTCTATTCTCTTCTTCTTTTTTGGTATTTTTAAATTTACTTTATTTGGGCGCTCTGGTCTTTGTTGTTGTTATTGTTGTTGTTGTTGTGGTCATGTGTGTGTGTGTGTGTGTGCTTGTTTTTATTGTTGTATTTGTGTATAAAATAAAATAACATTTTAAAACCGAAATCACAAACAAATTGCGGTCCAGACGGATGAAGTGTTTTTTCTCTTTTATATTTTTGTTTGTTGTTGTATTGTAATTTTTTTTATGTTTTTGTTGGAGTTGAGTGCGCAAATATTTGCATACGGGAGTTTTTTTTTTGTTTGCCCTTTTTTGTTGGGTTTTTGTGGCGACCAGCGGCACGGCACGGCATTACGCGGCACAGCGGAGCAGAGCAGAGAAGAGCCGAACAGCCAAATTGATTGAAAAGGTGACTTAATCTGTCGAGGTCAGATGGTGTCGCGCAGTTGAATACGCTCGCCAGTTGAATAGGATCGCTCCACTTAACTAATAGCGGCCACTTTCATTGAAGTGCAAATTGAAACTCTTCTCGATGCAATTGTTTTAAAGGCGTGTCGAGAATTATTTTTGACTCTTTTGTAGGCAAGTACCGTTTAAAATTTTACAAATAGATTTTTTTTAATAACAAAAATTTAAATGTAGAAGTCAAAATTTAAATCTTTAGAACGGATTTTTTTTTGTTGATATTCTACATTTTCTGATGCTTATATCCAAAATGACCCACAAAATTTCAATCACGTTCATTGGTGAAATGGTTGGGCTGGATAAATCCTTGATTTTGATTTTATATGTTTCTATCTATCTTTCTTTGTACCCTATGCGCATCTATTCCTTTCATCCGATTGAGATAAAAAGTTAAGGAGTTAAAGTCCGGGAAGGTTTTAGAATTTAAAAAAATTTGCCACTCCTACCTTATACGCCCAGAATTTGTGAAATTTAGAGACAATATTTCACTAATATTGTATCTGAGTTTGCATAAACACTGTCAACAATTTCACCTAAAATGGGCGTGGTGGGATCAATTAAACGCCCACCGTCGTAACTCAGAAACGCAACGCTACGCGGAGGAATGGAAAGTTCCGCTAAATATTTTTCTATTCAAAACAAAACCCGAACAACTTCGGGTACTATTAGCTAGATTTTTTCGTAAAATTTTCTTTGGCCATATTTAAAAGATAAATTTTTCATTTTTTTTTTGTAATTTATTTTACTTTATTTGTTATTATACAATTTTTAAACTTTAGATTATTTAAATAATTATTTGAATAATTTAGAATTGTTAAATGCCAAATACTTTTCCGCAAAGTTAAAAGAGCGAACCAATTAAACGGAAAAGCTGACATTGCAGAAAGTGATTTTAGTTTTGCAAAAATAATTCTATTTCAACGCTTGTGACAGACAGACAGACAAACAGACACTAAGACGACTCACAAAAAATGGACAAAGAAGCCAAAAGGCCGCAAAAGGACGACGACACATTTTTTCCACAAGATTGTGTCCCTCTCTCTCTCTCTCTCTCTCTTTACAACACTTCTTCTTAATTAATTTTTAGTTATTGAGAAAAGACGTCAGGACTTTGGACCTTTGCTGGTGGATTTCAGTTCAAATGTGACGGATTTCATTTTGTATTTATCGGATTTTTACTAATTTAAATTGTTTAGCGTTCGAAAGAGTTAATTAAAAGCCTGCAAAAGAAGTTTCATTTTCAATTAAGAACCTTTAAAGCTTTAAGAATAACCCTTTTGGAAATTTGTTCTGAAGTTTTTGTCAATATTTCGCTTCTTCGTGTTCAACTGAAATCGTCGTTTTTTATTTAGATTGAATTTACAAATTCTTAGCATGGAGACAAGCAAAAAATAATTTCAACTTAATTCAAACACGAATCGATTTTGTTTCTTTATTTTTTGTCAAAAATAGATTTATGGCGTTTTGAGGTAGAGCTCCTCGTATTTACTTAAGAAAGGTTACAAAGTTAAATAATTAATAAAAAAGCATAAATCGTAAATTAAATATGAAATTGTTTTATATACACTTCTAAATGTTTCGATCTTTTCGATTTTCACGGAAATTTCTGCAAATTTATTTTTTTGATTTTTCAGATATATTCTCCAAATTTTCAATTCTAAATATTGTATTTAAAACAAACTAAAAATTTACACATAACTAAAAAAAACCTTTTTTAAATTAAAATTAAAATTTGAAAATTAAATTTTTAATTAAAAAATTATAATTCGATATTTAAGATTTTAAATTTGAATTTGAATAAAATTCGAGGTTTTCGCATTTTGCATAAATTTAAATTTTAAATTTTTAAATTTGAAAATTAAAAAATATTGGTTTAAAAATTTCAAATGCATAATTTCGAGTTTTGTAAACAGTGTTTTTTGTTGGCAATTGCTGTTTTAATTAAAAAAATTAAATTTCAGTTTTCAAATTTTAAATTTAATTTTAACACATTAAATGTTAAAATTTCAAATTCAAATTTTCTAATTTCAAATTTAAAACAAATGTGCATAACCTTTTCAATTTAAAAATTAAATTTTGAAATTTCAAATTTAAGATTTTTAATCTAAATTTAAAATTTGCAAACTAAACATTTTTTAATTTATTTTTTTATTTTCTAAATTTCAATTTTTAATATTAAGTGAACAAAAATTAAAAAAATTTGTTTATGACACTCGAGATTATGCATTTGAAAGTTACAAATTAAAACTTGAAATAAAAAATCAAAAAATTTAAATTTAAAAGTTTAATTTTAATTTTTAGATTTGAGCATTTTAAAAAGTGTTTGGCAAAATGCAATTTAAATTATAATATTGAATTGTTTTAATGTTGATAACAAATTTATTTTTATAATATTTCTGACAAATGTTTATTTTTTAAATTCTCTTAACATTTGAATTTTTAATTTTCAATTTTAATTCTGAATTTTGAGTTGGTTGAGATTGACCAAAAACAAAACAAATTAACACACGGAAATTTTGTAAGCGGTTCAACTGTGAATTATATTGAGTGATTAGTTTAAAAAGAATTATTTAAATTTTATATTTAAAATTTATTTAACTTGCTTTTTATTTAAAATATGTTTTAAATTAATATTTATTTAATGATGGTAGCAGTTTTTAAATAATTTTTAAAGTTTCCAAACAAATAAAAATAAATCTAATTGTGAAATTAAACAACGAATAAAATTCAACAATTTACATAAAAGGTTAAAAAAACATAAAAAATGGTTTAATAAAAAAATTTTTTTTTTTTTGGTATTAAGAAGAATTTCACAACTGAAGCAAAAAGCTTTAAAGGCGACAAATAAGTTTCTTGATTTCGAATAACTTGATTCTTAAAATTTCTGGCAATTATTAAAACTCTGCATTTATATAATTTTTTTTTTTTTTGTATAAAATTTATTAAAATTGTTGGCAGTTATTTACATTTTTTTTGTTATGAAATTTAATTTGACATTATTTAAATGATTCGTTTATAAATTTTTTGATAATATATTTCATTCGTTGAAATGTTTTTAACATTTAAAAAAAATACTTTAAAAAACATTTTAAAAAAATGAAATACCCGTAAATGCATTCCTAAGATTAGATTTAATTGTTAAAAGCAGAAAATTTAATTCTAAACATATTAAAAAATGTATCAAAGTACTTCAGTAAATTAAAAAAAATATCTTAAATTAAATAAATAAATTTGTTTTTCGAATTAAATCGGAATGTCACGTTTCTTTCCTCACAGCCAAACTGCGCAGAAATTGCAACGGTTATGCAACGCACCACGAATCCACTTCAAAATGTATTTCGAATTTAATTCCAAATTGCTTATTAATTTACTTTTTGTTTATTTTTTTATAGCAATAAATTGCCACACACACACTCACAAACACACAGCAACACAATTGGACAGAGTACCGTTGTATTCACTTCAATTCAATTCAATTCAAAGATCACACAACACTTTCTCTTAATCGATTTCTCTTCGAAGTAGAAGTGACTCTTCTCTTTAAAGTCTCTTCGTTTGCTTATTTCGACTCAGTTCGGAATTTTCGGAATTTTTGATCCTTTCGATGCAAGGAGCGCGCAAAGACTGAGCTGCTGCTTCGCATTGCTTCACTTAAATAGCAGATTCACGCAAGGATACGAAATGATGCTGCGATGCGATGTGATGCTCGCCAGCAGCCGCAGCCGCAGCAACAGCAGCAGGCAGCATCACGACACTCAACGCACAGGTGCGGAGGCGGTTGCTTGGTGGTGTGGCAGAGGGTGGGTTGTGTTTGTGTTTATGTTCGGTATTTTGGTTGTTCTTTTCGTCAATCTGAGTTATAATTTTTTCTACATGAAAATTTTGTTATTTTAATTTCAAATTTAAAGAATAAGTAAAAATATTTCAAAATTTTAATTAAATGTCACTCATACGCCATGATATAAACTTTTATATTACACTAAAAAAAACCACGCCCCGTCGTTCCAAAATGGGAGTGACAGTTATCTATATTTTAATAAATTAAATATTCTTATTTTATGATAAATTTAAAATTTATATTTATTAAAATAAAACAATAAATGACGAAATTTTTCCCAATACTGTTCCGCACAAGATTGCTCAAACTTTCCAAACAACTTTTATGTTCTTGAAAAGCTTTTCAGCAGGACTTCAACCAAAAGTTTAGCTGAACTTTTTTAAATGACGAGTCGCCCTACAAGCAAAATGAAGGTAATGTTATCTAAGTTGTGTGTCACCCTGCAAAAGATACGTTATCAATTCTTTCTTAAAATTTAATGTTTTATTAAAAAAAACGGTCAGTTTAGTTTATATTTGAAATTTTATTTATAGTACAGCAAAAACGATCTTTCTAGCGTTCATTTACTTATACAGTCGTGTCTGAACACCAGAATTTTTATATGGAGTACTCTAAACAGTAGACAATCGAAATGCTTTTCAAAAGTTGTTTCACTATTTGGAGGTTAGTGAATGAAATTTTGAAAGCGACTTCAAGCTGATAGCAATAAAAAACACAAAAACTCGACTGATGATGCTAGCACTGCGAAGTCCACGTGGGAAAGCAGTCCAAAAGTAAATTTCTGAACACAAGAACCACAAATGTCCACCTTGAAAGAGTAAACAACCCGGATGTAGTGAACAGTCCTTGCAATAATTAGTTCCCTATACCCAGACACGACTGTATTTTATTCCCTTTTTGACGAATTTCTCGCATGATATTGTCCTAAAATTATTTATATATATATACAATATTTACTTCTTGACTAATCAGAAACCGAATTTTTTTAATTTCAGAATATATCCCGTCAGTATTCTAAAAGTCCGTCCAATCTGTCCAACAATTGTTTCCACCGTCCTGGCAGGTATAGTATTAGGCGCCCATTAAATGCAGCAAGTGACCGATTTCAATTTTGCAACTTGCGAAATGCACATGTGATGAATGGATATTTACGCCTGGCAATGTCCTACTTCTCTTACTATAGTTACTACGAGTCCCGTTTTAACCCTCTCATATTTGTTAACCCGAGTGGCTAGCGTTGCCATACTGTGGCAATCATCTGGTTTACTGTATAGATTTAATTCATTTAATTTGTACTGCCCGCAACAAAAAATTAAACTAGCAGACGATGATTCCCAGGCTAATATTGTTATTGCTTCAAAGCAATTGTTGCCGAGTTTTGGTCCCTATGGATCGACTACAAATACAGTTCGTTTTACCCTCATTACTTACGATTGCTTAAGATCTAAAAATAAACGTAGTAAAATAAGACACACGCACAAATTTATTTTAGGTGAAAAAAAGCTTTATTGAACGTTCATTTTTTGTAGCCAGAAACGCGCATTTTTTTTTTTGTTTTTTTTTTTTAGTTATATTTTCAGCAAAAGTGCGCGACCATAGCCCTTTAAAAACATGTACATGTATATTTTTGTTGTTTTTTGTTTTGTTCTTACATTAAAATTTGTTAAAAATAATTAACAGTTATAATTACATTGCTTAACCAAAAGGTGCATAAAAGTTGGGACTTAAAACTGTGTTGATTGAAATTGTTGTTGAAATTACACAATTTGCATTTAACATTTAAATTAGTATAAAGGAAATTCTTTGAGTATGAGTAGTGGAGGTTATTTTTGGTTAGGATAAAGATTTGAAATGTCTGCAGCAATTAAATCTCATATACAAAATAACTTAATGAAGTTTGACATGCTTACAAATACACAGCGGCGGCAGCGGCAAGGGTGAGATCACAGCCAGCGTTTGTGTTTTCCATTGCTTCCAGTTGAGTTTTTGTTTGTTTGTTAGTTTTGGTACAAGATCTTTAAAGCAGTGCAGCTTTGAAAAGTGTTGTTCAGCAGCAGAAATCGTGTTCAGTCACCTTTGCTCTTCTCTTTTTGTGTTTACGCCTCTCGAAGACGAAAAACTATGGCTTTGGTATGCGCGGCCAGACGGTCAGGCAGGCGGGCATGTATGTTTGCTTGTAGGCGAGGTCAGTATTTAATGAACGTTCAGCTTTAACAGGCGACAGTCAGACTGCAGCAACAGCTTGTTCTCTTTCATTCTCGTTTATACCGAAATTTATAGAGAAAAGACAAATCATTAGTATTGTTTAACATTTAAAATTAATTAAGAATAATAATAATATAAAAAATAATAATATTACAAAATTTTTAACAAAACAATTAAAAAAAACTTAAAATATTAAATTTTTTGTTTTTTCAGTTTCGTAGTATAAGACGTGTCTAAAGATCACAACGGTGCGTAACGTAACATCAACAAGAGGAGTGTTGCCAGTCATTCGACGACATGAAACACATCAGAAGTGTAGGAGGAAAAGTCCAAGGGGGTTATTATTATATATACTTTTTTTTTGGCAGAAAATTTCCACTAGAATTTTAATGTTAAATTTTTTTGTATTTTTCAATGCCTTTTTTGTTTGTTTACACTTAAGGGGGTTTTAGTTCTTTTTAACATCCTTGCACTATATTTTCTTAAACACTGTTTTTGTTGTTCTTTTTGATGGTATTCTTTTGTTCGCTGTCAGATCTGCATCGATTTCACAAGTAAAGTTCGAAAACCTTCCGAGCGAAATTAATGCAGAACATGGAGAATTCAATTTAAAATCGGACGGAAATCAGCAAACAGCAAATTCAAGTTTACTTGAAGCGAAATATATGCAAATGCAAATATTGCAATTATCTGCGAGAATCCTATCGTGGTTATTCGAAGCGGTAACAATTCTGGAGAAATTGCTGTCATCTGTGAGAAGTTTCAAATCGATGTTCGTACGGTAAGCTGCAAATGCTTCTGCGCGACGAGTGCAAACGATCTTTGGCCCTCATCCAGCACTTGATTGTCTGCTAGTCCATTTGCGATATTTTATGCTCAAGCCAAGAATTATTTTGTGAGTTAGGCTAACATTTATGACAGTCGACCTGGCAATTCAAAGAATTGTCTTTAGATATATCCCATGACATGAAGTGGTTGAAAGACTCCAGGTTTTACATTGATGACGAACCAGTTAATTTGGTAATCAATTAAATACAATCCAGTTAACAATCCAGTTAATTTGAAAATGAGACAAGTTTATAAATCGCAAATTCACTTGGAATAGTCGCTAGTGTGTTTTATGAATTTCAAGTTTTCGTGCAGACTTCAGATTCGCAGTTGCAGCAACTTAAAGTGTGGCGCCCGTTCGTTGTGCTGTTGACCCTCAATGATCTTCCAGCTGTCAAGAACTTGTCTGCGGGGTTATTGAAAAAATGGACCCGAAATTGTGGTTTAAGCTTGCGATTGGATTGCATTACCCCAACCGGAGTCTCCGCGCAGTCTATTTTAGTGCTTAGGGCTGCTTTTAGCTTTTGAATGATTGTTGTTACAACAATTTGCTGGTAGTTTGTACAGTTGTGATGTTGAAGATGTGATTGTAGTGAAGTATTTTTTTTTTTTTAATTTTGCTTACGAACTAAAGTCCATTGAATCAATCGGGTTTAATTATTTTTTTTTTTTTGATTATAAAAATTTTAAATAGAAGCTTTTTTTAAACCTCAACATTCACTTAAATTAAATGTCACTTAGATAGTTCATGAATATACAATTGAAATATTTTTTCTTTCTTTTTTAACTTTTCTTTTGGTTAGTTAGAAAATTAAAAACCCAATTTTTTGTTTAACTTATTAAAAATTGTTCTTAAGAGACTCTGAAAGTTAGCAAAGTGCGCCCAACGAGGTGTTGCTCGTTTCTTTTTCTTTTTGTATTTAGTTTCGTAGATTTTGGTTTGGTTTCATCGCAGAGAGTAGCGTGGTTGTTATTATAATAATTATTTTTGCGTTGGTGTTGGCATCGTTAACAAGTGCAGTAATCGAAAATACTCCTTTTCATGTATTCTACTATTTTTTGAAATTTACGGAAGGTTTTCCGCTTTGCAATGAGAAGCACTTTGTATCAAACTACTGCACTTTTGTATAAATTTTTAACACTTTCCAATTTCAGGAATATGAACGACTTTTATAAATTTGTTTAGATGGCGATTGCCGCTGCATTTTTGCAATCAATCTGTTCGCCATTGCTACCGACAAGTGGAAGATTAAAGGGCGCCAACCATTCCTTGCATTTTTCAAGACTATCAAATGCCAACAGATTTGTGATATAATCGATGCCAATGTTGGGACGATAACTAAATTGAAATTTTATAAAATTTGTAAATTAAAAATTGTTATTTTATGAAAATATAAATAAATAGATAAGAACAAAAGAGAGAAGCTTTCATGAAATGAGGTTAAGTGAAAGAAGTACTCAAAACGAAATCTTAAAAAAAATGTGGGAAAGTGAAAAAGTTTATAAAGAATATTATTCAAAATGTGAAATGTAGCTTTGGAAAATAAATCGAGTAAGAAAGCATTAACTAAAAATATTCTCAATATTAATACGTACACTTTAATAATTGTTTTAAGCGCATTTTTACGCTCTCTCTCGATAAACCAATCAATTAAGTGACCCGCCATCATTGGTGCCGTCTTATACAATTTAAATAGCTTGCAGTAATTACCCAACGCCCATGCAGAACGAAATTCTAAGGCATAAGCGATGGCAGGATTTTCTCGTTCAGCTTGTGCGATCGAACGTAAAACGGTTGTGGTATCTGAATATGAAAAAAATAAATTATAATTACAAAATAATTAAAAAGCAATGTATAAAGGTTAAACAATTTACACCTACCCAAGGTATTCTTTGTGAAAATATAATAGAGTATGCGATATGCTGTAAACTCCAACGTATTCGTGCTAGCACCCACTTCCGTGTAGAGCATCTTTAATTGCGTTTGGCACTGATTGAATTCCTCGTGATCTCCCTTCTCCATGGCAATGCGTGCATGTGTCTCATAAACTTCAATAGTGAATTTATCGCGAATACCTTGCACCTGCATAATGTGAAAAAATACAAATTAATGTAATTATAATATTAAATATTGAACAATTAAAATTATATTTATTAATATTTATATGACTGCAACTCACCGTTAAATCCTGTCGGATCGATTTCAGCTGATCGCAAGCGTAGAAATAATCCTGATTGTCGCGCCATTTCTGCTTTACGTTTTGCAGCGAATGAGTCAACACCTCAATGGGTCGCACTTCTGATGGCATCGGCGCCTTTGTTAGCCGCAAAAACGACTTTTCGAGATCCCTACACGTGCCTACAATGTGCAAATCGAATAAATCTAAACCAGACTCGCCACCGTTGCCGACGGTGCTGTCGTCGTCACCGTTATAAATGCGGGTGCTGCTGCTGATTTTTTTATGTTTGTGTTTCTGCGACGATGCCGTATTACCGAAAGGTGAACTCGCGATCGCGACAACCGATTTTTTGCTACTGCTACCACCATTACCTGACGAGAAACGTGCCGCACGTTGTTGCAGACGCGCAGTGTCATCGTCGACACTGCCACCGATCGAAGAGGAGGAATAGAAGGGTGCCTTGGATTTTCCCGATGAGGGTGTATTTTTATTGTGATTTTTGCCGCCTTTTTGTTTGTTTGCGAATTTATTTGATTGCTTTTTGCTAGAGTGAGAATTGCTAGAATTGAAAGAAATGAAGTTTTCGGACGAACGACGACCGGACGAATCAGAGCTAGTACTACGACGGATCTTACGACGCGGACTATCTGATGAGCTACGCGAACGCGAACGAGAGCGAGAACGTGATTTTGTACGCTTATTGTTGTACGATTTGGAAGTAGACGATGGTGAGCTATAAAATGGAGAAATAAAGTTATTTTAGATAATCAATTTTTTTTATTATACAAATAACATAAAACATAAAAAAACAGAAAATAATTTAAACTAAAAGTGAATTAACATTTAAAAACTTACCGCGACCTGCTTCTTGAATCACGCTGCGATTTTTGCGAACTGCCGCCAAACGATCCCCGCTGTCCCAAGCGTGCATTCAAACTGCGCGAAATGCCCTTATTTTTAGCATGCTGCAAATTCTGTTTGTAGACGCTATCGCCTAGTGAATGCCGCGGCTGCAGTGGTGATCCTGCGACCAGTTGTTGCTGTTGCTGCGCATGCAGCTGCATTTTAATATTATTTCGCTCACTGTGCACACTCGGAATGGGCTCTTGGTCCCATTCGCGTGTCCACAATTCATTGCGATTAGCGGCGGCGATTATTTTACCCTTGAGGCAAATATCAATTTGATCCTTGTCTAAATCGGTGGCGCATTTGGCATAACAGCGAGCAACATAATTATTTAACGATTCAGGCCAAGCGTCGTTGGGATTATTAAATGGATTTGGTTTTTTGAATGCGGCCGAAGTGTCTTCTTGCTGCTGCTGTAGCGAATGATTTTCGACCACAGCGGGAACAACGACAGGCTTAGGCAATTGTGGTGGTAAAGGTGCGACAATTACATTGCCAAGCGGCGGTGGTGGCTTGCTTAGGTCAGGCACAATAGCGCCAATGGTAGGCGGTGGCGGGGGTACCAAAGTATTGACAAAGTCGTTGTTTTGGTTCTGGTGCGCGGCAGTGCCAGCGAAATGTGCATCAAAAGCCGCTTGCTGCTGCACCTGCTGTGCCTGATTTTTGCGGTTGCGCTTCCGTTTCTTTTTACTATTGGTGCTAGGCATGTTGTTGTTGTTATTGTTTACATTATTTTGCATAAACGGTCCGCCAACGACGCCATTCATCATTCCGGGCGACTGCTGTAACGGATTTGGAGTATTTGCAAGACGCTTCTGATTCAAATTGAATCGTATGCCACCGAAATTTTTTTGTTGTGGCATTTGTACGCCCGATCCTGATATATTAGGCGGTGGTGGTGGCGGTCCTGCAGGTAATGGAGGCATATTCTTGTTTTCCACTTGCGGAATGACCGCATTACTAAAACCGGGCGGTGCATTTGATGCACATACCGAAGTAGTGACTGCAGACGGACCACCCTGATGATGCTGTTGTTGTTGTTGCTGCTGCTGCATACCATAGCGCATATAATATTGATAGTATTGATTATATTGCTGCTGATAGGCGGCATTTTGGTTTTGATACCAACCACCGCCATTATTGTTGCCTTGATAGGCGCCCGCCCATTGTTGTTGTTGTGAGGCCGCATTCCCAACGCCCTGCTGCTGTTGTTGTTGATGTTGCTGCATTTCTTGCAATTGTGGAATTAGTGGACCAGCGATCAACGCTTCAGACATTTTAGACGCCGCAGAGGCGTTTTAGTTAAATGAAAAATATGGTGCTCCGAGTGACTCTCAATATACGTAGGGGCCCCCCAAAGTCGTGCGTTTATATTTTTCGCTAGAAAACTTACCTTTTTTGTTGTTTGCAAATTAACTTTGATGCAATTTTACCTGTAAATGAAGAATATTTAATTTTTAACTGGTTTTTAAACTTCAAACAAAGAAATTGCAATGCCACACTTTTCTTTATAGCACAGCAGACGCCATTTTGTTTTCGGAAAATTTGCCAATTTTGGTACTCACCGAATCAAACCTTTTTCACTTGAATTCAATGCACTAAATTCGAATTTTTCATAAATAAATTGTTTTTATAATAGACTTAAATTTTCACAATGTATTTTAAATTAGTTTTGCGTTTTTTTTATATTTATTTTCCGACAATTGAAGAAATTTCTGCGACTTTACAAGAGAGCAATGACGAAATAATGTTTTCCGTTGAACTGTAATTTTATAGTGATGGTAGTATCAAACATGTAATGAAGGTTGGCAGCATTTACAATGGACGTTGTTTTTCAGTGCTGCCAAGTGATATTAAGTCTTTTTGAAAAAGACTCAATGTCACTTGGCAGCACTGTGTTACTTTTGTATCTTTTTCAAAAAAAGTTGCAAATTTTTTAACTTTTTCAAAAAAAGTTACAAAAGTAACACAGTGCTGCCAAGTGACATTGAGTCTTTTTCAAAAAGCAATAACAAAATAATGTTTACCATTGAACTGTAATTTTATAGTGATGGTAGTATCAAACATGTAATGAAGCTTGGCAGCATTTACAATGACCTCGCAGAGGTGCTGCCATCTTGCGGTTTTTTGAGCAAGCTTTGACGTTATTTAAATTTAGTTTTTTAGAAACTTTTATTTTGTTAACCGTCAGATTTGGGGGGCCCAAATAAAAACATGTAGAAATTTAAAAAATTGGTTAAAAACGGTTGCGGTTACAAAATATTATTATTTATTTACCACATTTATTGCAAAGTTCTTCTACGATTATAAAATATGAAACTCAACAACTACAGCTAAGCAAAACATTTCTAGCGTAGCACATAATCCTTGGGATAATCCATAATGGCAGGGAAGTTTTCCAGTGTCTCCTTGTCGATGTGATCCAAACGCTGCGGCACCAGACGCGGCGCACGGATTTGACTGGTTATATTCGCAAGCAAATCTTCCGGAAGTTGATCATCAGCGAACAGATGCAATCGCTGCATTGTGTGTCGTCGCTGTAAATTGCCTTTCATCGAGTTGTATACCGCCTTCTTCATGACCATAGTCGGATCTTTCTCGTGCAATTGCCAGGCGAGCGTCCACGAGGCACCACCTGGATAACCGGTATGATGGAAATAGACACGTTTTATCCACTCATCACCGGGCAGTGCGATTTCTTTAGCATTGATGCAGACCACATGATCACCGCAATCATCTGAAAAGAGGAGGCGTAGTTTAAGTTGGCGTTGAAAGATTATTAGTATTCAAACTTAGTGGATTTTGAATAAGCAAAGAGAAACTGTTAAAAAAAAACAAAATAAAAATAAAACAAAAAATAAATGCAATTTGTTAAAATTTCATTCTAGACTCACATAAAACAAAAATGTTGCTTAAGTCGACTTAAGTCAATCATCGAATGGAAAATAATTAAGCCATGCTTTTGCAGATAACTTTTTTTAAATTTGTTTATGCAAAGTTATTTTTGCCCCACAATGATTCAATTGAAAAGGCCCTACAAGACAGACAGACACCTTCGTGACGTAATAACACCGGCTCCGCGAGATTTGTATTTGTGTCTCACATGCAAAACAAAAAACTCAAGTTCATACAAATTCAAACTCACTCATTGGATGGTAAATCGGTTTGTGCATGCCCATCAGATGCGTCTTGATGAGCGCCGCCGAATCAAAGGGATTCTGCCAGGTGCAATCGTAGATGTGCCAAGTGCGTGCAAAAGTCGCCCATTGCTGTAAGTGGTTAGAAGAAAACACTTTTAATCACATCCCAGCCACGAGCGGCAGCTGCACTTACCTGCACCCGTTTCGCCAGTGACATTTTAATGTGGTTTTAATTAAGAACTATTCGAATTGGAACTATTATTGAATAACACAACACGCTTAACTTTTCACGTTCCTCCAAGAAATCATAAGAGAAAAAAAAAACAAATGAAAATCAGCTGTTTGGAATTTGTAATAGATTGTGCGAGTTGGTGAGCGTTGCCATCTTGAGGAATATTAATATTGTCTCTACACATGATTAACAGATTTCTAAAGGTTTTGTTTTCTTATTAAAAAAACAGAAGAATGTTTACTGCATCATCAACATGTTGCGGTACTCTTGAAACACGTCAACATGTATACGAAAACTATACAACATGAAGCGGAAATTTCGATGGCATGCCAAAGCCTTACTATATGTTCAAATTATTCAATTAATCATGAGCCACTCCATTTCGAATGTGATATTTAATTTTAAATTTTTACTATTACTATTATTTTTGGAGAGGGGTAAAATAGTTTTATAGGACGCAGTGCACATCCCCAAACATAATAATAATAGATAATTTACCTATATTCATTTAAAGTTATGATAGAGCCTTTATAACAACACTAACAAAATTAATATCCTTGTATTTGGCCAGCATGAACAAATAGATAGTTTATTTTTATATTTATAACGCCCATAAGGAGGCGCGCTAGGTATGACAATATAAATACATACATTAACGATCAGCGTCGAATTCTGAGTCGATTTAGCGATGACCGTCTGTTCGTCTCAGAAATTACAGACGTAGGAAAAATTACAGAAATTTGGTGAGCTCCTCTTCTCAAAACCGAAGACTCAGTTCGACCACCTCCATACAAACTCCTATTTTTAATGACAATAGTTGGTAGGTATTAACTGGAAAACTTTAAAAAGCTTAAAAAGTATCGAGCCTCTTTTCTGGAACGCGCCTTTTTGCGACCTCGAAAATGTTTTGTAATTCATCTATTTTATAAATATGTCAGCTGATTTCAACTTGCAGGTGTTGCCTAATATTATTTTTAAATTAGTGCTGCTTCTTTCTTATTATCTCTGATTAATATTGCCTGCCTTTTACATAATATTGACGAGTTTAACAATAAAAACAAAATTTTACTTCCATTATTATACAATTTTATACTCTTTTCTTTAGAATTTTTGTACATACAGGCAACACTGAAACATACGAGAAACTTTTCGAGGCTGTGCTCGCGACTTATTTGCAGCGAAGATTTTCGAGGTTTCCAAGGCTTTTCGAGTTTAAGGGAATACCTTTAATATACATTTTGAAATTTTCAAACTCCATTTAATACACGACCCCTTTAAGTGGCAGTTACTTTATAACAGTCGCATGGTATAGCGAATTTAAACTTCGGCTTAACCGAAGGAAATTCTCCTCGAAAGTTTTTCTAATCTTAAAGTGTTTAATGCCTTGTCCACGTTTCTTTTACTGAACCTTTTAAAAATTATCGATTGAAACCAGTCAAATTTTCTCTTTTATTAATTTTCTTTTATTTTTGTTATTTCAAACATTTTCTATGATTACTAAAAATTAATGCTTACTTTAATAAATGATGTTGAAAATACACAAAATTCTTATAGACGACACTCGACGCTCGACACCCGGTTTAGTACGGTCAGCAAAGAGGCAAGACATTGTTTGGTGCAGTCTTCGATTTCAAGCGACTGTCGTTTTAACTGCCGTTGGTTGGCTAGTCGTTGTGACAGTAGAACTGAACTGAACTGAACTGAAATGAACTGAACTGAACTGAACTGAACCTGGCGTCTTTTGTTCGATTGTAACTTTTTGCTAACGATACAAACACTTTTGTTGCATCGAGCGACGGGTATTAATTACAATGTTGTGTGTGTTGCATTTTGGAATAACTAAAAACTAAAAACTAACAATAAGATTAGATTCAGTTACATTTGTATATAGTTTATTTCCAAATTGTTGTTGTTGATGTTGATGTTGTTCTTGTTGTTGTTTTGTTGTTAAATAATACAGTGTTCAGATTTACATTACGAAATACATTATATACCAATTTATTTATTTCTATATGTTTTGTTTGTTTGTTTTATTTTTTATATATATAATACACAAGTGTTTTTTTTTACATGATTTTCTTTTTGTTTTTTGTTGTTGTTGTTGTTGTTTTTAGTAAGTTAGTTTTAGTACGTTAACAAACATTTTTCGACATTTTACTTTTATAACTACAAAATTTAGTTAAATTGTATTTTTGTTTTTGTTAGTTGAATGTGGTTTGCTAAGTTTGAAGTGGTTGACTTTAGTTTTGCTCTTCCAAGGAAATTATACATATACAATATATTTGTTTTTGTTTTGTTTAAATGAGAAATAAATTATGTACAAATGAAAAATGGTCTCTATGTATATGAAATTCCCTATTTGCGATTCGTTTGGTTTTATTTTTTTTTTGTTTGTGTGTTTGTTTGTTTGTTTGTCGCCACAATTTTTCGTTAGAACTAATTTTAATTTTATACATTTTTGTTTGTTTTTTTTTGTTTGTTTAGAAACTTTTCAAGTGGGTGAGCATTTCTTTTTTATTCTTTAGTTTCTATAAATAAATACTTTAAATTGCATTAAAAAAAAAAATCAACAATGAAAAATGAAAAATGAACAACAGAAATACGTTAAATTTGAATTTAGCTGCCGCCTCCGCTTACGAGTATCACCACGCCCCATACTTTATCCTCGGCTAAACAAACGACTCTGACCACTTTGTATGCCTTTGCACATGAGCCCATAATTTTTGTTTTGTTTTTTGCTTGCTGCCGCAACACGTCGCGCCGCCCACCACAACCACGCCTTCATTTTGTATATATATATTAAATATATTTTTTTTAATTTCACAGCACAGCGTGCGACGGCGAACCGGTTACTTTTTGCAGCATTTGCATAAGTTGTTCCGTTGCCGATTGCGTTTGTAGGCAACTGATCGAGCCGCCGCCTCCTCCTCCAACTCCAACTCCACCTGCACCTGGACCTACTCCTCCTCCTCCTCCTCCAAAAGAAGTCACTGACGATGGCGGCGATGAGATCGACGTGGCGGCCGACGATGTCGCCGACGTTGACGAGGGCGTTAGCGCCATTTTGGATTCTGTTTTTGGAGCAACAAAAGAAGCAACATTAGATTCGTTTGCATTCGACGTTTTTCTACGGACTGCCTTGCATACTGTCATCGCTCTCCAGGTACGTGACGTACGAGTCGGTACTGTCTGGATGGTGATGCGACGTTATGCCCGAATCCATGCTGCCGCCGGGACCGTTTAGCTGACCGGCACCGGCCAGTGCACCGTGCGGTGGACCGCCTTGATGCGATGGATGCGGCGGCAGCGGTGGCATGCCATTGAGGTCGTAGCCATGCATCTGAAAAAAGATAAGAAAATTAAATTTCATGAAATTTATTTCGATAACTTAATCTTTATCGAAATGTATCTTACAGATACGTTACTAAAAAGTTTTATTCTATTTAACTTAAAACGTTGTGTACCTGATTGACGAGCTGCTGAAACGCTGGTGTATGCGTATTGATCGCTCCGTTGCTATCCAGATCCGCGTGCAGCGCAAAATCGGATAACGCCTTCCATGGCGGTTGATATGTCTGCACGTCGATGCCCTGCAAATTCAATGGCGAATCGTGCCGCACCGGCGAACTGGCGATCATCGGTATGCCCTGCATAGCGCCATAGCCCAATTTGCGTCCCTCCTAACGAAGCAAACAAAACAACAAAAATTAGCCAACTCAGTTCCAAAACTCTCTTGTCTCTCTCTCTCTCTCTCTTAAACTTACCTTCTCTTGTTGCATTTGCAGTTTCATTTGAATCGTTTTCTTTTTGTCCTTGCAGCGTTTATTCTGAAACCAGACTCGTATAACGCGCGGCGACAGACCCGTCATCTCTACCAGTTGCTCCTTCATGAGCGCATCAGGTCGCGGATTAGCATTGTAGCAGGTCCTGCAAATTAGATTGTTTCACAGATTTTTTAATTGCTGCTATTTTATTCAGGGCTGTAAAAAAGCTCTCATACGACTTGCTCGCTAATCACTCTCACAAGCAGAGTAAACTAAGCGAGAGAGTCGTATAGAAGGAAGCCTTTTAACTATCCTGATTTTATTTATAGTTCATTCTTTTAGCTGAGCTTTAGTTTTATTACCTTAACGTGTGCAGTTGCTTCTCATTCAGGACCGTTCGCACCCTGGTCGGTTTACCGTCCGAAGGGCCGGAAGGTCTTTTCTCCCTAATACTTTTATGTGAGCCCGATTCGCTACCAGAATCTGTAAAACAACAAAAAGGTGAAAAAATAATGTTAATTAAGTAAGTTAGGCAGATGCTTCATATAGGCCAGTTTGGGCCCAAAGTTATACAAATTTCTCTCATTAATTTGGTAAGAATATTGATCTTGTTTCTAGATTTTTATTAAGTTCCCAGTACTGGACCACTTTTTATTTTTGTTTGATAAGTTTTTCACATTTGGAAGAAGCTTGTACAATGATATCCAATCTATTTCGGGCTAAAGCTGGACAATTGCAAAGTCGATGTTCCAGTTTCTTCTTCAACTGGTTCATTAGATTCTGAACTAGTTGCTTGTCTACAGTCTATAAAAGTATAATACCCAATGAGACAATGTCCGATTATAACGAACAGCGACATTGATTTAAATAATGATCAGAACATCGACAATGATTCCTTCTTGTAAGCTCTCCTTTGGAAAAGATCTTATAACGCTTAAAAAAATTCGCGAATTATTTAACCACAAATCCATGACATTGTTATACAATTTCCGCATTTGTATTATTGAGTTAACACTTGAACTACAGTCCAACACCCGCCCGCCCACCGAAACAACAAACATCAGAGCAAATATCGCTCGTTTATTGTATTGATTGTAATCGCCGCTCTCGAAAAGCGTGTTGAACCAATTGAGGGAACATTCGTAATTAAGTCGTGTTCCACAACCCAATTACAACTTGTTATCTAATTGCGGTCTTTCCATCAAAGGCACCACTGAGAATCGATATGGGCAAACACCCACAGCCAGGCATGATGCACACCATCGATCGAGCAACGAAGACGGCTGATGCCAAAGAAGAAGAAAACCAGCAAACACAAAAAAAAGAGCTGCGAGCACCACATATCAAAAAAGCCAGATCGCTTCTTTTGATCGTACCAGCGACTTCTTTGTAATATAAGAAATGAAGAACCTTTGATATACTCGTACGCTTGTAGTTGAGCTTGTTCGCGATCGTATCGGGTCTGCAACAAAAATATAATTTTGGCATTGTTTTTTGGCGATAGTAATTTTTTTTTTTTAGTTGAAATTCTAACACTCCCAGCGAGAGACAAGATCAATTCTGAAGAAAGTGGGCAAAAGTTTGAATATTGCATCTGATCAAAAGTTGTGTGTGTGAGCGTGTGTGTGTTTGTGTGTGTCTGTGTTTTCGGGGTTCAAAAGTGCCGCCCGTAAAACAACAACAAAAACAAAAACATTTTCAATAGTTCAGCAAACAATGAGCGATTGAAAATCAAACAGAAACAACGACGAACATGATTATGATCGATCAGAGTAGAGTAGAGCAGAGATGAGGAGAGACCTGTCGCACACGCGGTACACGGATGAAATTATGAAGTATTCATTAGCTTCGAAATGTTCGGAGTTATTGTTTCTAATGATGTGGTTTTTTGTCGCATTGGTACACCTTGATAGTACTTTAAACCTATTGATTGTATAGACTGAATCCTGATTACATCCTTAGCTCGGTTAAAGCAGAGTTTAAATATAAGAAATCTGATTGAGAGTCTGGACTCAGGTTTTATATAGTAAGATTTTTTAAAACCTGATCATGCTTTATTTCCTAAATATTTAAGCCTGACTAGTAATTGATCGACATAATCTTCCACTTTCGATCAGGCTTTCCTAGACTTTTGTATTAACAATTATGATTAATTTTGAACCAGAGGAAGATGCAAACGACTCAACAAATCTTTGGGAATATGATGGAATCAATAGTCTTTACAGATCAGTTTTCTATAGTTATTTTTTCGCAGTGTACTATGAATCGCGTATATCGTATTTCTCGAGAAGTTGTGTCGTCTTCACTTGAATGTGGATAGGATGGCTAAATGGATGAATGCTTCAATGAGCTTCGTTTTGTTTGTCCGCACACTGCGGCGGCGCGGCACTTTTGTGGCATGGTGACTGATGTTTTGCAAATGCACATAGAGAAGGTGAATTCCTCAAAGTGTTGCGGAGCGTATATTTGATTTAGCAGAAGGTTTCCAACTTTTTTTTCTTTTTATTTTTTGGAAGCTTCCTAGTCATGCAAAAGCCAAAATTCAAGCCTTCATAACTGAGAGATTTTCTTCGATAACCACGATAGGCATATTTTCGTTTGTCATTTCAGTTTGGGCCTGTCAAACGATATGTCAATTATTTTGCAATATGGCGAAGTCGGTTGCGGTGCGCTGCGCTGACTGACGTAGATGTTTGTCGCTTACGCTGACGCTGTCGCTGACACCTTCACGGCGATCGCTAGTTCTTTGATAATAAACAAAGAGATTATGTCGGCGATAGTGTGCGACATTTGTTGCTATTGTTGTTGTTGCTTGTTGTCGCTTGTTGTTGCACTACATATGCCACAACAATCTGTCACAAAACATCGTTGAACGTGACGTTTTTTCTTCTTTTCCCGACTTTATTCGGTTGAAATTGGTTCACGCGTTATTTTTTGCCTTTTGGTTTTTGGTTTTTGCTTTGATTTTTCTTTTATCATGTCGTACAAGTTTTGTTTGGTTTCTTTTGTATTTTTCATTTTCTTTTTTCTACGAAGCATTCGTTTGTCAATTGCATAAAGTGTGCCGCTAGACAGACGCGATTGATAAGGGAAATACGCGAATTACTATCGTTACTTCCTCTTATTAGTTATCTCAATTTTTTCAGTGGTTAAATGTATTTATTTTAGATCAAATGGATTTAAGGTGCCTTCAGCAGCTTAACCACAATTAAAATGGATGCATGCGTCTTATTTATATGAGTTATAAAAGGACACCTTTGGTTGGATATTCCATTCTAAGGATCGGTTTGTAAATAACTAATAAGGATCAAGGCCAAAATTGCAACTGCAAGAACAAGTCGAAGATCGTATAAGAGAAAGTATAAAATTAATACTAAGGTGAATCCTAGGAATGGATATTCATTGTTTTGGCTGACAATTGCAAAACACTTAATGAAATATGTCCTATTAAGAGTTTTAACTTAAACATATGGATGGTTGTCATCCAGCATGTTGGCTAGGGGTAACCTTGTTAATATATTTTCTGGTACTATATACGATAAGTACTTATTTCTCCTGTGCATCTGAATTGCACTTTCTATTATTAGATGTCCTTTGAGTCTAAATTGACGAATCTCAATTTATTCCTGGACAGTCCAAGCCAAGATCTTAAAATTTCTGAGGTTTTGTATCCCTATATAAGCAGAGGGCGTATAATATATCTTGCGGTCGTGGTTCTTTTACATCTCTTATTTTAATGGATTACCATAACTATCTAGAGTTGGTCGATATGGGATAATGGAACAGATCACTCGAAAAATTGTATCAAAATGTAATAAATCAAATAATCCTCCTTATAGACAATTTTCGTCAAAATTTTTTGAACGAAAATTCGGTCCTGATAAGGTGTCTTGAAAGATTGATGCAAACAAATATTTTTTATTTAGAAATAAAATTCTAGTGAAAAAAAATGAAAGCAAAAAACTTCCTGTCTAGTTTGAAGACTACATAAAATCAGCGTATGGCACACAGCCCAACAAGAGCGCCTACTCGTCGTTTAGTTACTCTGACTAGAAGTGGTATCATCTCATCGCTCACCAATGAAAAAATTTTCGTTTCGCTATATCTCAATCTTTGGATTTTTCCGTCGCAGAGTTTTATATATATACAAAAAAAACAACAAAAAAAAAGCAAAAAACAGACGAAAATTCACTGAATTCTTAAATCGTAAACTTTTGCTCCGCCATGTCTGACAATTGGAATTTCTTTTGATCTTACAACACAGCAGCGTGTGTGTGTATATGTGTGTGTGTGTTGTAATTTGCTATGGCAATGCAAAATTGTTGCAATTTTTCAACACATGTTGCCAAAGAAATTCCAGCAGTCGCTCTCGATATAAATTTAAACGCTCTTGAATTGAAAATTAAGGAAATTGAAAATTTAAATTCGATTTTTTTTTTTAGAAATTTGAGACTTACCTGACATTGAACCCAACTCGCTGGAATGATTATTATTGTTACTAAGGTTTGTGTTGTTGTTGTTACTACTGCTATTATTGTTGTTGTTGCTCTCTATTGACGACGTCGTTAAACTACTTTGTGAGGATTTTTCGAGCACATCATGATCTTCTTTACAATATAAGGCGCCACCTTCTCGTAACGCAAATTCATCACCTGGAAAAGGATTTCAGAGGATTGTAGCATATTCTCGTGGCCATTCATTTTGAGTAGATGAATTATGTAATTTTTGTTTTGATTTCGATTCTTACCTGGCAGCAATTGTCGCGCACATGATGAGCAGCGAAAACATTCTATGTGAAAGATTTTCGTCTTAGCACGCATCACAAAATCATTTTTACTAAATGAGCTTCCGCATTTATCACATTTTGTACCAAATAACCTGTGAAAGATTAAGAAGAAGATATCTCATAAATTTATATTTTCACTTTAAACACGCTTAAGTCGAAAGAGTCAGTCGCGTCAGTCGGAATTAGTGCTCCGCTGGTTAGCGCGTATTTATTTGTAATAACCTTGAATAAGTTCAACTTCTTTTTATTGTATAATACGAAATAATATAATAATGTTTGTGTTGTTGTTGTTGTTGTATTTGTCTTGTTTGTGGCCAAGTGGAAAAGTGTTTCGCTGTTAGATATATATTCTGCTGGTTTATGTATCTTTGTATCTAATCGATGCTAGCCCTACCTGTCGATCGATCTTTCTGTCTTGTCCATCAATCAGTTAGAAAAAAATACAAAAAATAAAGTGTTAATTTATCGCTTTGTATGTGCTAATAAATAACAAATACAACATTTCCATAAATACACGCGTAAACGGTTTATTTGCATCTATTAACGTTTTTTTTCTATACTCGTGTATTTTTTATACTTTTTATTGGACCATCGTTAGATAAATCAGAGCAGAGCGTTGCGTCTGTTTTTTCTATCTCTCTCGTTTTTTTTGTTTTGTTGTTTTAAATTGTCAATAAATGTCATGCAAATTGTCAAAAATTTTGGCAGAAATAAAAAAATTAATAAATAAATCCGAGTTTATGGCCAAAAATTTGGCAAACTCAAGAAAAAACGTTAAAAGTTTGTATGTAGCGCTCTTCTTATAGTAGTGCGTAAGCAATTCTTTTGGTGTAGTTGTTTCTTGTTTGTGTGTTCTCGAAGGTATGTATTTGTTTTAAATTAAGAATTTATTATTTTTGTTGTTGTATTCTCATCAAAGCATTCGACTCCTTAAAAAATCCTATTTTAAAAATGAATTCCATTACACCAAATGGAAACTGAAACAATTGCCACAATGCCACTCGGTGTTTTGGTCCGCTTCAGGTGACACCAATTTGTAATAGTGATGTGAATTAAACAAAAATTAAAACTTAATAAAAGATGTCTTCTCCAAAATTTATTTCTTTTTTTTAATTTGCTTACTAACTTACCAACAAAATTATAAACTTTAAAATAAGTGTCACCCTTAAAATGTATTCTCATCTTTTGGGCATGACAACCAAATAAAGAGGCAATATCATTGATATACATATGTTCTAGGTGACATCGAGGTTACTTATGCCAGTGTTTAAGTTGTCTTATTAGTGCATACATATATACGTTATATCTTAAATTATATGAAGGGCGATGGCGAAAATCGATGAGAGTTCATTTTTGTTAGTTCGTCTGAAAGCGAATTTAAAAGATTTCAGTTTCATCTTTGTTCTACTATATAATAGCCGATTTCTTTTGGTTCGATTTGGGAAAATAATTACTAATTACTAAGCGATAAATAAAGTTCTAAACTATAGCCACAGAACTGCATCACTATCTCATTTAACAAGAAGGACTCTCTTATTGTTGTTCCTTTTAAACATTCATAGCCGAGTATTTTGTTGCATCACATGAAGTCAAATAAACTGGCAAAAACAATTCAAAATATCGTTTCTAAAAAGCTTATAAATTGAGAAACTAGTTTTTGAGATATCGGTTTTTTAAATGTAAATTTTAGATTTGAAAAAGAGTTTTTGTGTTTATCGATGGTAAATTGAACAACCCAAAGTTGTTAGCGATTTAAAGTTGAAATTTACATAAATATGAAGTTTGAATTCATATTAAAGACTATTTAAATTTTTCGATTAACTCTTTACAAAAAAAAATATTGACATTGAAAATATTTATTTAAACATTTTAAAAAATTAATAGAAAGATGTTTCAGATTTTTTAGGCTCAGATGGGTTCTCTCCCTAATACAATAAAAACCAATTTCGTCCAATATTGGATTAAACGATTTTTGGTTTAAAGCTTTCCAAAAGTAATAAGCAAATCAATAATGGGCAATTTCTCTTAGCTTAACTCATGTTTAAAGTTTTGTATAATTCTTAGGCAAAAGATTCACTGAAATCATAAACAACTTTTTAAATAATAGCTTTAAAACAATAAACTTTTATAAGATAATTTTTAAATGTTGACATTTTTTATAGAAGACATTGCAAATCTCTTCTATACGAAATAAAGAACTTTTTTCTGCTCATTGAACTAGTTAGAGTGGCAGTTGATGTGGGCTGGTATGTGGGACCATAGCTATCAGTCCTCATGGACCATTGAGCTATACCCAGCTTATTGAACTAAATCTCGTATTAATTTGTATGACTTTTAGAGATCAGCTGTCTTGTGAATTTGCTTTATCAATTTGCGGCCGTTTGCTATTTGAAGAAATGTTTTTATTTAAAAAATTTGCACATTTTTTTTTATAAATTTCTGAGAATTTGTAAGATTCAAGCACGTGGTGAAAATGATTATTTATATATCACATCATATTTTTATATATTAAAAAAAAAGAATCATCAGGCAAAAAAACAAAAACAAAGATTCAATTGACTAAACTTATTTGCGCCAAATAAATAAAATTAATTTGCTTGTTGTATTTTTAGAGTATCTGTAAAGAGAGGCGGGCAGTGTGATATGCGTTGAATCCAACGGATACTTTGTATGTTTTGTGTACGCAGCTAATTTAGTCAATAAAAGCGCAACTTTTTAAAAGCTTATTTGATGAATTTGTTAGCGCAATTGAACTAATTTGCGGCACAAATACACAAGGCAACAAAATATGCAAGAATACATACATACATACACATCTTGTAGATACAAGCACAAAGTGATACAATTCTTTTAGCATTTTTTTTCTTTTCGTATTTTAAGATGAAACTTATAAAGCCTATAAATTAAAAAAGAAAAAAGAAGAATTTCCTCTTCTGATTGATGAAAGCGGCAGCGCGGTGGCGCATACGCACGTGTGCCGCTTGCCGCTCTTCACGGCGCGCTCTTTGTTGTTGCATAATTTTGCGCTATTGTTGTAGGTGTTGTAATTGTTTGTTGTTACAAAACAAATAAACAACACACACACGCGTTACTTACCTAACATAATCGCGCTTGCAGTACGTTTTGCCATCACGCACAAAGCACGTACAACTCTCGTCCAGAAATTGCCGACATTCCTGGCATTTGAGGCACGCCGCGTGCCACTCCAGATCGGGTGCGACGCGCAGGATGTACTGGTCGTGGATTTGCCCGCCGCAGCCCACACAAAGTGATAAACGTTGTTTTTCTGCAATGAAGAGGAAAAACGACAAACAACAACAAATTATTATAATGAAAAACGCAAGACGAAAATGATGAGCGAAAATAAATAATGAAGACAAATTTAATAAATTTCCTTGAGCGAAATTCCCGCATGAATTATGTGAGCGTTCGAAAAATACCCACTTACATATACATATGTAAATAAAAATATATATGTATATAATATACAAGTATGTATATACAGCCACATAGAACAGCAATTAATTACGAATGCCAAAAGTCGCATAAATTTGCCAAAGTCATAAAAATGTACAATTGACTCAGGATTTTTGTGTGTCATTTTTTGCATTAATTCGTTTGAAAAGTCACTGTTAAGTTATTATAGTATACTTAATTTAAATTTTTAACAGTATACTTTTTTTATACAATTTTTTTAAATGATAAAATTGTTATGGCTCATATAAATTTAGTAAAGTTTAAAATAAATCAGTCTTACCATATGCTGAAAAATATCTCTTTAATTAAAAGACGATAACGAAAAATTTGGTCATTCTCTAAATCGATCAAAAGGCGAAATGACGCATTGAAACGTCAATAGTAGACAAACGAAAATCTGTTTGCTATCGTCTTGGAAGTTTAATTACAAACTCCAAGCAGAAAAGGTAAATAAATCTCAACTATATATGCTTTCATTTAAAATGAACTGATTTATATGATTTTCGCTTGAAGGAGCTGAAGGCTAAACGGGATTTGGCGATAGATGAGATATAAAGAGAGATTATAAAGAACAAAATAATTAAACAAAAAAAATATTCTTGTTAGACGCACAATAACGGGTAACGCACAATACGGAATACAAATCGAAGACGATTTCGTCAGCACACAAATCGTGCGTGTGTCCTTTCGTTCGAAATACATAATGAGGCTGTAAAAGCAAGTTAACAATTTGTTTGCCTAAATTTTGCATTTGGGCAAGAATCCTTTCAAATCTCCGTCGCTAAAGAAAACTATCGATGGTCAATTATCGTACAAAATCAATTTTTTATTTCACAAAAAGAGAAACATATCAAAGATCTGACCTTATAGATCCAATCTAAACTTTTCATTATTATCTAATTTCATGTAAAATAGCAGTAAATATTAAGTTAAATTACTTAACTAATTTGTCATCTTTTCTCTTTGTCAGCGTTAAATTAAATTCTGCCGTGAAAACCGCTTCAAACGGAAAGAGATTAAATTCTCAATCAAAGCGTTACACTTGAAAAATGTTGCAACTTTTAGAAGAAAAAAATTTAAATCCATTTTTAACTCAGTTTAATTTTCGTTGTAAAAAAACGACAACCTAAAAAATTGCAGATAAAAGTAGCGACAGAAGAAAATACAACACCCAATAAAGTAAAAAGAAAAAGGAAATATAACTGAAAAGTATTTAAAAAAAAGGCAAAAAATCAATGCAATCCAACTTACATTATGTGCACAAACTGTGCGCGGTAAATATGTGCAAACAGTTCGTTTTTTTTTTGTTTCGTCTCTCGTATCTTTGAGATACACAAAGGCGAGGACTGCTGCTGCTGGAAACTTGTACAATTTCCGAAGAAAAAAATACAAGTACAACAAGCAAAAGCAGTGCTGGGCAAAAGTTTGACGCGTTTAGCTTCGCGTACGTTTTAAATTTCGTTTAGTTTTCTGCTCGAACTTATTTGTTTTTTTTTGTTGTTTTTTTTTTTGTATATACCTTCGATGTATATTTATCTTTTCTCTTAATTCACGATTTTTTTTTTGGTGTTTATGTGTTTGTGCCTGTATTTGTGTATCTTTGGCGTGTATCTTTAGTATCTCGTTGTAGTGCGAGCGATTTCATGAATTATTTATAAAGGCGGAGCAGACAAGATTCTTTTTCAGAGTGGCTGCTGCCTGCCGGAGTCGTTATCGTTGTTGTTGTCGTTGTTGTTGTTATTGTTGTTGTTGCTGTTGCCATTGCGGCCCTCCATGTTGTTGCTGCGTGCGTGTCTTTCGTTTTGTATATTTTGTTGTTGTTGTTTTTGTTGAAATTTCCTTCAGGGCCTTCAGCCAGCATCATCCACAAAACGCACAGCGAATCTTTTTGTTTCGTTTCGTTTCGCTTCTTTCTTTTTTTGTTGTTCTTCTTTTTGTTTGTATCTTTTTCTTATTTTCGACTATTTTTTCTTATTTGTTTTTGTTGTTCTGCTCAAATTGTGTATCTGTATTTGTGTGCTTGGCGTATACGCAATGCGAAGGTAAAATTCTGTTGTGTATCTTTTTGTGTGTGAGGCACGAAGTAGCGTGCAGATACGTTGCGTTCTGAAGCCACCATTTTTTAGTTGTTGTTTTTGTTTTTGTTGTTGTTGTTGCTTTGTATCTAGATTGTATTGTTGCTGTTTTTGGGGATTTTGTATCTCAATATATGGATTTTTCGCTACTTGTTGTTGGAATTCTTTTGGATTTAGTTTTTTGTGATTTTTTTTGTATTTTCTTTTGTGCAAAATCTCTCAAAGTATCTTTAGTATTTTTCCTGTTATTGTTGTTATTGTTGTTGCTTGATTTTTATTGTACTTTTCCCGTCGTCGTTTTTTGTTCAAAAAAATGTCGTTGGATACATTTTGTTGGCAAACGTATCTGTCGGATACACGAATACACACTGCTGGCATTTGCTGCAAAGTCTGTCTGTCGGTGCTGCCATCCGTCCGAATGTCTGTTTGTGTGTGTGTGTGTCTGTCATCCTGTATTTCTATACATTCGCCTATATACGAAGTAGCGAAAATAATGATCCTGCGCAGTCCCGCCTCGAAGGAGTCGCAACTTTTACGTTTTCCGCGCGGTGCCGTCACGCGTTGACTGCCACCCCCTCCCCCCACACTCACTAACTTTTGTACCCACGTTTCCCTTCCGTTGCTTTTGCACAGCGCAGCCATTATGGCCATAATGGGAGTTTAATGTGTGTGTATGAGTTGTTGAATTTTGGAGGGTATGTTTATTTGTCTGCGCGTACAATTTTTTTCACGCAGATATTTTTGGGGTTTTCCGCTTCTTTGGCGTATTTTTCGCATTGCAGTGAGAAGACATTCCATTGCAAATTCAAAAATTGCAGCAGTTTAAATTTTCAACCATCGTTATATTTTTTCAGGACAAAATACAAAAAAGTGTACCAGTATACAATTTTGGGATAATAACCACAATAACCACTACAATAAAACCCTATTAATTTAATCCCAAATACTCTTTCGACTTTACTCAAAATCTAACTATATCAATTTTTTTTTTAGTTTTTGAGTACTATGCAGATATACTGTGCACAGGTACGAGCGTTCTTATTTCTAGGTTTATAAATTTTTTGAAAATAAATTTTAATTTAAATTTGAAACACTTTGATATAAAATTAAAACATATGAAATCAAATAACCAACATTTGTTTTTGTAGTATTTGATTTGATATTTTTGAAACAACTTTAAAATAGGTTGGCTTAATTTTAAAATACTTTCCGCATGGGCGTATAATTGAAATACGATTGGTCATAGTGATTATATAAATTTTCAACTTTACTGAACTTTTTCAAGGTGTAAAAAATTAAAGGCGAGAAAAGTAGAAAAATGTCCCTCTCCACCTCGAAATCGTTTCTCTGTTTAAAATTTTTTTTTTTTTAGCAAATGCCATGGTTGCTACAAAAACATTAAGTAAATAAAAACAACAACGTAGTTTGGTGTCAAAAATTAAAAATGCAAACTTTAAAATAAGCCAGACAAAATAAAAAAGAAATCGAGGTGAGTTCGCTCAATTTTCGATCTCATTTCTACTTTTCTGACTTTATATAATAATTCAACCATAAAAAATTTACTTTTATTTAACAAAATTTGTTGATTCGATGTTGTTTTCAATATATAATAATATTTTTAAGATACGCTTGAAAAACAAAGAAGCTTCATATACAAAACAGCGTTTTAATTTCGAATGGACTCTAAAATACCCTTCGACGTAAGTTTCTGAACTACTTTTAGCTCTTTGATCCACTATTAAGGCAACTAGAATGAATTCCGACGGCAGGTTTATTTATTTAATATTAACAAACTTTGCAGTTATAAGAATTTGTTAACTTTTTTGTTTGTCTGTTTAACTTGATATCAATTTTAAAATTTTTCAAACAAATACTTTTATTTTTTCCAAAAAAAAGTATTTCAAATTGAAAGTTAACTTTAACTTTTAAGTTCGCTAACTTGAATTAACGAAAAATATGAAAGTTTTGTTGGAATATCCCATTTGTGCTGCCATTTTGTACGCTGCTGTTCTTGGTTAAAATGTGTGGAGGGTGGGTGGAGGGTTGAATACGAGGGTTGTGTCAGTACCGTCGTCGTCGTCGTCTGCGTCTGTCGAGTGGTTCAGCTCGAGCGTTGTGCGCGCGTTTGTTGCGGTTCTTCTGGTTTGAAGAGGATGAGGCGAGAAGGGGTGGAGGGGGGAAGTTTGGTGGGTCATAAGTACTTTTTTACATTTTTGGGGTTTATTTTGCAATCCGTTGGCGGCGTTGGCGCAACAACACACACACACACACATACACAAACACACTCGTGCACACATTGAAGGGAGCGTATATAACTGTGTGTGTGTGCGTGTGTGTGTATGTGGCGTTTGTGGCTTTTTCGCTTCTGTGTTTGCGCGTTTTCATGTCGTGTTTTGGTTTTGGCACTTTTATGTTTTTTCTTTTGTTTTTGTATTTTGTTATTTGTTTTTGCCTTAACTTTTTTTTAGGTTTTTGCATTTTTCATGATAGCAAAAAAAAAAGAAAAGTTTTACCATACGAAAATAAGAACAGAAACGGTTTTTTTAGGCCACACTACTACAAATTCAAAATAGTAATTGCTGTGTTTGTGTGTATGTATTTGTGTATGTTTTTTCCGTTTGTCTGTCTGTCTGTGTGTGTGTGTGTGTGTGTTGGTCGTTAAGGGGCAATAAATTATACAATTAAGCACGAAGTCGCGCCTTCGTGTGTCTTCGCTGTAATTTTTAAATGGCAATGCCGCATTTTGTTGTTCTTGCTGTTGTTTTTTTTTTTTTTGTTTTGATAAAAATTGAAAAAACTTTCGTGGCAAGTTGGAGGCTAACACACGTGTGTATCTGTCTGTCTGTCTCCCTGTCTTTCAGCCAGTCGATGTATTAGTATGTATCTGTGTATATGTTAAAAAGCAGCGCGTCAAAGCGTATCTCAGCGTTTAAGCGTTTTATCTAATTACATGCGTTCCGTCGTGTTTGCGTTTATTTTTTCTTTTCTTTTTCCTTTGTTTTTTATTATTTTTCTTTTCTCTTAACTCATCTGGTTCTGCTACTCTTTCATTTTCCTCCTTTTAGCCATTTTGTTATTCGCGGTCATTGAGTTATATGATTTTTTTTTGTTGTTGTTGTTGTGCTTTTCGTACATTTCATAGCTCGTTGCGCTTACAATGATGGATGGCAGCTACAAGTGCGCGCCAAGCTTTGTTTGACATTTCGTTTAAAAATTCATTTCGACAATTTTGGCAGAAATTTCCACTTCCCTGGTATTTCGTCCGCTTTGATTTAAATTTAATTGTTCTTTAACATTAGCGAAAAAGAAGAAGAAAAAAGTTTTCATTACATAACATAATTGAAAAGTGGATATGATTGCGATTTAATTGAAATAGCAATAAATTGATCAGGATTCCCAACAAGAAAGGAATAGGAGAGGAGATTCCGATAGGAATAGTTAAACGTTAGGTGAAAGCACCCTAGCAGAGTGTAAACCGAGCTTTTTTTCTTTCTTCTAAGCTTTCTTCAAGACAAGTTTTAACTTTTGGAATATCTGTCAAATGCTTGCTGAGATGACATTGGTCTCACAAAAACCTTTTTTCATTTGAAGAATATCTATTTTTCTTTTTTTCCTTTACCGGGCATCAAACCTGAGACGTTACGCGTCGAAAGGCAACGCACTACTGTCATTTTAATTATTCTAAAATTTGCCAATGGAAAATTATTTCCAAGTTATTTGAAAAAATTCGTGCTTTTCATATTAAGTATGTATCTAAAAAGTTGAACTCAGAAGCATTTTGCACGCCACTGTAAAAAAAGTCAGCACAGTAGTTGCTTCGAAATCGCGCATATCCGCAGCTTCCATGATTTCACATTGCTGCACCGCACCGCCATGGCAGCGTATCTTATCGATGATGGTTGCATTTGCTGCGATGTGCAGAGGATTCGTGTTTGTTGTGCTGTGCTCTGCTGTGCCATGCTGCAACATGTGAAGATGTCGATGATGCTGCGGCTGAACGACTGACTGCCTGTTGTCTGCCTGTCTGCCTGCCTGCCTGACTGCCGGCCTGCTTGCGCGGACATCCAAAGCATATGCGCATGCGGACAGCGTAACAAATTCTCTTGAGCCACTTGCGCAGCTTCCTTTCATTCATGGCGCGCAGCTAAACGCGTCTCATATGCAACACGATCGTGATCGCTTGCGGTAGGTGCGAGCGAGCGAGAAGGCGCATCAAGTTGTTCTTGTCGTTCAGTTTTTTGTGGTTAATTTTTTTCTTCTTATTGTTTTTAAGGTTTGTTTTTTGTTGTTGTTGTTGTTGTGATTTTCTTGTTCGATTTCGAGTCGTGTCGAAGTCTGCGTTTTGTGCCGCTTTGATAGATTTCCGACTTGATAAGCAGAAATCACGATCGCGCAACAAAGGTTGCAACAACAACAAATACAAATACAGCAATACAAGCAGCTGCAATGGCAACTGCGCTGCAGCTACAACTCTTTGGAGGTCTAGAGCCCAACATAGTTTCGGTTGGAAAGCATCGTTTAGGCCATTTTTGATTTGGATTTTGGCCTTTTTTATTTTTGTAAGTTTTTTTTAACAATGGAATTTATGTTTTGACGACTTTTGTATGCAATTTATTGTATAAGAAAAACCAGTCTTGGAATTTCCAATCACACTTCCTTACAAATGTGGTCTGATCTAAAAATTCTGGTCGAAAAAAAGTTTCGGAACAAAAATTCGGAATTTTATAACATCGCAATATTCGGTTTAATATATTTTTAGAAAAATTTCAATACAAACAAATTTCTTCATTAAAACAAATTTCTTCATTAAAATTATCTTTTCATTTGAATTGTAATGGGTTCGATACGAAATCCCAACAAATTTCAAAATCTCCAAAAACATATTCCCCAAATTCAAAATCCACATGCATGAAATACCCAAAAGCAAACAGTTTTATCCTTTTGGGGCTTTTGATTGTGAGGATTTTTTATTACGAATTTGGAGATTTATTGTAAAGGAGAGGATTTTGAGCATTTTTTTAAATTTATTATTTTTGTGGTCCTCCTACTGCAACAAACTTTTTACTTGTATTAAACAAGTATTACCATTAAGGTAAACTTTGAAACAAATTTGTATTTATATTAATCAAATTATCAATTGTGATTTAGTGCAGTCCAAACATAATTTAAGATTGCACTGATGATGAAGTCCATCTTCATCATCATCTTTAGAATCATGTTTAATATTTAATTATTTTTTTAATTAAAACAAATAACTTTTTAATTGAAAAAAGGAAAAATTCTTTTGAGAACAAGTCAATATTTGAATAAGTGAACGCAATTTTCATTTTTAATTAACTCAGTTTCGTGTATTGACAATTTCGATTAAGGGCGACGTTTCAATTAAAACTTAATTGTATCAAATAAAAATGTATTCATATTGATTGAATTTCTCGTATATATTTTCCATAATTTACGATACGAATTCAACTTTATTTGTTGTATTTCTTCTTTTAATTCTGGGGATGCCATCACAAAAACAATTTCCTTATTCTGTTAAATTATAAATTAATTAAAAATTTAGTACGCAAACGCAACAACAAATCGTTCCAGATAATTTTTTTATATTCTCCGACATTTCACATATTTTGCCTGTCCGCATCATAATCGCCGTCATTTCTCATCGTCGCCTGAACCGAACGAAACCGAAAAAAAAGAAAGAGAACCGAATCACACATTCTGAATCATTAACAAAGTCAATAGTAATCGCCCACAATCAATCTCACATAAATTAATTGTCATTCTCGCGCCTGAACTTCACTAACTTATTCCGCTGACAAACAACAACAACTACAAACACACAAAAATCAAGCAAACCACTACACAACTACAACTACAACAACAAGAGCAAGAGCAAGCGTCCTGAACCCAACCAAAACCTAAGCTAACCAAATCCAAATCCAAATCATGCCGCACCAAAATGTTTATTCGTTCGTTCGTTCTTCCTGGCTGGCTGGCTGCGCGCCTCTGACAGCCAAAAGTGTCGCCGCGTCTCCGTAGCGTTTGCTATCTACAAAATTGATGAGCCTGTCAAAATGTGAATTTTACAGGCACGTGTTCAATGGGCTCCTTTTTTTTTTGTTTTCTGTTGTTGTTCTTCCTGTGTGCTGTGTGTTATGAGATGCCAATGCGAGGACGTCATCCGTTGATATTGGTAGGAGCTCTAGCGTGGGTTCGATGTGAGATTTTTGATATTCTTTTTTGTTTTTGTTTTGGTTTTTTTTTTATGGAACTGGTTCGAATGCAGGTAAAAAACCCAATCAAGTAATAAAGTGTAATGGTCAGGCGTGTAGAGGTTTCTTATTTGTTTTTTTTAACTTTTGACTGAAAGATGATCTTCCAGGAAAACTAAACTCTTTTCCAGGAATACTCGGTCGATTGTCGATTCTCTAGTTGAATGGGGGATTACCCAAAGAAGCAGTACACGGAAAGAATTCATATGTTGTCTTGTCTTTCAATAAGAATATACAAAAAATATTCAATGTTAATTTAACATTATTATCATAATAAGTTTTCAAAGCTTAATGGAATTTAGAACGAGCTGTGAATTTTGATTAAATCGACTTTGATATAAATCTTATCCAAGTTGAATTGTTTTTGAAATATTTGGATAAAATTTTCTTCTACTTTTTAATGGCGGGCGATTTAGATTTCGGTTTGATGGTGGGCTGGTATAATACCAAAGCACTCAGTCCATGGGATCATTGTAATCGAATCCTGGATAGTAACGAAATCAGAGTTTATTTGGATATATTTGGTTGGAAATTGTTAAGCGATTAATAAGCATTTAAGCCAGCACAAGGTAAGATAAACCAGAAAGAGTTCTTGGTTAAGTAATATCAAAGGTCGCTTTTAACACGATGGGAATGTTAAAAATACATTTTGACTTTATACATACTAATTGCAAACAAAACAATTAAATCTTCCCATTTCAAAATAACATAAAATCTCTAAAGTTGAACTTTTCATTTCGTATCTATCTACAAGATATTTATTTCCTATGTACGAGTATATGAGAAGATTTCTTCTTAGCGTTCTTCCAATCAGACGCGCCGCAAAATTGATTTATTTTCTTAAGACTATTTTACACAATCGCCGTATTTGTTGTCGTTGTTTTTATTGTAAATTTTCACTAAATTGAAAGTGACTGATTTTGGTATTATAGTACAACAACCACTCTAAGGCATGTGGCTATGTGCAAACAATTACGCTGTTTTATGGTCGTGCGAAATTCCATCGTCTACTGTATTGAGGTGCTCCATCAGCAGCTCTCTGTTAAGTCTTGGTCGGGTTTTATTGGACTTTTTTCCGGTTAGTCTACACAACAAGCTTTGTTTCTTTCGTTAAGCCGATTTGAGTCGCAATCGCACAGTTCTGGCATATAACTTAGAGTAGATGAATCGGTTTAGAGAATAGAAGATTGTCTTTAACATGTAAAAGTGAAGCAAACATGAAATATATGAATGAACTATCTCTATGGGATTTCATTATAGAATGGACAAATGGAATGATATGTCAATTACTTTGCAATATTCCGTGATAGTTTTTATAAGCTATAACTCAACAATAATTTCGTTCCTCAACTTGTTCGAATTTATTTGAATATTATCGACTCAGAGTTGATTCGAATCGACGCAAATTCAAAGAAGCTGACCTAACCTAAACTTCTGATCTATCCGTATTTTTTAACGAATTTAAATACTAAACTTCAAACCACTCGCCGATATCGGTACTTGAACATATAAACTTGCCTAATTAATTAACCACAGCAAAGAAAAAGAGAAGAAAAAAAACAGAACCGCACCGAACCGAAAAACCAATATTAACTTCGCGCGGCAATCAACAGAGGAGAGCCCAAAAACAAAGCCGCCGCCGCCGCCGCTTTTCAAGTGTTTATTGAATTGCTACGATCTCGAATTTGAATACGACACAAGCTGCCGAAACTGACCGAAACGACCGCCAAAGGTAGAGCCACCAAAAAGCAAATGATGTCGCCTCTGCACTTCGCTCTGCTCTGCCCCGCTTAAACATCAAAGTCGCCAGAGGAAAGAGCTGCCAGCGCACGGTAATGAAACTCTTAATGCTGCAGCGTGGTGCGGCGCGGTGCAACAATTTATGTTGTATGCAACCTCGGACACCGAAACTAAGCATCCCAATAACAAACAGACCAAATCAACCCGGTACAAGAAAAAGACAAAAAATAAAAGAAAAAACGCAGCAGAATGAAAGACGCTTTCGGGACAAGCGTGTTCATTCGAACTGCGTTTAAGATTTTGAATATGCATTTCGATGTTCTTGCAACGTTCCGCCGAATCCAACGGAAATTGCTCTTGCTTCTTTGCTTTGCATCTCTTGACTGCATCTTCGTTGTCTTCCTCTGTCTGCTTGTTTTGTGTGTGTGTGTGAAATGATGTACAAATCGTAGCTACGACCAACCCAAGGAGTTGTTGTTGTCGTCACAAATGCCAGATGACATCGGCCGATAGTGTTGACGATGCCCAAAGTGACGCTCCCGATGGGTCATTAGGTAGGCCCCTGGCGACAACAACACCGCGCACCGCCAACACCGTCCAACATGCGTGCCGTGCCGTGCCGTGTGCATTTTAGCGGAGTTTTGATCGGTTCGGTTCGGCGTTGAGGAAGAAACAAAATAATGACAACACCGACGCATCTTCTTTGTAGCTACGTTATTTGAAGGTTGTAACAGAAGTGATGTGGCTAACAAGTTTTGTTTGGCACTGCTTTTGAGAATCCCGACTTAAAGGTGTGGCAGAGGATTTTTTTTATATGGGAAGGTAGTTTGGCCATAGAGTGAATCGGGTATTTAACATAGTTCAATGTCAAAGAGTTAAAATCATTAACACTTCGATGCAATACTTGGATTAGATTATACATAAATACATATATGTATATATATTAGACAAAAATTAAATAACGATTATGTTAGTCGTTTTCACACTAGGCAATTAAAATTGCAAATTAAATAGTTTGTAGGAGACGGAAGAAAGAGACAAGGCAGGATGGTTCAATTACTGTACTGGCAATTCTGTTTTAGTTCGCAACTGGCTAGTGTAAACTAGGACTTATTTGCAAATGAAATTCCCTTATCCGACATGAAACTTCCGGCACAATGTATAAGTTTAGTATAGACTATGTTGGGAAATGAATAGCCTCTTTTCCAGATATTTTCTATATAGAAGATATATCGGAGAGTCTTGAACAATCGTCAAATTGCGAGAAACATTTTTCTATAACTATTTTGTCTTTAATGTAGTTTTTTTTTTACAACGATCCAATTAAACGTATCCGCTCTGACACTTAAACGATTTAAGTCAATTTCAAAAGCTATTCCGCCTATTGTTGCCATCACGTTCGTCCAACGAATCTCCGCAATAACACTTAAAACTACTCAAGTTGTCAAATTAACGTCAACTAGACAATGCACCTGTCATTCGCCAGCCTGAGCGTTTTGTGTTATTCCCGCGTCCAGCGTGTTATACGCAACAAATACGCGCCGAATCCAAACCAATTTCAATAAGAAAGTGAAATTCTTAAATCGCTTTCATATCGGAATTGTATATATTGTATATAAATTGTGAATAAATTTACAACAATTTTTTTTTTTTTGGTTTATATTTTTTCTCAATAACCTAAATGCCGAAAAAAAAGAAGAAGAAGTGAATTGAATTTCGGCATATTTAGGTTACGCTCGTATTCCGTTTATGGTCAACGCAGTCGACGCAGAATCAAAAGTATTCACCATAAGCGGACGCAATTGAAGGCGAGCACAAACGCAAGCGCGGAGCGTAAATGCTTGAATGCAGTTTAACCTTTTATGGACGCGCGTTGGACTTTTGACAGCCATTTTGATATTTAAATTTTCGCAAATGGGTTTTCTTTAATTTGCTTATATTTTTATTATTATTATAAGTTTTATCATAATTGCTTTGGCATATAAATTAGCAGCGCTTAATTATGCAAAAAGGCATTTTTTTTTGTAATTTCATTTTTTTTATCTGATAATGCTTGATTTCATTTAAAAAAAATTGCACAAGTTTGGTGACGTTTTGCGTTTGCGTTTGCGCCAGCGCGATTAAAGTTGTTGCGCATTTGTTGCTGTTGTTGTTGTTGCTGCTGCCCGAAATACCGACAGCTGACATTTGTAAGATAAATGCGTTATTTTTTTTTTTTTTTGAATTTTTTTTTAAGATTTATGCACCTGTCAAAACAATTTAAATTGAAAAAAGGATTTTCTGACCGCAAATATTTGACCTCCTCATGTGAACTTTGTAACGAAAAGTTAAGTCCATATTGAAGAGTTTTTTTTAATTTTTGTTGTTGTTGTTGTTGTTGTTGTTGTTGTGTCGCTGCGCTTTATTTGTCGCAAATATTGCGTAAATATTTGCAGCTTTGCTTTGTTAGGTGCCAATATGTGTTTTTTGTTTTTGTTGTTGTTGCTGTTTGTCAGCGTTTATGTTGCACCTTTTGTTGGAGCGTTGGAGCGCGTTATGTTGCGCGTCATGTTGTGCACATGCGTATGCGCATGCGTTTGCAACATATATTCCTTTGTCGCTGCGTTTAACCTCGTTGTTGTTGTTGTTGTTGTTGTTGTTGTTGTTGTTGTTGTTGTTGTTCGAGATCAGTGTTGACTTATATGCGCTCTTGCGCATGTGGTTCATTTTACTCTGAAGAGCCTTCAGTCGGTTTTTTTTTGTTTTTGTTTTAGCTGTGTTGCTAAATATTTAGGCTACACTGGGAAAACTATTTTCCATTTATCTAATAGAATGGAAATATTTTTAAAGTTGATCTTGATATTCGAAATATTGGTTATAAAATTAAACTTCATAGGTTCTCTCTTTCGTCATAGGTTCTTTTTTTGTACCACTTTTATATTCCCAGTTTTATATTTCATCGGATAACTTTTTTGACTAAATATTTCTAGTATGTCCTCTTAAAGAGATATTTGCCTTAGTATGTTAACCGATTTATTAGCCAAGATTTATAAGGTAACAGTCAAGTATTTCGATACTGATTTATGATCAAGTTGAACTTTACTTTACAAGAATTTTCATTTTTTTAAACGTATTCTATGACAGATTTAAGATATATAAGATAGAATTCTAATTCACAGTTCCGTAGTCTACAGTCTCAGAACTATTATTTCAATTACTAATCGTCATATATCTTAATTTTTTTGATCTCAGTTATATAATTAATTGGGTTACTTTCTCAACCTCATTTCTATATTAGTTCCTCTAAAAGAGATATGAGCTTGAGAAAGTTAGCCGACGAATTGTTAGCCAACCAAGTAATCTTATTTCGATATTGATTTAAGATCAAGAGTTATTTTCCAATATCTACAACCGATATTTTTTAAACGTCGGATATTTTTTCAAGAGATTTAAGCTATCCCAAAGGACATCATTGATATCATATCAGAGTGAAGGTTAGAAGCAATATGATTCTATAAAACTACTTCACGCTTAAACTACATGAGCTCAAAAGATGTCAGAGTTCAATTAAAGCATGAATATCAGACTACTTAAAGCGTTCAGTCTAACATCAGCTAAGGTTTCTGAATTATTTATTGACCATCGACTTTACTTAAAATTAGTAAATAGTTTAGCGACCAGTTCCAAGTACTTTTATTGGTACCAATAGCAACAGAATTCAATTTGTAAGTTAGTCTTATTTTTTTCCGTGTACTCGGTACATGTTGTAAATAAGTTCAAATATTGCCGCAAATCGTTGTTTAAACGCGCGGCGCGATATCTTTCGCGAAAATTCTTACAGAATTCCACTAAAGAGATGTAAACAAAAAAAGAAAAAGCGAAATAAAAACGCACACCGGACCATCCGCCAATATTGTCCAGATGGCGAGGATACTTGCTCTCAAGGGTCACGCTTTAAGCAAAGCTGACTGACTGACTTCGCAATGTATGCACGAGTATATGTAAAAAGTTAACACATTGGCTTTTGCAAATAGTTCCACAATTCCTGAACTAAGTGCGATATTTGACGCAGTCATTGTGACAATTCGAGAAGCGTTACATCATAGTCGGGACATACATATATGGTGTAGAAAGCGTTTATGAAATTATGAAATTATGAAATAACACTCAAACAGAAGCAGGTACTTTTCCATCCAGCTTGCGCTATCTACTATAAGATACGGATACGATTGATATACTAAACACACAAGACACACACACGGCACACACGCGGCACTAATTTGGCAAACCACTTCTAACGTATTTAACGTATTCGTTTAGAATTTCTCGCCTCTGTCCTGTAACTCATTAACATAAATTGCCAGTAACTTGGTAACTTAAATGTCCGTGAATGGGGCGGGCCAGACCAGACCAGGCCAGGCCAGGCATTGTGCAAAATTCTTTTATAGTTCATCATCGTCTCGAATACAATCGTCGGGCCGGTATCATTACGAACATGATAATGTTATTGTTATTGTAATGATGATGAAGACGACGATGATGATGATGATGATGATCACGATGATGACGATGATGATGGTCCCTCCACCTCAAGTTATTTTCGCCGATTACGCGCACGCATGCCGATTGAAGAAGTCACGCAAGTTGCGAGCCCCGGCAGCGGCGAGTGATACCAGTCGCCGTTCTGCGGCTGCGGCTTCTTGTGGCATGCAAATTGACGTTTGTGTGTGTGTGTTTTTGTTGTTGTTTTGTTGGAACTTAAGTTTACCTTTCTCGCCTGAGCTTGCTGCGTTTTGTTAATTAATTTATATTATTTTATTTGGGTGTTGTATTCCTTCGATGAATTCGACGCTACGCGAGGCGACGACAACTGACTGCGCCAATGAAGCTGCATCGAGCAGTGTGATGTGATGGTCACGTGAGCGAAAATGCACCTCAGTCTCGGTCGCAGCTTTGTGCATGCGCCTTACCTACATACATACATGCATATAACGAACGACAAATTTATATTTAATGAGCGGCATAAAATTTGAATTTCAAGAGGAAAGTGCCGCCGCCAGCCGCCACTGCGGCATGGTTTTTGAAGCTCCATCGAATGCGCCGCTTGGCTTGGCGAACAAGTCTACCGAATGTGGCATCATGGATGCATAAATTGTTTGTTTTATGGAAAATTAAGTATGCCTGGTTTATAGTGGCGATATCTCTTATTTTTGTTTTTGTTTTTGGTTTTATCATCATAGATGCTTTTGGTTTACGTCGTGGTTTACTTGGCATTTCCATGTGGCTCGATGTGCAGGATGAATTTGCGAGATTTCGTTTGTTTCGCGAGTGATATAAAACCAGTATGGCGAGCCTTAACGCCTTCGCTGTGAATATTTTGCGAATGCAAGACAGCGCAACTTGGGTGATCCGTTCCGTTCCGCAGAGACCGCAGAAGGGCCACAAGCCTTTGTTTTAAATCGGCGCTTTTACGATGGTGATAAAAATTAGCAGCACCTTGGCATTAACAGCATTTATGGCGTCTCAAAATATCATCGCGAAGCCGAAGCTCATACTTAATGCAATTAGTGAAATATTATCGGGGCCATAATGATTTATGCGTAGTTTTAAATGCATGGAAATCCAATCCGAAACTAAATGAATCACAACCGATGATGCATCATCAGCCGCCTTAAGCAGCCCATCTCAGCAGAAGAATGGCAAACCTCCGAAGCAGCCCGCTCCAATTAAAGACCGACAAAACGTTCGCTCGACCGACGACTTCCTCACGCGCCACATAAACTATTTGTCAACGCTGTCGTCCATCTGATCGCCACAAACGAGATCTTCAGCGATCAGCAAAGCTTCGGACGAGCGCGCGCGCGATCACGATCACGATCGCACAATCCAATGCACATTAATTCGCGGCAACATTTCAATCTGACATAATGAGATACATTTTGCGCTCAAGTACAAAATGCATACGCCAAGGCATGGAGCTTCCTATTAATTATCCACCACCACCAACACTACAGCTGGGCCTGACCAAGTGTTGGCTACCTTCGGAACCGGTCAAGTTTGTCGGTTGGCAGCAAAAACTGTTTTTGCCGTACATTGAAATGTAATGGCGGGCACATGTTTCGAGAGCGCCTTCGATATGAGAACACGTTGCGCGGTAATGTGTTATGCAAACACAGCACACACACACACACGCGCACACATACACGCGCACACAGCTAAAGAGGAAACTGTAAAGGCCGCCTGCTCATAAATTAGCAAGTAGTTCAGAGCTTGGCAGCATCTAAAGTGAAGAGAAATACACAAGAAGCTCGCTAGCGATACTCTGCAGTTGTCCGATTCATGTACGAGTTCGTACTGGCGTATATACGAGGCGGGTTGTAAGTTATGGCTGAAGGCAGTGATAGGAATGCATTTCTTATGAAGTTTAAAAGTTGCTCCAAATACATTTGTACGTTGGATTCATTGATTTATCTAATATGCTAGTTTAGAGACAAATTGCTGAAGGATATCGTATTCGTATATAGAGCCTTTAAAATCTCCGTTTCGGATTTTAGAGGTCGGATTAGATAACTACTTACTTAGCGACCACAAATTAACCCTTGCCATTTTCCAGAGTATATTTGACTAATTAGTTTCCAGAAATGAAAACTAAAACAAGCAACCACAACTTTGGCACCACCAAAATATTTGCAAATGTCTCGACGCTGGAAATTCTGTCCGCTCTAAGTCGTAATTAGAATCTCAACGCCTACTTACCATAATCCTCAAAACATTGTTGACTTATGAACAGTCGTAAATCACGAATCCTAACGTGGGTTTTAGTTAATTTCACGGACTACTGCCGCAGACAATGTCTACTGTCTGCTGTCGTATTCTAAACCAAAATATATCTATCTATCTATCTGTCAAGTAGATCCTTTACATAAACAAACACATAAAATTGTCTAAGGACCTAATTGCAAAGTTAGGCGGATTAGGGCAATTGCTTAGCGCCACCTTAGGTAGACCAAACAGCAAACCAGCAAGAAATGACAAAATGCCTCAACGAAGACGACGTCGACATCGACCGAAAAAAAAACATCGCAACAACGAGTCATGAATGAAAATCCCTGCTGCGTAACGACCGAGTCCTTCCGTTTTCAGCGATTAGCTCTAGCACAGCGGGGTGACTGCAGTAGATGATCGCATTGGATTTGGTCGTGCTGTCTGGATCAATGAGTTTCGAATTTCTTGCTTTGAGAGCAGGTACTACAACAACTTTTGTGCAAAGTACAAAGATCTGTGTTGATTCTTGACATCAGACGTCGTCTGACTTAAGTGTCGTCGGAGAGAATGGTACTTCACGTTAAGAACCCGGAATATTTATAAACGTCTGAGTATGCAAAAAATAAAAGTAATGACCCTCAAACAAACGAGCAACCAACACAGCAAAGTCAGAAGAAAGGACGCAGCAACAACAAAGACAAAGGTCAAATATTGTTAGTGTTCTCGATTTGGGCACGGTCAGTGACAAGTCTTTGACAGCGTCGATACACTTATGGAAATGCTTGCTTGGCCATGTCGAATTTCTTTGGGAATGTAAATGTGGAACTTTTTTGTAATGCAATACCTAAATTACGCAAGTTGACTTAATCGGTCAAATCGAAAGTACCGAGTACATTGGCAGAAGCAATCATTTCAAGTGGAGGCTTTCGGCTTTCAAGTGGCGAACGTAAAGTCTGTGCGCATAGTCTGAGGCGAACAGCAACAACTTCATTTCGAACATGATATTGTAAATATGTAACAAACGTTGAGCAATTGTGGCTAGACAAAAGTCGCGACAAACACACGCTATCGAATTACTTAAGCGCCACTCGGATGATGACTTGAAGAGCGCGGCTTAGATGAAACCGAATGTCGTGTACGACTGAATAATTCAAACGAGTATATGAAGAAAACCAGTTTTGGTTCACTTTATTACATAAAAGTCTTTTGGATTTCTGGAGTCTTAGTGAGAGTCTGGACGATATATAATTTAACCCTTTCGATGACTAGTTCTTGACTTTATGCTGTCGGCGTCGGCGCGTCGTCGTCGCTCCACCTAGCCACACATGCTCGTAAAAAGAAGAAACCTTTTTCTAATCTCGAATGCACATGCAGCTGCAATAAATCTAAACTGGTCCCTTTTGTCTTTAACCAAAGATGACAAACCCGCCGGCATAGCGCCATTTCACTCTCCACTGTCCAGTGTCCACTTTTAATGTTGCTGCTAGCTGCTACATTTACGATTTGTGCACATTTCGGTTTTGTTTCTCCGACATGTCTTCAAGTCTCGAATGTGTCCATTTGCTGGGTGTTTATTTGGTTGACCCCTGCTTGGAAGTGTCGCTAAGTTTAGTTCGACATCAAGACTCATCTTTAACTTAATTTGGTCGAGATTTGATGGCACATTAGTTGGCACTTGAAGTACTCTACATTAAAAAGTTACTCGATTATCTAGCTGGTCAAATATGTTACTTATTTATATGGTCAAATGTTAGTTGACCAAATAGTTGCATGTAACTTAAGTAGATATATACTACTTTAAAATTGTGACAGACAAACTCGAGCTGACATGGTCACAAGCTACACTTTGATCCGTACATGGAATACGCAGCGTCCACTTTAGTGACAGTCAGTCGCGGCAGTCACGATTTCGTTGACCACTCTCGAATATTACCATTGACTCTTGGTTTTATTACGGTTTTTTATTGGTTTGTTTTTATTTTGTTGTTGTTGTTGCATTCAATGTTTTTGTTGTTGTTGTTGTTGTTTTGAATTTTATTATATTCTCCATCGTTTTTGATGCACCGACATTTCAACTGGCTATTCTGTTGTATTTTGTTGTTGTGTGTCATTGTTGTTGTTGTTGTGCTTTTATGGGCTTTAACACAAAACACATTTTTTGTTGTTGTTTTGTTTTTGTTTTGTCAACATTGCGGTTGCAATATTTGCTTAAGTATCTCATATGAGCAAAAAAAAAAGGAGAGATATCTATATATATGTATGTATATATAAAAGCCAAAACAAGACGAAATCGTTGTCGTAAAGTTGAGGAGATTTTTTCAAAAGTTAAGGTGTCATAAAAAAAACAGTGATATCTCGACTTTTTAACTGCGGCGTATGCGAGATGCTAGTTAATTAGTCATTATGGATGGCGGCATAAACGTGGCTCTAATAAAATGCAATTTTCGCCCGAATCATGAGTGAGTACATTTTTTTTTTATTACGAATCGCCGTTGGGTTGTTTGGTCAGTGTGAGATTTGGAATCACTGCTGGGGTACTTTTTTTGTTTTGGAAAGTCATGAGTTTTACACTTGAAAATTTCGAAAATGTGATAAGTTTATTAAGTGAATTATTTGTTGGATTACGTTTAGAGGTAATTCAATTGTGCATTCAATTTAAACTGCGTACTCGACGTTGCTTCGTTGTGGTGTATAAAATTTAATATTCCGAGAGAGTGTTGTGAGGTGATTTTCAAATATTCCAACCGAATATGTCCCCTTTTACACTAGGCAACTTTAGTCGCAAGCAATTTTTCTATTCTCTTTTGATAACTGAGCATACCGGGCGACTGCAAAGCAATTCAAATTTTGTTTAATTTGAAAGGAAACAAAATACTCCGCAACCAAGTTTGAGTCTCAATAACAGAATACGCGAAAAATACTGGTTAAATATTGGTCTAATACCAAGTAATTTAACTAATAAATATAAAAATTTTTGTAAGCGAGATAACAAAACGTTTAGTACAACCTGTCAGCAAATGCGAAATAAAATGACGGTATAGCCAATACAGGTGAGCGTGTCATTTTCTCCTTGCCTCTTCCTTCACTTTTCCATAAATTCCTTAGTTGCGCAATTTTAATTGCTTACTATAGAAGGGAATATTATTCTTGATTTGGCTCAGACCTAACAAAATATATTAAACTAATCTTTGCCTCAGATTTCCTGACTTTCAAATGCTAACAACTCTACCACAATACATTCGGGTTAGTCTCCACCATATCAAGTGTGCAACAAAAAAATGTTCCTCTAAGGAACAAAAAGAAAACCTGTGCTCCTCATTAAATAGCAACAAGCCCAAGAAGCCTGTGTCAGATACTAATATGATTTATAGCGTCATTTGTAGCGCAACATCAAGCGGAGCATGTGGCAAGCTAAAGCAAACATTTGCTATTGTAGTAAAAACTCGGAATCTAAGTGAAGTTTGTATTCAACGAAGACTGCGAAACATCATGAGCTGCGGCCGTCGTCGTCGTTGCTGACACAAATGTCGCCGCCTCGCGTGAGATACCTGCGGCGCCTTCCCAACCCAAAACACGAAAGAAAAAAAAAAGCGACGCAAAAAAAGTCCAAACCACAAAAAAAAAGTAAAAATAAGACACGATATGTTGGGAAAAAAGAACAGCCACGATAGACGCCATTAAAGCCGCCATTGCGCCCAAGCGTACGTACAAGTATGAGACCGGGCAGTCAGGCAGGCATTGCATGTTTGTATGCAGCAAAAGTTGCATGCTTTGCCGTTTGGGTGCAACAATATTTCATTGCTTTGCACCTGAGCACAAAGTTAGCGCAGCGCACTCGGCAGCAGCAGCAGCAGAACGAGCGCGAGCGCGCGGACACTCATATGCAGCCCCATGAGGAGCGGCGGCAGGCGTCGGAACGCATGTGGTACGAGGTGTCATATCGCAGCGGGTGATCTGAGGCGATCCCAGAAGGCGTTCGCTAGCTCGCTTGCGCGTTCGTATGCGTTTATTTGTTTTCTTTTGTCCGTCGCATTTCGAAAAAACGTGCCCCAAATCCCAGCGGGAATGCGCTTAATGAGCGCTCTGCGGCTGTGAGACGCCATTTCTATGCTGCGGTGGCGATGGCAGCAGTCGCGGCGGCTATAGCGGCAGCGACACGCGATAAGCGGGCGTGGCATGGCGTTAAATTATAAGCTTAACTAAATATGAATTGCGTTCGCGCGCGGTTTGCCTTTTTTTGCTGCTCTTCTTTTGTTGTTGTTGTTTTTGTTGTTGTTTTATATATATTTTAATTTTTGTCCTGTCGTTTCGTATTTTGTTTCGCGGTGGCGCTGCTGTGTTGTCGGTTTTTGGTTGCGGCTTTGCATGTCGTGTTGTTGTTTTTTCCTTCTTTTCAATGATTTATGCATTCGCGTGCGTATACATGTGCGTGTGTGTATGTGTGTGTGCGAGTATCTCTGTATGTATCTGTGTGCGTTGCATGTTGATTTTGTAAGTATTTAAAATTTTTGAAATTTAATATTTCTGCGGTTTTCATTTTGTGGTTCATTCGAAGTTGTTGTAGTTGTTGTTTTTGTTTTTGTTGCTTTTACAGTAGCCCATTTCCATTTTGCTGACAAGTGTTGACATCGTAAGTCTTCTTTAAAGGGTTGGATTTGTCGTTTGTTGTCGATAACAACAAAAAAATGCTTTAATTTAACATATTAAGTGCAAACACTTTTAGACTGGCTTTATAGTTTCATTACGGAGTAGTCAATTTGTAGGGTATTTATAGTTTCATTACGGAGTAGTCAATTTGTAGGGTATTTATTATGGCGCCTTAGACAACAACTTATGGGCAATAGACCTTCACTCAGACCTTTTGATGAACTGTGAACTAAGTGAAACGTGAATGCTGGATTTTGTTACAATGAAATTGACTTTTCCTACAATATGTGTCTTGGAAATATTTGAAGATATAACGTTTGTTTAATATTATCAGAAAAACCCATACCGCTTCACAAATACAATTACACTCTTTTTTAAATTGTTTACTGGTATTTTTGCATATGACTTTCTTTTTAGTAGATTTAAAACTCTGGAAATGTTCTGGTTAAATTACATTATAAAAACAAGCAAGTTATATAACAAGTAAGTCTTCTTTAAAGGATAACGTATGAAAGCGAATAGTTACGTTTGGTACAACCGGTCACAAATGCGTATGAAAACTCGCACAGATAAAGAAAATTGATTAAATTATTTCGAAAGTCTTTAAGAATTTTCACTTATAATTCAGTAGAGTGACTGGTTAAATGTCGGATAATATAACCGATACATACAAACAACTTTCTGAGGTTGTTTTCGCGATTAATTTTCCTCGTTCATTTGCGAGGCACTCGAAAATTTTGTATCATAAAATTGTTGACAGTTCTTTTTCCAGGCTCGAAAACTTGCGAAGTTTCGAGGTTTTCGAGGCATTTTCGCTTTTAACGGAAAATTCCTAATCAAATTTGACTTTAAAGGGATTTTACTTCCTAAATTGTTTTATTAAAATTATTATTGCATAACCAAAACAAATTAATAAACTCCTCTTTTTTAAATGTCAAATAAAGCGGTTATTTAAAGAGGTAAGAGAAAAGATAGACAGGAATAAGTAAAAAGCAAAAAGGTCTGAAAGCGTTAAACATTTTCAAATATTTATAAGTAATGTTGGTATAACAATTTTTGTTCCAGTAGCTGAAGTCAAAGTCAAGGAAAATATGCGGAGAATTTAATTTGTCTATACAAAGGAAAAAGTGATTATACAACAATTGAAAAGTAGTTTTAAACAATTGATCGTCAGTAGAGACGTTAAATTTGTTTTTAAATATGGTAAAAGGTAAATCAAAAATAGGAACAGATAACTTTATAACTAAAAATAAATAAAAACTTTTACTTAAATGTACTATCATTTAAAAAACATTAACGTGGACTTAACTAACAACAACAATTTTGAATGTTGTGCTTATGTGCTTATGTTAATTTCAAACAAAATATGTCTTTTGTTTCAAAACCATCGAACAACTAATCAAGCAACAAACAATATGACAGATTTTTTATTTTTTTTTCAATTTGTAGTTTTTTAATCAAAATGCAAATTTAACAAATCACCGCCAAATAATTTGCTATTATTTATGCAAATTGTTATTAACATAAGAAAAAAGTAGAGAGACAAAAAATTATACCTACACATATAATTTTATATTGATTAACCGTAAAAATTTGTTTAACAAGCGAAAATTAATTATAAAACACATGCATACATTCGTACATTCATACATACATACATACATACATACATACATACATACATACATACATACATACATGCATACAAGCGAACGAGTACGCATTTAAATTGAATTTTATTAAAAATCAAATGGGACAAAAATTAATGGATTCCAATTAATAAAGCCAACTTGAGCGCAATTAGACGCTTGTTAATTAATAACAGCGCCTAAGCGTTCGTTCCGTCATTTCAAGAAAAAACGACAACAACAAAAAATTGTGTGCGCATGCGCGACAAATTTAGCGCACCGCTACTTTGCAAACGCGACACTTTGGCGCACACTGAAAGCGTTTAACCAGCGTTTAGCTTAAATCAAATTGATTTAAACTTAAATTTAAATTTGAATACAGAAATAGTCAAGCAAAAATTTATCAAATTTCGATAAGAATTTCAGAAAAAACTCTAAAACGAAATCTATCCACAAGTTACTGTATCTGTTGGTTAGACGCAGGCTAAGTTCATTAAATATGCGCCTTGACTTTTGTGACTAATTAAAAAAAAAACAACAACAACGCCATGATTGAAATGTAAAAAAATTCCCGCGCCCAAATTAAGTTCGAGTAAAACGAAAAAAATAAAATAAGAAAACTAACTCAAATAAAAGTATCTCACAGATTGTTTGCGCTGTTTACCTGGCGCGCTTGTGGGTAATTTATTTATATCGCTGAAACGGAGACGAGCTCAAATTCTTTTCTAATTTCAAGCTGGAGTCACAGCTGCCTTTTGTCCGTCCGACCGTCCGTCCGTCCATTTGTCTTTTCACATTTGACTGCGGTCGTTCAGTCAATGAAGGGATCGGTTGCAAAGACAGGTACAAAAATGCCCAAAATGAGTGCAAAATCAGATAAAATCGTGGAAAAAATTCCGGAATTTATGATTTGCGCTTGAATATATCTTCATCACAACAACAACAAAAACAGAAAGAAACAACAACAACAACACCCGTATAAATAAATAAGAAACACAACAAAATAGTAAAGTGGATATCTCTTATCCGTTGGGTGCGCATCGACCGGATGTGCAAAAATGTTGCTCATAAAACAACAACAGCAACAAAAATATAGTAAGAATAAAAAAAAAACGTTTTTTTGTACGTTCGTTCGCTCGTTGTTTGCAAATTCATCTCATGGGTTCATACATAAATTCTGCATCGCTTGGAATTTCTCTTTTGCATCCGATAAATTGACTATTTTTGAGAACTTTTGCATTCGTTATTTATGCCGGCGTGGGACAGACTTTATTTTTATTTCAGCCATCTCCAAAGAAATGGCCAATTCAGTAGTAGTCGTAACTTATTTTGGGATAATATCCGACAAAATATTAAATTACGTTGACCTTGTGCTACTTTCGGTGCGACAATTTGCAAAATTAGAAAACTGTCAAATTAATTTGAAAAAATCATAAATTACGAACAAAGAAAAGACAACAAATTAACATTTTTCGCATTTGAAATATTTTATAACTAATACTATTCATAGAACGTTAATAACTTGGAAACGTGTTTTTTTTATATACAGTATATATTCGAAGGTTCAGTAAACAAATAAATTTGCATAGATAGTTTTAAATTGTTAACTCATTGTTTACTTGAATTGAATTGTAGTTGAAAGTCGATGCCGAGCAGAAACGGAGATAATAAAATTTAAAGGATGCTAATACTGCTTCGGAGGTCCCGGTTTCACTGACAAGTGTGGATAAAGATTAATTTAAAAATGGTCGTTGAGAAGCACAAATAAAAGGAGATCAAAGGTCATCGTATAGAAATATACAAAAAGAATCTTTAAGATTGTTATCCAAATAATATGAAAAATAACAATTCAGTAAGAAAGTAAAAATGTATTCAAGATTTTATGGAATACATTTATTTGGGAGCATTAACATTTTAATATATAAATCTTAAAAAAAACATATATTCGGGTTTTACCCCTTCCCCTTGCTAAGAACTCCTCATTTAACATGATAGTTGTGCTTAAGTATAAATTCCTGACATTAGGATCACTCCCTATTATTTCGAAGTACAGAATATGTGGGTAACTTGTCCTTTGTTGCCTGCATAGGGAGTAGTCAGTTCTAAAAAATTTATTTTTTTGAAAGTATTACTCCTGAGCAATAGTTAAATTAGGAGTGCTGCCTGATTTCTATTGATTTAACCAGCAAGAATGCAACACGTAAGGCTGATTATTATTTCCGCTGCTTCAGTTCAAGAAGAAGAGATCTAAATTTATGAAATACAAAAGCGCTCCTCACTTGAACTCATGTGGCGCCATCTTGCAGTTCAGCATACAACTTTTTAGAATGTTGTTAAGATCGAAAACTAACGATCGCTCGCATGTCTTATACAGAAGCTGAGCAGATTGTCTGACATTTGGCGCCACTTTAGGTTAGTACATAATAAATTATACAAAACAAGAAAGAAAATTTCACAAATAAAATTAAAGTGATTGGATTTGAATTTTTTTTTTAAATTGGAAAATCGCGAATATAAAATTTTAATTATAATATTAAATTATTTAGAAAACATCACTCAAATCGAAATTCCATCTAAATGAAAAATGTTAAAATTTATGAAAAATTATATAATATAATTTAAATTAATTTATTGTCGAGTGTTGTTTATATTGTATCTCGATGTGCTAGATGCACATATGTGTGCACATCGCCGCACATATGTGTGCACAAATGTGTCCACGCACACGCCGAACAAATCCGAATCAAACGATCTTTTATACAATTTTTTCGTGTGATATTTATTTCGGTTTTAATAGTTTAAACGTCTGTCAGTTCATAATTTTATTATATAATATTTTTAAGAAGTTGTCAGCAAAATGTTTATTTAACGATTTTAATGGCGGCCAGGCGCAGCGACTGACTTCATAAATATTTGTTGTTTTTTTCACGCTGCTTTTTGTTGTTAAATATTGACGTGTATATATGGATTTTATAAATAACGAAAAGTCCATAAATTTGCAGATACTTCAGAAGATTAAAAAACAAAACAAAAGGAAGACAAAAAAAAACTTGGCAAACCGAAAAGTGTCAATTGCGAGTTTTGTAAACAAAACGCACGTAAATATTAAGCGAGGAAAAACCAAACCAAACAAAACAAAACAAATTCAACTTTATTTAATTAATTTAACGACTACTTGAGAAGTTGGTAAAGCGAGTGACACGCTGCTCCCGCTCCGCTCGGAGTAAGTGCGCCGCATCGCGCTGCGCGAGCGTTTTTGCAGAAAACATGAAAAACTCATTAAAAAATGTTTACGGGCAAAAGTTGCGTCGTCAGCGTCGGCGTCGACGTCGGCGTTGGCGTCGTTGCACAAAGTTATAAACTAAACTAAAAACTGCGATCTTTATTTTTTCCTGCTCGCATGCTGGCGCGTTGAAGTTGTTGTTTTTATTGTTGTATTTTTTGTTCAGTTTCCTCAAAAGTTAAACAAACTTTTTGTTGTTGTTGCTATTTTTGTTGTTGCCATTTGCAGTTGCGGCTGGATGCAAAATATTATTATTTGAACGCACTTTTCGTAATTTGAAAAAAAAGTATCTAACGAATACAAAAATAAAAAAAAAAAACGAAACCGAAAAATACGAAATTAAAACTAAAGCAAAGTGAAATATTTGCGTAGCTCTTCAATTTGAAATCGAGTTTTGTTGTTTGTTGTTGTTGTTGTTGTTGATTCAGCAAACTAATTACAAAATTAACTAAAATTGCAAAACGCACTCGTAGATACTTTTTGCAAACGCATGGATACTTTTACTATAAAGCACACACACACGCACACACACACATTTTTAACATGTGTACACACACACACACACACTGACTGTGATTATTTGCGCAAATTTGAATTTCGTTCGCTTTTTTGTTTTTATTGTTGTTGTATATTGTATCTCATAAATAATGCATAAATTAATGCGTTATTATTTATTGTCCATTGTTGTTGTTTTTGTCGTATTACACGATTTTGTCGGCATTTTGTAAATAACTATTTTTAATGACACTTTGTCGCGTCCGGACAGATAGACAGACAAACAGATAGACAGACGGACATACTTGGCAGGCAGCTATTTAACAACAAAGTAATATCATTTTTTTTTTTTTTCATATTTAAAATGTCAAAAATTTTGTGTCATGTTTAAATGTTTGTGCTGTATTGTGTGTGTGTGTGTGTGCGTTTCTGACAGCTGCGGTCATCAATTTTCGGTTGCAATTTAAAATTTGTCAAATTTAAAATTTTTTCTATTGGATTTTTGTTTTTGCTTGTATTTAAGGTAGCAGTTTTTTTTGGAATGCAGCTATTAAAATTTGTTGTTTTACATGCTGACTTTAAACAAAAAAGTTTACAACTTAAAATTTAAAATTTTAATGTAGACTAAACGAGGGTGGTCCGATAAGTATTTAGTCTACAAATACTACAAGCCTTTTAGCTTGATACACTTGACCCAGCGATACTCCAACTTCTTTAATCCGTCTGAAAAATTCGTTTTCTCTAGATCTGCAAAGAAGGCCTCCATCGGGCGGTGAGGCTGAGTACTTATCGGACCACCCTCATACCTCTACACGAAGAATATAGCTTTAAAATCAATAATCAAATCATATCTGCTAAGATTATGTTAAGATTCTAATCAAAACTTTTACCTCAAAAAATAATTTTTATGTAAATTGTATCTTCGTTTATATTATTTCCGAGATACGTTTTTTTCGAAGAGTTTTGATTGAATTAAATTTGCTGGATTGGTATCTTTAATATGAAATTCAATTTGAAACATTGACAGTTGCTGAAGAATTAATATTTTTGTTGTTGTTATTTAAGCAATATTTTGTTGTAAAATTGACGTTCACAAAATGATTTCGAAATAGTTGTACCTTTCATTTTCGACTCGGTAGTTAAAATCTTAGCAATCTTCATTTTGGTATTTCACTTTCTGTCGACCGATCAAAGATTGTATTTGAAATTGAATATTTAAGAAGTATAAATGTAAGTTACATAGATACAAATCGGCCGAATTAAGTTCGTCTGTTGTGGGCATTTGTAATACAAATGTATAGAAAATTAAACTATCGCGTTAATTGCATTTTAAATGTGACTAATCAGATTGCACAATACATTCAAATATCATTCAACCGAAACGTTTAAGCAACCGAAATACGTACGGATATGTATAAGTATATAAGTATGTATGCGTATGTATTTTGAACCCATAATTTTGACTTTAAATTCTACATTTAAGCGCACATTAACAAAAGCCATTAACTGGTAATTTGACATTAACAAAAGTACAACAAAAAATGTTAAATAACTTAATTTTGGAAATGAAATGAAATGAAATGATATGATTTTAGGTTTTTTTTTTATACTATATTTAACAAAACAATTTTGGTTAATCGGGGTTTAGATTAAGTTTATGACGATTGTCTGAAGGCACTCGACCGTCCAACGACCGAGCGTTTTGGATTTGAACGCATTAAGTGTGAACCTTTCGGAGCTATTGTGGCAGATTTGTTGATATCTCTGTTGACCAAGAACATTAATGCTAATGTGTGTGTGTAGTTAATTTAAACAAAATGTATTTATTAGGTTGAAATCGGTTATGGCTGAATTGGCGAAGTGCAAAATTTAGAAGCGTTTGGGTAAATGGTTTTTAAACAGTTTAATTAGTTTATTTTGAAATGCTTTTGAATATTTATCGAACAGAACTTTAAGCTATAATAAAACATTGTTTGGGCACAATTAATAGATCATTTATATAAAAGATATATGTATATACATACATATATAAACGTTTAATTAAAAGCGCATTTACATTTATGATACTCAACATATTTCAGTAATCAGTTAGCGTATTTAAACTTGAGTATTTCGTTTTTGATGAACTTATAAAATCGGACAAATCATTTTTATTTAACTATACAAAGTGTTTTATATATATTTAAAAAATTTGTAATTAACCCAACACTTTTTAAATAAATTGAAATTAAACAACCTTTGAATACTGACGCCATAATAAATCAAACATGAATTCGTAAAGTCAACTTAACCGGTGTTTAACTGGTCAAAAATCCGTTCAATTCAGTTAAGAGTCAAGAATTTTAATTAATTACAGATTATATGTAAAATTTAGAGTTTTATTTTCAAATTCATTTCTTGGCCGATTTAACTTTGGACGATTAATGCTTAGACTCTGGGATTTAGAGCAACAGAGTTGGTGGTTGGCCAACTGGAGTAGAATGAGAAAAATGAATCGAGCTTGTGGAGGTTAAAAGGCATAACACTTCTTTCAACTTTTCCACTCTCTCCTCCAATTGATATGGACTGCATGAGTCAACCTTTCTTTTTCACACTTCTATTGAACACTTTCGGTAAGGAATCAGTTCAACATTGTACCTATGTATATGTCTATATGACTTGATACATCGAGGTACTATATCCACTAAAACCAACCCGATTTCGATATTTAATATACGATTTCAATATAATACTTGCATCTATCTAAAATGCCTCCAGAAATTATGTACAAGTTAAGTATTAAATTATTTAAATCAATATTTTATAAATAATGACATTAAATTCATATCAAATTTAATGTCATTGAACTAATATTTATATTCTAGTAGAACAGTTTCTAAGTTCGTTGTTATATTCAGCAGCGTAGAAGCAGATTTTTTGGTGTATGAAAGGCTTAGTAGGAATTTATCAAGTAATTTCACCATTTGAAAGTCAACTCAAGCGTTGCCAGAGGGAAGTTCAATTTGCCGCCGCCAAAGTTAAGCATTCACAAAAAATGCTTTAATCTTAAAACTTAAAGATTTTTATAGTTTATACATTCATACATAATGCATTTTAAATCACATGCACACATTAATGTCAAATTGGAAAATATTAATTTATGTCGTCATCGTTTTCGCATTATTTGGTATTTAGTTGCTTATTGTATTTGTATGAACCGATTTCTACTCGGTAGCAAGTGATTATGATTATCACAGATTAGTAATCGGTCAAACAGAATTAAATTTCCTATATTAATTATTAAACAAATGTGCTTTTATTGCTTAAAAATATGCAAAATAAGTCATATGCATATTTGCCATATAAATTGCATATTTTGCATATATTTAACAAATTGTTTGACAGTCTTTAAAAATCGAAGTGTAAATAATTCAAACGATATTTTAAAGAGTAAAATTAATCGTTAGAACGACTTCTGTCGCTGAGATTTATTATCAGCAACTTCGAGTACATGCCTCACAGCAACATTTTAGCGTTACGAGTACTTGGACACAGCATTTGAGTACTAAACTCCTAGAAAAATATAGCTTAAATGTGTAGTGGAGTTGGGTACTTACTTATCACATCATGCCCATGACAATCCAGGTCCAGGTGATGGTTCATCACCAGCGACGGCTGTAATCCACTTTGATTGTGATTGTGCAAAGGTAGCTGGTGAGCCAAATGGCCACCAATCTCTGCCATTACCATATATTTGGCTTAAGACCGGCGTTTTGCTGACGACAAAAAATCGAATTTGAAAACAAATCGGAGCGGAGCGATTCGAATCGAACGTTAGACCGACGCAATATCACACACACACAGACACACACACGCACACTGGCAATCGGGTAACCGGTTTAATTTAAATTTTTTTCTTTTAACTTTTTTTGGTTTTGGCGTGATTTGTTTGTTGCTTAATTTTTGACAGTTGTTCGTATGTATGTATGTATGCAGAGATGAACAAATTAACTTGGGCGACTGCAATAAAACTTTACGATGTGATGTGCTGGTGGAACAAGCGACTTTTCTCTTGTTGTTCGTTTGTTTGTTTGTTTTTTTCTGTTGGTGTTGTCGAGTTGTTTAATTGGATTTCTAAAATTTCTTCTTGTTGTTGTGGTTGTTTTGTTAAATTTTTTGAGCAAATGTGTAAATTGGTGTAAATTCAAAACTTTTCACTTTTTTAAGGCACTTTTACACCGAAACTTAAAATAAAAATAAAATTCTTTGTTTTTTTTTTGCTTTGTGTGTAAATTTTTGTTGTTGTTGTGTTTAAACTTTTTTATTTTTTGTTGTTGTTGTTGTTGGTTTCCCAATCAACCAAAGTGTTGCACAAAAATGTTGACAGTTGGTGCTGTAGTTGTTGTTGTTGTTGTTGTTGTTGTTAAATCACTGCCGCTCTGGAACTGACAGTTGACACTTGACGTAAACTCGAGGAAAAACTCGCGACAATGTTGGCAATGATTGCACTGACTGACATATCAGCAGCTGAAGCAGCAGCAGCAGGAGCAGGATCAATACGGCAAAAGTTCACAGCGCAAGGACGAAGCCTCGCGCGTCGGTGTGACACGAAAAGTTCAGTTCTTAATTTTGAACCGATTGAATGCACACGGCGGCGGCGGCGGCGCTCGCTGCTGCGGCGGCGGTTACGTTAAAAATAATAAACCGAGAAAAACGGGTCCGACGACATGTGACGACGACGACAACGCGGAACCAACAACATACAGCAGCTGCGTTTGTTGTTTTTCTTTTTTCGTTTTCGTTTTTTTAATTTTGTGTTTTCATCCGCACATCGACAGACGACAATGATGACGAGACGACGACGACGACGATGACGACGACACACACTTTACGACAGCAACGTTTACGGCAAAGTCTCACGAACGACTAAACCGGTCGCAGTGGCTGACAGGCGATCAAGGTACGAGAAACACACAAACGAACGAACGAACGAACGACCTGAGCACGGTCGTCGCGTCGTCGTTGTCGTTGTCGTCGGAGCAACCAGCAACAGACAGCCCACCCTCTTTCGAACATGAAGTCGCAGCACTCGTCGCACATGTGTGCTGCACAAGTGTGTTAAAAGAGTACCGCACGATTACCACCCGAATGGTGTGCGTGTGTGTGTGCAACCGGTTTTTGACAGAGCAGCCTCTTGCTGCAGAGCAGAGCAGTTCTAACACTGCCTGTCGCCGCAAAATACTTCACATTGTTGGTTCGTAGTGGTTCTGCTGCTGTGGTCGCTAGTGGCGTATTGGGATCTTCGAAAAAACAGGTGTCGTCACAGTCATGCGTGCGCTCTCTTTTCTGTGGAGACTCAAACACACAAACACACACGCACACACACACACACTGACAGCGTGCTTTGAGGTTTTTCGAATATGCACGCAGAACGATTTTTGTAAATGGCGTCCAAGCGGGCCAATCGGGTGGAGCCATTGCGACTGCGTCGAATTTTGTGTCCACCGCCACCACCGCCGCCTTTCAATTGATTTAGCGTTACACTCGTGTATTCTCCCCGAAACGGAGGCGCTCTACTTCATTGAGCAGTTTGTTAATTTGTGTGGTTGTTGGTTGTTGGTTGTTTGGCCGTATTTAGTTCTTCGCTGCGTTCGGTTAATTGTGTTCCACGGCGAACCTATTTTTTTTCGACATGGAACTTCTAGAGAAATTTGCGTTTTTGTTTTGTTGTTTGTTTGTTTGTTTGTTCGAGGAGCGTTTTGGTAACCTCATGTGGTGCGCTTACGTTGTGTGTGTGTGTGTGTGTTCGGTGTGTGTGTGTGTGTGGTTAACAATTCGCATGGTATCCTTATGCCATTTTCGAAGTTCTTTGGCCGCGGCACCATTTGCCGCATTTGTGCTCAGATTGCCTGTCCAAGTTTTGCACGCACACAGTTTTCGAAGATTGCTTTACAAAATGGTTGCATTTGTTTGCCGTCGCACAGTGGCTCAGCATTTAATTAAACCGCTTAAAACTTTACTTTGCGTAGCTGCATAGAATATCGAATCTATGGAGAAATAAGATAAAAGAAAATTTTACTCAATTTATAGAATTTAAACGCTTTGGTTACGCTTGATTTTTGGTGTTCCAAGCTAAAGTCTTCAGTGATTCAAAGTATGAAATTCTCGAATTATTTTTGACTCTTTTATAATATTTAATTATTCTAGTCAGTCAGTTGGAAATTTCAAGAGCTGTTAGACGCCCTAGCTCCTAGTTCTTCATTTTTTTCATTATATAATATCAGCTCTACATCAGCAAGCAATCGCGTCTGACTATGCCATGATCGGCGGAAAGCACGTTTAGCTCGTGGTCCCACGGTCCAAGTTAACGCAAACCGGACCATAAGTCTAGCATAAGGTCTTCCTCTCAAAAGATTTTAACTACCCAGGTTCAAATAACCCTCAAAAATCAAGTGTCTTTTTATTGCAATGGAGAAATCGTACTATAGGACATGTATGTATGAAATTTAAGCTCTCCAACCCAAATCCCTTCTATATTGATCTCTGAACTCTCTACATTGTATTAATTATATGAAAATTTTTGCAATACAAATTCAACTTCAGGGCCACTGTGTTTCATGCTGCTTCTTGCTGCTTCTTGCCAACTCGCTTGGTATTGTGTCTTCGTTTTTGTGCTTCGACAAAGACTTGTGGGCTGCACTCCTTAGCTTGGTTTCTGCCTACTGCAGGTCTTCCGATGCCGTCGTTTGTCGTCGTTATCGTCGTCATCGTAGTTTGTGGTTCAACTACAATACACAACTTTTGTCTTCCGTCGTCGTCGTCGTCGTCATGTAGGGACATCATAATAATTATTGATCTTTTGATTTTGTCAGTTTTGTCGGTATGTCTCTCTGTCTGTCTGTCTGTCTGTCTGTCTGTCTGTCTGTCTGTCTGTCTGTTTGTCTGCCTGTGCCTGAGGTTGCTTCAGGTTGCCTTCAGTTGGTGTTTATCGATGTTTTGGTTCGTGCAATTTTAATGAACTCCAACGTGGTTGTAAGCTTATGATGCATGTGTATGTATGTGGCTGCCACCGCAGATGCTCCTCTCCGCCATTTGCAATTTGGAATTCATGAGTTTGTTTGGTTATGTGGCAACCTTAGCGTAGGTAGTACACACGCTTTTGTACGGTTCGAATGAATCTTAAAGTTGGGTTTGTGGCTTTTCCTCATTTATTCGTTGACTCCAGTTTACAGTGTTGCCAGCCAGCCAGGCAGCCAGGCAGTCAGTCAGTGTTGCTTCAATGTTGTTTATGACATTGTCGTTGTTGTTGTTGGGGAGGAATGTGTGCAACTAATGATTTGTGTTGGCAGCTGTTTTCTAGACCAGTTTTGGTACTTCCACTTTTTTTTTGCTTTTGTTTTTACTTTTTCTAGCTGACGCTGCTCATTATATCCCGACCAAGGTCATCATCATCATCATCCGGAGTCGTCGTCGTTGTTGGCCGGCCGTAATTGCTGATGTTCTAGTTCGGCGTTTAGTGGGTGGTTGTTCTAATACAAAGCACACGGCAAACCTCGGCCTTGCGACTCGGCGGCAACCGCGCCACGTCCACGTCGCTTTACAACAAATTCACATATTACAATATTATGACGCTGCGCACTCGTCGTTGTCGTTGTCGTTGCTTATTTCGGCATCAGCTGTTTTCGTGCTGTTCAAAATTTAATTAGGTCCGTCCGTCTGTTCTGTCGGTCCGTCTGTTCTGTTCTGTCCACTCATTAATTGGGTTAATTGAAGTGCCGGCAAAAGTGTTCTATATTAGAACATGTCACTCAAAATTTGTTGTTGCAGCACATACTCGTACAACGTTCGGTGTTGGTCTTGCTTTTGCTGGTCAAATGTTGTTGTATGTTGATGTTGTTGTTGTTGTTGTTTGTTATAATTCTTGTTGTTGTGATAGCCATTATAATTTTGACAAACACTTTCGATTTGGTCCAAAAATTCGTTACGACCAAGCGGCCTTTAAAACTTTATTCAATGCGATTCAATTTGAATAAAGTTTGAGTTGAGGCTTTAAGAACGCTTCGGAAAATTTTATCTGACTAACATTTCTACTTTTGTTGTTTAATTTAAGAACTAAGTTGATTCTTCTTCTAAGAACATTTCAAATCAACAGAAACGTTTATGAGGAATATTTTAACTCATAATTAAACATAAACAACTTCTTGGATTCACTTATTATACAAGTACAAAAATCTACTTACCAACAAACAATCTTAAAAGTATATTTTGCTGAAGAAAAGAAGAACCTTTTTTTAAATAAAGTTCGCTGAAAATAAAGAAAAAAGTCTTCAAAATAATTGTTGCTAAAAGGAAAGAAAATAAGTCGAAAAACTGATAAAATTGATTTTCGGAAAAAATTATCCTTATAGAATATTAATTTGGTCATATGCGAAATGACCTTATATTTCGTACAAAAAATGGATGTATGTTCATTGAGTGTTCCATATTTAAAATGACATCAAGAATCATCAAGTAATTTTTAATCAAACTAAAAATTAAAATATTTACATATAAATATAAAAATTTGTATCCAAATTATTAGAGATTTTGTACGCCGACTATAGAGAAGAAAAAAGTTGGTATCATAAGACAAAATGGCATAAAAGTCGTTTGGGTTTACAAAATGACCCTAAAGGAACCCAAAGATTACTGTTAAGTATATTTCACTGAAAACGGGATTCCGATATAAAAATTATATATGAAAAAGTTTTGATAACAAAAATCAGTTCTGTTTTTTAAAATAATGGAAAGAAAAAAATAATTTTTTAAATATACAACTTCAAATATTAAGTTTTGATTTCGAAATTTTGACCCAACCAGAATATAGACCACAGCATATTTAAAACAACAAATTCTATAGAGACCATAAAAAGTCGCATTAAAAATCTTGCAAATGGATTATACTTAAAACTTTTACGATTTTCATTTCAAATTTACACTGAATTATTTTGGGAAACAAATTTTTTATTGACCATGCCAATTTAAGCTCGCTTATGTCTCGTATAACTTGTTTAGCTTACAAAAGACTGCCTCGTGAATCAGCTGTTTATATTTTCCATACGAAAATAGTTTACCAGATGCTTATAAAATTATGAGGCATATGCAATATTGCCATCATTGCCCTCCCTATGCAAAATATTCATTAACAAGTTCAAACATTTATTTCTATTATCTAATTCCTTCAATTTTGATTATTATTTCAATTAACTCTTTTTGTTATATATGTTTCACAAAACCAACTGAAATCTAGAATAAGTAGTAGTGCAATCATAAAAAGTTGTTGACAGTTTTGTGAGGCTTACATAAAACTATGATTATAAATTTATTTAAATACAGATGAAATTTTTTTTCGAGAACGTCCACTAAGTTTTGGTGTATTCTCTTTAACATTTTGTTGCATTTACCGGCTTTTGATTTAAAATTCCTGCAACATGATTTAGATTATTAAAAAAACTATAAGATATTTTCTTATTATCCAAAAGATTTATCTCTAACCAGCAATAATTAAACAAATGAGCAAAAATTATATTTAGCATTAAAAAAATTGTTTTCATGACATAGTTAAATTATTTTATTAAGGCAAATGCGAATTATACGATAGTAGAACAAGTAATTTTTGTCAAAATCAAATTTTATTCTAAATGATTTCAATTGATTTTTAAGATACATCCAAAATATAATTTTTTTTTTTTTTGAATTTTACTTCCAATAATTATTTTTATTTGCCTTTACTTTGTATTTTAAAGTCTTGCAATGTTTGGCTCAAACATTTCTATAAGTCCCATTGCACCGATCGCATAAGAAACAGCAACAACAACAACAACAACAACAACAACAGAAAAAAACGAATTATTGTTGTGACAAGTTTTAATCAAAAGTCGATTGCAACATGCAACCGAACACAATTGCAGCAAAATGGCGCTTTGATGACATTTGATGGATTGGGGATTTGGGGAAACAACAACAACAACAACTTAAACCGCGACAAAATGCAGCGCTAATAAAAAAACACAAACAACACTGGCAAAACAACAAAACAACAGAAACGCTCACGAAAATCGATGAACTTTTTCGTGACTTGGTATGATAGATGAGCGTTACTCTGAATGTTGCACGAAATCAATACAACAACAAAAACAACAACGACAACAATGCAAAGCAAAGCAACAAACGCTCAATTTGGCAGCGTACGCGTACGCGTACGACAATGACGGCCGAAAATATAAACAAAACGACAACAAAAACAAAAACAACCAAAGACAGGCATAAAAGTGTCCCTTTGCGCCGCCACAAAACAATTGAAAACGGAATTAAATTCAAATTCAACACACAAACACATACACACTTACACACACACACAAACGTGCTGTACCGGTGTACGTTTGTCGTGGTCGTCAGCGTCGTCGTGGGTCGGCGACAATGGCGGCCGCTTCCGCTTTTGCCGTTTTCGTATTGCTTTCGTTGTTTCGTTGTTGTTGTTGTTGTTGTTTCACTTCATTCGGTTGGTTCGGTCGTTCGTTCGTTCGTTCATTGCCGCCGTCGCTGCCACAATTTTAATTTTCCTAATGGATATCGATCCTTCCGAAAAAAGGATAATAGACTCCTTTATTGTGATTGCGACTCTATAAAAGTCAACATGTTTGTGTGCACATGTATATATCCATATATATATGTGTGTGTGTGTGTGTGTTGTGCTTGTTGTTGGTGTGCGACTGACACACAAATACATTCACGTCTCTCATGCAACAACGTCAGACATTGTGTCGGGCGGGAAAACCTGTCGCTAGACATTTTGAATTAGATTTCACCTTTCGATACGTCTAAAATAAGGATACATATACATACACCAGCACATACTCATACACAAACGCATTTAAATACATACACATGCAGCAACCCTGGCGGCACATAACTACACTAGCTATTTGTATTTAATCGTACACCTTTAAAACAGGAGAATTTAAAATTCGAAAATAAATTTTTTACTTCGGGCAAAACAAAATGTATTTGAGACAAATGTAAAAGTGTAATTGATGCAAATACAATAATATGCAATTTTTAAATATCAGCTAAGGGACATTTATTTGATAGGTTCTCTGGTCAAACTACAACTGACAACATACAACAAAAAAGGCTTTTAACATTTCATTTTCTTATTTTACTGTCATATCAAATACTTTAAGAACAAAGTTAAGTGAAATTTTAACTTTAGTACTGAGGAAGTCCTTTCAACCATTTCATTTGTCGGACTTGGAATTTAAATTTTGGAATTTATTAAGTCTTGACTGACCGCAAACATTTTAAAAATTAAATAATACATTTTAAAACCACTTTACTGATAACGGTTGTAGATTATATCAAACTTCTATTACCTCCATTCTAATATCAACAAAATTATTTTACAAAACATAAAAAAACAATAAAAATGTTAATTCAAGTCAATTACACACTGACCACATTACTTGTTTGTCATTTTTTGTTTTTGCCCAATCTTTAACTGACCAGTAAACAATTGTATATATCTACTTCTTAAAGCATGTTTATTTAATAATCATAACTTTAAAATATTTAATGTGTTGTATGATTTTCACACAGAGTTACTGTATCTCCTTCTACATGGAAACAGGCGCTCGTAAACGTTACATAAGTTTTAGCCAACACGGCATGTGGCTCACACAAATAGAAACACACACACACACCCCAACACACACACACAAGCGCACACATGTCGCTGAGTGGCGTTAAACCGCAGGACATGGATTCCAGGTTGCGTCGTACATTTTGCATGTGCAAAATTTAAATTCGACATCGGTTCGCTCTGCTTCGTCAGCTTCCGTTTCAGCTTCTTTCTCCACCTCCTCCTCCTCTTTCTCTTCGTCTTGCCTGTTTTTATATTTTACTGCTCTGTTCTGTTCTGTTCTGCTTTTCGCTTGACTCGAGGCGAAATTATGTCGAAATGTTGAATTTCTGCCCGGTCACCTGCAGCTGTAGTCGCTGTAGCAGCCGCCGCTCTGAAGCTGACTGACGCCGCGCCGGAGTCGCTGTTGCAACTTTCGAAATTGTGTAAATTTTTTATTTATCGTCTTTTTGTGCATTTCCTTGACGCCGGGTGAGAAAACGAAATGAAGCGAAATTGATACACTCGGCGGAGGTGGTTAACGGGTGCACCATCCATTGATGGGGATAGTCGGCAGAACTGCTAAACTAGAGAAGCGCTTGCTTGGCCAGCGGAGCAGTTTTTATCTATTCAGTTTTCGCTGCTGCTTCTCGAGTGGGTTGGCGGAAATTTAAGTTTAACGCTGGCAAATGCTCGCATGACTTTCGATTAAATTCTACAAGTACTGGGCTGGGGCTTTGGCTTAGAAAATTTGCTAGTCCAGTTTAACTTTAGCATATGACAATTTTGTTTTATAATTGAAACCTTGAAGATTTTGTAGACAATTTAGAAAAACCTTTAAAACATTTGCTCTTGAGACTAACTTTCCTTAAAGAGGTCTGCCCATTGAGATTTTTTTAAATTATTTAAATATCTGATGATTTGCCCCACCCACCTATTCGCCAACATATACTCGTCTGAATTCAAGCCTACAGAAAGTGAAATGATAAAAAGTTTGAACTGAATGGACTTATATTATATTCAAACGATTGATGCAGTTTTTAATTTATTCATGGTCGAAAGGAATTTAAACGTAAATCTATTTGAAATCAAGATGCAAAGAAGACAAAACAAAGAAGATACAACAACAACAATATTATAGTATGTTAATTATATATTGTACCCAAAATCAACCCTAATCTCCTGATCTCTAATGGGTCTCAATATATCGTGTGAATAAGAAACAGGTGCATTATATCTGAAATGGTTGGCCTGGTCATTAGGCGGAATGTCTCCGAAATCTTTTCAGTTCGTCTAGGACATAATTGCAACCAGTATTCTCAATTTTAGCTCAATATCTCTAAAGGTTCTCTTGCTATCATGTTAACAAGAAATGATGACAGACAGACAGACATGGCTACAACGACTCAGTTTTTGGTTCTGATCAGGAATATATATTTTCATGCATATGTATATGTATATGCATTTTTCTCTCAAAAATTAAAGTTTAAAAAAATTATGTAAAAGTCACTTGATTTTAAAAAAGCTTATGATATACTCTCACAACATTTTGCTACTTTTCAAAATCGTTAAAAAGATATTGAAAATGAATGTTTATCATTATTATTTATAAACTTTTCCATGCTACCAAATAAAATTGCCACTAAAATATTCGCACTGCCAATAAGTCTAAAAATTGCAAATTTCCACTTTTTCATACACATACACAATGATAAATTTTAAATTACAGCAAATATATTTGATCGAAAAACAACAAAAACTACAACAACAAAAACATATTTCAACATGGCCAACAGAAAATGCGGACTTTACCCTAAGCATTTTTATGACCCCGCACATGAAACTCACTTGAGCATAATTTTTGCGGTCCCTTTTAAGTTTGCATATCAATTGAAAACTTGTGTAGAAGTACATGGCACAAGTGTACACACACACATAGATATACCCACACAAACACACACACACACACACACACACATTTACACATATGTATGTATATGCGAGAGTTTGCATACATTTGAAAACGTTATGTAAATCCGCACATAAGGTGCATGAACAGTTCAGTAGCAACAACAACAAAAACAACAGTAGCAGTAGCAAAAAAAAAAAGAAGAAAAAAATGACAGTAACCATAAAAGCCAACGCCAGCAACAACAAAAACAACAAAAACAAGGACAACGAAGGAAAGTAAGAAAATAAAGGATTTTTGCTATTTTGCATTTTCTGCTTTCAACGCTTCGGCTGGGTTGCCATGTAAAAAACATGGCGGCAGGAATTGGTGTTGCAGCACACAAACACACACACACACACACACACACACACACACACACACACACACACACACACACACACACACACACACACACACACACACAGTACTGTGATGATCACCAAAAATGTAGTCAACATTTTAAAAATAACTTAAAGAAGTTGATTTTCCAATTTTGTGTTTATTTCTTCTTAACTATTTGAATTTACTTTGCAAGTTAAAAGTTTAAATTTACATTAAGGGAAGTCTCGAAAAGTCACTCGAAAATCTCGAAACCTCAAATTTATTCGACCCTCGATAAAAATTTCGAAAATAAAATGCATAAAATATTTTTGCAAACATTGATATTTTATACAACAACAAAGCACTGTGCGATGGCAGCATTTCTGGTTCCGTTTTCGTATCCTGGCGTTTCTCCTTGCGATGCTTGCGCATACTCTTAAATGAGGCGGTGGGCAGTGGCGGCATTGGGTGATTTTATACGTTCCTGTGCGCGATGTACAACGGCGATGGCAATGCTAAGCTGGCGAAGAGCTGCCAGAGCAAAAACCCTTTTCCGTTCTGCAAAATAATAATAAAGATAAACCGTTCGTTGCTCGGGGTAAAAATTCATAAAGTTTTATGCTTTTTTTCTTCTTTTTCTTTTCTATATACATATGTATGTGAGGTTTTTGTTTGTATTTGTTATTTTGTCATAGTGGGCGAAATTATATTTGTTCGTTGCTTCTTGTTGGCATTTCTAAATTGACAAAAGTTTATCTTGTAAATATTCAATTAAATTTGTTTTTGTTGTCTCTCTTCTTGTCGACTTGTAAAATTTTCCCAAAACTGAAATGCCAAACGGAAGAATGTTTTTTGTTGTTGTTGTTGTTTGTTTGGTGCGATTAAAAAAAACAACAACAAATTGCAGTTGTTGGGTGGCAGTTAGTAGATGGGTTAGGCCAGTGTACTTGCGACTGCTGCGGCATCCTTTGGGACGCTTTTCTGCAGCAATTTCGTTGATTTGTTTTTTATTTGGCTTTGACTTGTTTTAAGCCGTTTATTTTTTCCACCTTTCTGTTCGTTGCATTTTGTTTGTATGTTTGTATGTATGTATGTATGTATGTATGTATGTATGTATGTATGTATGTATGTATGTATGTATGTATGTATGTATGTATGAATGTCTGTATGTATGTACAAATGCAAATGAAAGTGTTTGTAGATTTTCAGATTCCTCTTTTTCTTCTATTTGCTTTACGCATTTACGCTTTTCTACCAAATCTAAAATTAAAAATGTAACTTTTGTACAAAGTCGTACAAAAATATGAGACTTAAAAACGTTGATTAAAATTTTAAAATTTAATAATAATAAATAATTTAAATCATCATCCTTTGATCTTCAAAACTTGAAAATTTTAAATAATCGAAATTTATGAGCATCTCGTAAACTTATTTGTATGGAAAATTGAAACAGCTGATTTATGATGTATTGCAATTTATAATAAACGAGGTGCACGAGGCAAAAACGTTTCTTAATAAGTACGGCTAAAAAAGCATAAAATCAGTGTTAAGAACAATTTTTTTAATCCTGTAAAGGAAATTGCTTTGAAGAATTAAACAGCTGATAAACGTAGTGGAAGTTTGTAAGGCATATGAGTTTTTTTTATTTATGAAAGAGAATCTTTGTACACTTGGTAATTTGCGAGGTGTTTACGCCGAATTTGCAAGCAACTCATAAACTGTCATATGAAGAATAAAAAACAGCTGATATACGAAGTGCTAGTTTACGAGGTTTTCGAGGCAAATGTTAGTTTTTATAAGTACCTACGGCAAATATTTGAAATATTTTGGACCAAAATTCTGTTCATATAATTCAAAAAAAAGAACGTCATTGTTTTGAATGTGATTGTGTAAGAATTAATAACTTAAAAAAATTAATTAAATTGAACATTAATTAATATGAATAAATCTATTTAAAGTGAATTGAATGATACCTAAATCGTTTCCTGCCACTCACTCCAATAGAATAATCGCTTAAAAACTCAGCATATGCCAACATCGCAGCCGAAAATCAATTTCGCGCGCGTCGCTCATTAACTTCGATTAGACGAAAAAAAAAATAAAACGCCAACTGCAGAAAAGGTCGCCAGCGCCGACAAATGTAGCAACTGCGTCAAATTTACTGGAAGTAAAAAGGAATACTGCAACAAAAAAAATCTCTACAATTAGACAAGAGCGAAACAATGAAACGCGCGTGTCGCCGATTAAACTCTTTTTGCGCGCAAATCGGAAAAAGCGCGACGCGACACGACGCAGACGCGTCATTACATAATTGCAATGCAGGAACCGCCCCTCACAGATGCAGTCAACACCCCCTTTTGCCGCTTGCCCGCACAGATCGTGCGAATTGGCGCCTAATCAACTGGAAGATTTGAATATGCATGTGTGTGTATGTGTTTGTTTGTGTGTGTGTGTGTGTTTGCGCGCGCATTGCCAGCAGCATCAACGAAAGCGTTGACGCGCGCGCGTGTTTGCAGCAACACTTTGACTGGAGTGTTGTAATTTTGGCAACAATGAAAACACTTTTGACAGGCACATAAAACAACTACAACAACAGCGGCAATAACAAATAACAAATAAAAATCAAAAATTATTATCCTCGATAAGGACACGCATAAGTCACGGGTCACTTGGCGCGTTCGTCTGTCTATCTGTCTGTCCTGTCCTGACGGGTCGTCCGTTTGGAAGCGCATTCGCAAAGTGGGAGGGTAACGACTTCTGTTGTGATTTGTGTGTAATCGGTCGCTGTAAGCGAGGGTAACAGCGCAAACGACAAAATAGAATAGCGCAACAACAACAACAACAGCAATAATAACAAAAATAACATTTGTGGAACCGGCCGCCGAAAAATGGGCAGTTCCTGCCGCTTCCACTTGGGAGCGTCGTCGCATGTTGAACAGCTTCCTTCCGCCGTTATGCGCATTGCTGCTGCTTCTGCTTCTTCTTCTCAGCATCTTTCAGCTTCACATCGCTCAGCTTGGTTGCGTTTGGATTTTCTTCTCATGTTTAGCTTGCCTGAAATATGCCATAAATCACACATGACTTGGCAGCCATTGTCCAGCAATCACAATGGAAATGGACTTTGTGGCGGCGCGCTCTATTTGTATGTGTGTGTGTGTGAATTGTGGCGCTTGTCCTTCGCGTTCATGTCAACCTAAACTAAAATCACACAAGACGGACGGACACCCTCTTCAAATGTTTGGATGGGATTTGATGTGGTTGGTGGCTTCATTTCATTTATTTCAATTGAAATTCGCACTCGATTTGCACGTGGCAACAATTCGGTCGGTAATTCGTTTTAATTAAAATGCGATTTGATCAGTTTAGCATGAAAAGAAACTCCAATCGGAGTTAAATCACAAAACTGTTTTATGTGGTGCATAAATTTTAGCATACGAGTAGGTGGACATCATTCAATCAGAATTTAACTTCATTAATCCCGGAAAGGTTAACCAGAAATCTTAACTGCGATAAGTTAGTTAACTTCGTTAAATTAACTTAGTTAAGTTAACTTAGTTAAGTTAACTTAGTTAAGTTAACTTAGTTAAGTTATGTCAGGTTACATTTTTACTAATAACGCTCTCATTAAGTTATTTGGATGGCTATGGAAAATTAAAAAATATAATTATAATATCTTTATCAAATACTCAGGCAACCAAGAATCATTCTGCATCTTATCACGCACAGTTAATTGAAGTGGGCATTAATTAAAACGCCTCTAAAAATTTGCAAATAATAAATTTCAATTCTAGTCGCAGAGAATTTTTGCATTTGATAAAAATTTATTGCCCAGGCGAAGTGATTAAGTTGGAAATCGATTCAATTCGAATGATGGCGTTAACCTTTGCCATTGCATACAAATGAACGCTAATTGTGAATAAATTATTTCGAATTATTTTAGACTAAATTATTTGCTGACGTATGCCATAAAAAATAGAAAAATAATTAAAATAATACCACGGCCGGCCGACAAGCTCGAGAGGCCGGGCGCGTTATCCGGCCGAAAGTTGTTCCAGATAAAAATTAGTTACAGCAACGACCGCGACCACGACATGTTGCAGTTGTGTTGTTACCCATTGGTAAAACAAATTGTTTTTTGTTTTTGTTGTTGTTTTTCGAATGCAATAAAATCTAATGTAAAATGTGGAAATGAAATATTTAAATGAGTGTCTCTCGGTTTATCTTGAGAAATTAGGAAAAACTTCGATAAGGAGAGTAAAACCAAAAAGAAAAAGAAAAATTAAACTCAACTGCAGATGGAAACTAATTTCGAAGAGAATAAAAAAAAAGTTCCATATTGGTGCACAAGCGTAAATGCAGCATAACAAAGCCGTAAAAATACAGCTGAACAACAACAACAACAGCAGCAACAACAGCAGCAACAAAAATCTCGAAATTATCCAAAAGAATTTAAACGAAACGAAGGCAGGCAAGTCAAGGCAAAAACAACAACAAAAATAAAACCCACCCGTAAAAAAAGCAGGAAAATAAAGAAGAAGAAGAAGAGTAGCTCATGGCGATTGCATTGGCGCCATCTTTATCTAATTTGGGGACATTATGCATGACATTCCGCGCGGGTTGTTTATAGTTTCGGTTAAACCTGCATTGATAACAACCAACATACGACGCAGCAGAACGACTCAAGACTGATTCGCGGCGCTGCGGCTTAGAGCGGACCAAGAGTCAGCCCGGCTTTTGTTCGAGTCATGTTCAGTGCAGTCCAGTCCATTCGAGACGAGACGAGTCGCGCCTCACATAAAAGACAATTAAGCAACTTTCGTAAGAATGTTTGAATTTTTATGGCGATTGGTGTGTGTGTGTGTATGTTTGTGCATGCGTGTGTGTTTTACTTTTTGTCATTCCAAATTGATGGACTCATGTGGGCATGATTTTGTGTACTGCGGTAGTCGTTCGGTTCGGTTCGGTTCGACTTGACTGTTGACTTCACTTTCAGCTCATCCTGGCGCTCTTCGCTGTTCACATTATTCCGGCATGCTTATCTAAAGAATGTTCTTAAACTTTAAGGATTATTGCCTTCAATAAATTTGCGAAATTTATGCGTGATTTCGAATTGGCTTGACGCTTTGAAATGGGGCTAAACAAATTCGCTTAGCAATTATTTAAAAAAGCTTAAGATCGTAATATTAAGATATAATATTAACAAGGAGTTCCTGTTAAACATAAACAAATGTCAAATAATTTTAACGATTACACACTGTAACAAAATTGACAAATTTTTAATATACTTTTTTCGAGGCTTCCATTTTTATTAATTGACTCTCGAAATCTGGATTTAGGGTTCAAAAACTCATTTCTGATATTTGGAAGCATGTACTCGTACTTGCCAGTAACTTCATTTGTATTTATCATTTTTAGGAGCAATATTAGCGAGATAACCGAAAAATATTACTTAGTTTCACAAATTGTGGGCGTAATTGGTGGAATTTTTTTTTTAATTCAAAGCCATCCAAATTTTAGTATATAAAAAGAAATCATTTACATGAAAAAATAAGCTCAAATGAAATTTAATTTCGATGACATTTTCAAAAGCCTCCAGATCAAATTTACTTTCGCATATGACTTAAATAGAATTTCTAAGGAAACAATAGAGTAGCAACCAAGTCCTCCGTTACCCCCCTTGAAATAGCGACTCATCCTTATGCCCTTGGGTGATTTAACCCCTTCGCAGTGTCAGTGTCAGCGTGTGTGTGTGTAAGCAACGCGCTGATCTTACTATTTTACGTACTTAAGCTTGTTGTGGTACGGCGACGACGACGACGATGGCGGCTGTCGTTTATAATTACGACTAATTAAAGGAAAATAAATAAACTTTTACTTAGGATTACTTATTTTTAACCACGTTGCCACAGCAGCTTTCTTATTGCACGGGCCAAAATTAACACTACGACGCATGGTGACGCTGTTCGCAGTGGAAAGCAATGGCAAAACGTATGCCAGGAAGGCACGTGTTCCCGCAGATGCGTAGCTAATGAGTGGAGAAAGTATGAGTGTATCTCAACTGTAGCTGAGATATTGATTACAGAATCGGATAGAATATTCGTAATTAAAAGCCAATTGCAATTCATTAAGGGGAATCCTTTAAACGCGAAAATCCATCGAACACTCGAAAGTTATCGAACCTCGAACAGGAACAATATGAAAAATCGTTTTTGGGTTACTCGAAAATTTTCGAGGCTAATTAGTCGCAAAAGTCGAAAAGTTTCACGTTTGTTTCCGTATTGCTGATATGTTAAAAATTTTCAAAACCGTCGCCTGAATATTTTGTTGTAAAAATAAATCCCCTAGTCCATGCTAATTTTTATTGCCTATACCATATATTAAATTTGTAAATATTGTATTAATCGCTTTCCCAGCTCTATTACAAAACTCCTCAAGTAAAGAAAAAATTGCTGAAAAATAGAGACATTTGTTTGCTACACTCACATAATTTATTCATAAACTATTTACCGACGTCATGTTCCAACTGTCACATTCACGAACTATCCAAAACGCAAGCACAGCAGATTCGGCGCGCGCTTGAGCTAACGAAATCCGTTTATCAATCATCATCGTCGTTGCATGTTGCTGGCCATAAATATTCATTAGGATCTCGTTGCGAATACTCGTCTAAAATCATCGAGTGATGCCACCCAAAATGCAGCGTCAGCATCGGCATCAGCGTGTGTTGGTTGACCAACACTCGGCCACTAAATCCACACCCAACAACGTACGAGCAGGGACATACAAACATTCGACCGCCCTCTTGTGCGACGCCGAGTGAAGTTTTTCCTAATCTCCCTCATGCCATCGGCTTATATCAGCGGAATAAACATAACAAATCACATCAAAACCGATGATTATAGGTTTCGACTTTTGGGCAAAAAATTTTCGCTCGCTCGCTGCTGCTCACCCAGTCAGGTCTAGTCTGGTCTGGTCTCGCCCCCCAGTTTGAAACATAATTTAACCTTGAATTGCTGATGTTGTTGTTCACTTGCAGCTTTCGCTATTGTGGCCATTAATCAAACTATTAGCAGCGAAATTCGCTACAAGAACGAACCCTGACGCACAATTTATATTTGTCAGCACCGTGACACACCCCTTTCGCCCTTTTTAAACTTCGTTTTCATCAGCAGCAGTTTTATTTGATTTTATGCGCATCGCCTTCGAAGTAATGGAGTCGAAATTTATTACTTGAGCCCGATGGAAGGCGACTAATACTCGGTATAGCCACAACGAAGAGTTCGGCCTACACTTGGAAGAGATTTTTATCCGACAGCGCACACGATAATCACGATAATGCGTCCTGTAATCAACTAATAAGGCTCATGTTGCTTATATTTTTATTCGCGTTGACTGAGACAACCCCCTCCCCCCTCCCCCGACCAGATCAGACCCAGACCAGGGGGTAGGACGGTCGGTCGGTCTGTTCCGCTGTAAGCCGTCGTCTTTGTGCTCAAATTGAATTTAACGCGTAATATTCGTTGCGTTTTGCGAACCACTGCCAAATGCAATTCATGTGTTCCTCATTGATTTTTATTGTACAAGTGTATGAAGCGCGGGCAGGGGCGGTGTAATGCAGAGGAAATCCCTTTATACCTCCCTTATTCAATTGTTGCTTGTTATGATGTTGTTGTTGTTGATAGCGTCGCTGTGGAACACATGTCACAAAAATAATTTAAGTGTATGTCGTGTATTTAAGATAATGGACCAAGTAGTTCAGCCATACTTTAAGTGATTAGATTAATGTCGGAAACTAGCGAATAATCTGAAAGTATAGCATAGCGTGTCCACGTGTGATTCCTAGAGTAATTCATTGATTTTGAACCAGTAAGCGAGCAATAATTTAGATTTATCTTTAAAGATTGTTATGGTCTAGCAAATGCAGATGTTATACTTCTGACTAAAGGATGTTGTTAGTTCAGACTGCGAAAAATGCTTTTTTTTAAGTAATAGAACCAAGATTTGGAAGAATTTTTAGTGGACTCCTTTCCGAATAAGCTATAGGAAATGTCTAGACCCTTTACTTTTTAAGCCTATAGAATGAAGAGGTTACGTGAAACTACCAAAATTTTGTTAAATTTCTTAAAGTTGTTCTTACATAGCTTTCACTACATGATTCCATCGTGTGTTCACACACAAAGCCATTGCCAGGAGGAGGGGTTTTAGAGGTTCCCCCAGAGGTTCCAATAAATTTTTTTACTGAATTCGTATATGTAGATATTATTGTAAACCAAAAAGAAATCCTGGCCTTGGTCACACAAATAACTAAGTAGATATAGACGAGAACAGATTGAAAGTTTTTCTGATATCTTCAGGATTTTAAATGATGTGGAAATTTGGTGGCAAAGTCGATAGTTAAAACCACAAGTATTGGATTAGTCTATTATTGGATAAGTCTATATAAACGACTTCTATAGATACCAGATAAAACTTTACTTCTGCCACACTGAAGGAAGGCGCATTTTCTTTAAGTCGCTTCTTCTCAAAATTGATCTCATTTGTTCAAATATGTTACAACATATTTTTCTCGACTCACGTTACTTCGTCATAACCAAAGTAATCCAACTGACAACCAATTGATTTCATATTACACGGTTTGTGCAAAGATCGGGCGCCATATGCACTAAATATAGATCAGAGGTTGTCTGTAATATGAATCGGATTGTTGACAGCCAAAGGACATTTGCCAAAGCATGTGGTCAGTTAAAATACAAAAACTCAAATCAAATCACATGTTCCAAATAACAAAAAAAAATACTCAAGTGGATCGTTTGGGAAATAGTACACCAACAGCCAACAGACCAACTGAACTGCTGCACGCGACTAAGTGCGATCCTTAGCGCTCAGCTGTCCTGGACTATACGAACACAACTTTCGACCTTAACAAAAACATATTTTTATGTTTATCATCGCTTCCACACTTTTGATTCCACAGAAAAGGATGCAATCGATGAATTATGATGCTGCGCGTGTGCGACGTTATCCTTTAATGCAAGCTGAATATCGAGTGAAGAGTGGAGAAGAGTGAGCAAAAGAACTTGTGTGTATGTGTGTGTGTGTGTAGCTCATGAAGTACACTCGAAACACCAAAACACTCGAACGAGTTGAAAGTGATTCATAGTTGCCAGAACAAAAGTGTTTTCTCGATACTCGTTTGCACATTTATTTATTGGTTCGAACAAATACGAGTACATTAATGGATTTGAAGAGGGTTTTGAGGTTCTGTTGATTGTTTTCGAATTTCGAAATGAAAGGGGTGCCATTCAAAAAAAAACAAAAACCAGCGACTCAATCGAACAAATGCAGATGTTGAAAGGTAAAAACTGAAGCAGTGAGAACGGCTGTTCTGTGCTCAAGTACGTGCTAATGGAAATTGGTGACTTATATCGCCAGGATTAGACTTTGTTCCAAAGTGGGTTACTAATATATAGTAGGTATCTGTTGACTACGAATCTTTAATTTGTTAATAACAATTAAATACTGTACGACTAGAGATAGAAAAGGTTGGAAAACTTACTCAGTGTCATAACCTAACATCCTTATTTTATTCAAATAAATGTATCTAAATACGAATATCTCAAGGATTTCTTTTTTGTTATTGTTATATATAAACATTATTTTTAACTTAAATTTGAAATATTTATTTTCTATAAAGAATTTTTAATTATTTTTCCATTAAAAGTTGTTCAGCCACTTTTCCAAACATGCTCAACAATTTAACCCATACCTTAGTTGAATGGTTTCTTGTTCCAACTTCCTAGATTCCTGCTGAGAACCTAAACAAAAAAAACACACAGGAAACTCACTGATTACGATAGGAGTGAACTAGCGGCGAGCATAAATGACTTATTTATATATACGAGTCTACCTGCTGGCAAACATCATCAGTAGAGAACGGAAGTGCCTACAGGTATTCAACATTATCCTCGACAAGTGTCGCAACTCTCAAGTAGACACCAATCTCAGACTAAATCCCAACTTAAGCACAACGTCCAGTCATATTCATAATTTAACCGAAATGGTAGTCCAAACTGACCGTCGATGTTTCCCATCCCATTGGAATATTGCTGCGGTTGACTCGCCATTGCTTTGCGCGGTGGGAGATCAGCGCGATCGTTAAACGTTTGTTCATGAGCGTCGTCGTCGTCGTCGTCGTCGTCGTCGCTGTTGTCGTTCGTTGACGATTCTCGCTTGTCGCGACGCATTGATTGTGGTCAATAAATGCGCAATTGATTTTGGCTTCTGGTATTGCGTCTGGCGTTGGTAAGCGATGGGCTCGACTGTCGACTTGTGCATATTTGATGGTGTCTTTCTTTTTTTTTTCTCTCTGAAAAGGATCATGTTTTTCGAACGCTTAACGAGCTCGCAGGGAGTCAGTCAGTTGTTAAGTCGAAGCGTCAGTTCAGTCGGTCAGTTGTGCGTTATCTGATTGCACGAAACGAAACGCGAATTCCTGACAAAGGACAACTTAAGAAGGTTTAAGTACATTAGCGCTTGTGACGCTGACTCGCTGCGCTGCATGAAACCCGGACCATGACGACATCACGGCGACCATTCGACCATTTTTATCATTTCGATGGATTGTTTTTTTTTTTTTTTGTTGTTGTTAGTTTTTTTGTTAATGTTATGATTTATAATGTGGCGACACCATTTTTCATGTGATCGTTTCAATCGGCTTTAAATGAAGGATGGTTCACGGCTGCTACTTGCTTTTTATGCGGCGGCTGGGAATTTGAATACAGCTGATGAGGGTACTTATCAGCTAAGATTTCACTTTTGGGTTTACCTTATCGGAGGGCGCACATAAGCTTGTTTGGAATTTAGACGACGCATCCCAACTTTCGAGATCGATCATGACTAAACTACTGTGTGAAGCGCCAAGCCTCTTGAAGATTGTGGCGTTGAAATGTGTGGCGTCTCGGTATGTTTCAGCTTTGTAAAATTTCAAAGACCACTGAAAAGCTATTCATTAATAGGATTAAGAACATCTTCTGCCACAGCATCGGGGTGGCCAAATGTTTATTTAAGATATCGCTATTTTATTTAACTAAGAATATTCTTAAAGATTTTTTTTTTGAAATATTAGTTAAGTTAGCTTCTCTTTTTTTGCTGGTCATATGTCTGTTGAATTGCCCACATGCAAAAACTTCAAGCCTACAAAAACCTTCGCAAAGGTCATAAATTGTCTGTGGTAACAACATTACTGGATGTAATCGCATATGAATAAATTATTGCCTACCAAAGCACAAGTCACACACTCACACACACACACACACAACCAACTTGAGACTCGTCGTTGTAGTGCCTCTGATGACACCAGCAAAAACCAGACCAGACTAAATAGCTACCAAAAAGGGGACCTCCACTGCACTGACAAAGCAATTCCCTGGCTTTGAAGTTTTTCATGCCGTTTGCCATATGGTGGCTATTTCGGTGATTACGCAGATGATACTTACTTACTATACTAGCGGCAAGCAGCAAGCAACAAAAACAAAACAGTCAGCGTCGCATTTCAGTCATTGCGCACACCACACAAACACAAACTTTGTCGTCATTTAGCTGCGACTCGACAGTGTCCATAAATTTTAACCCCCAGTTGTTGAGGACTCGAGAGCAAAAAGTCCACATTCGGAATTTACTTAGTTTTAGGCTGTTTTTGTTTTTGTTGTTGTTGGTTTTTTGTTTGTTTTTAGCCTGCTAGTTAGTAGTGAAAATTACAAACACACAAACAAACACAATCACAGAGCAGAAATGGAAATGGTGCTCGAATGCTACAAAGTGTCTTCTAATGTAAAAACAATTTGATATCGCATAAACTACTATACTAGAGAAGGTATAGCAAACTTTGATTTCCGATTTTCGGACAAATGTACAAGAAGATGGTTCACGGTTTCAGGTTTGTATTTTATTACAACAAAAGTTTGGAAATCCTAAGAAAGTTACTTTTAAAGTTCACAAATATTTTCAATATCCTGAATTATTAATAAGTGAAGAGAAGTGAGAGATAAAAACTAATTTTGAAATTTGATTTAAAATACAAAATTTTGAATACAATCTGAGACAACTTTAATTAATTTTAGCAAATAAGAAATTATAGAACGATCTTATCGGTCTTAATACAGATAATAAATGTGTTTATTGACTTTCGATCCAAAATTTTAACTCAATATCTCCAAATATACCGAAGTGATCGCGCGAATAGGAAAACGTTTATTATCAAGTGGTTTTAGCAATAGTCGGCGTGGTCATTGGCCTATTGGCTCGAAAATCTTAACAGTTCTATTAAGGGATAACAGCCAATAGTATAAAAATGTCAGCTCAAAAGCGTTTCTTATGCTAACAAAAATTGATGACCAACAGAAATACGGGCATGGCTATGTCGAGTTAGTTCTTGATTCTGATCAATAATTTAGAGGAACTAAATTTGTACATTGTATAAAATTCAGAATAGGACTTCGGTATTCACATCTAAGTTCTTAAGAATTAAACCAAAAAATCAGCAAAGACCTTCAAATTAGTCAAGCGAGGTCGCACAGTCAAAATTTTCAAAATAATTTCATTTTTGTTTTCATTTGACTGATCTTTTTATATTCGATTGACAGTAACAGTAAACTCTTTATTTTGGTATGTGCCCCTTTGTGATCAATATTGTAAAATTTTAAATAAATAAACTATAAAAAAAGAAAACAAACGCTTAACAGCACCAAACCAGCGGCATTTTCCAAAAGAACTCTTTCGGTATTGTCTCAGCCTACCGCCAAAGATGTCAAAAGTGTCAACAGTGAAAAGCAGCTTTGTTTAACAACATACAGCACAGAAGAAGAAGAAGAAGAAGAGTCAAAAAAATCAATACATCCAACTATCGAGGAACAGTTGGAAAATCAATGAGCGGTCAAATAAACATACAAACATACAAACAACGTAACCAAAATTGTTTGAGTAAAAGAATTTCCAAATAAAACCGATCCAAGCTGATGTGCGAGCTGCAAAGATGCAACTTCACAAATCTTTCGGATACCCACATACCGACAGACAGACAGATGAACCAGGCAAAAGAGAAACACTCGAATGCTGTAAGAGAACATAACGCATTGTCCAGCGACAGCAAATTGACATAATGTGGCGTTTAACAAATTCCAAACACACACACACGCACGCACGCAAATTACAAATACACTCATCGTTGAAGAAAAAAAAAAGAAGAAGAAAAACAATGGACATCCATCAAATGGCCCAAAGGGTCATGTCACAGCGAACAGGCAACCGGCACACGAATGCAGCCACAAAGCAGAACAATGCCCACGAAAAGAAAACAATGCCGAAGCCTTAAGGCCTGAAGCCAACGTATTAGCCAAGCTCAAAGAAAGAAGAAAGAAAGCAGCCGCCGTCGCCTCGCGATGCACTGAAGACTGTGTTCCTAACTTCGGATTAAGCCGTCCTCGTAAGACACCATTGAACAAAAGTAAAAAACAAAATAAAACACAAACAAAAATTGAAGCAGAATGCACGTATCCAACAGATGAGATGAGATGAGATGCGATGTCGCAGATAAACCGATAAGACACCAAATAATACGAAGAAGAGACAAAATGTCCGAAGTTTTGGTTGTGTGTGCGTGTGTGTGCGTGAGTGTGTGCGTTCGCAGGCATTAAAAGGTGGCGGCAAAAATGACATAATGTGGCATCAGGCATCAGCCAACACAAAGGTGAAGCTGCAAACGAATATTAGCCTAATCGGCTGGCGTATCGGAGGATTGTTCATGCTGAACAATGTGTTGTTGCTTTTTTTTATATTGTTGTTATTTTTGTAATTTTTTTATTTTCATTTTTTGCAGTTTAAAGTAACCGTCGAAGGGAAATAAAGCGATCAACGAAGCGTGAGTGCAGCGTAGGCCTATTAGTTTCCTTGGTGAAGGCCGGCACGACGCTCTATTGTTAGGGACGACAAGACAAAATAACAACAACAGCAACAAAAGAGACAGTTCTCACTCCCTCGTAAACGCCTACTGAAAAGTGCGGAATGTGTTCGGGTAATGCGCGTTAAATGACACTTAATCCGCTTTTCATAATATTGAGCGCATCGCTTAACTGAGCCAACTAAACCGACTGAAAGTATATTTTAATTTGAATGCAAAGTGAAGATTAGTATTTAACGGTATGTATGTATGTGTTTAATTCCAAGTATATATATAAGTCTTTAAGGTATTTAACTAATTTGTAGATCAACTAATTTGTACAATAGTTTTCTAAAAATGTATTAAATATTTTCGAAAGTGGGTCTCCGAAAAGTTCATTTCCATATTAATTACAAATTATGATAGAAGGCAAGATTAAAAAACAAACAACCGAATATTTTACAATAACTTGATGATATGGGTACCTAGACACTGTAATGTAGTTGGTAACAGAAATGCAGTGAACTTTTAGCTGTACCAGGTCCACTTACATTTGTTCAGAAACAACGTCACCTCAGTTTCATTGCGAATATCTGATGGTGGAACACAAATCACAAACTCATAAGCAGCATTTAACATAAAATAGTGCAGCTTGCTAAATGACATTTGAACCGGTTACTCTATAATTGGCCATCATAGTTTTAGGATGGAACTAGTCATTTTCAACTAACTCCAACGAACTGGATGAAGAAGAAACTCGAGCACATTTACTTTTCTATTGCCCAACTCTAGCCAAATTCTTCTATCTCCAAATTATGTATCATGTACAAATATCTCGAAGCCTCAACACTTTGCGTCCACGTCCGAAACGTTCCTAATGGACCAATATCACAAAGTGAAATCAACAATTTCCTCCAACTAAAGAGAACTTCTGATATCGCTGTTGAACTAGTTTGCTCCACGACTATGTGAATCATTCACCGCCACTCTAACCTAAGCTAACATTGGTTCTCCCTGCCCATTGCAAATCCCAGCTATCGCAGTGGGTCTAATAGTAATCATATGCGTTCTTAATTGGAAAACAAATTAAAATTAATGCGATAAAGACAAACGATTTGCGACAATTGCAATGATGACCCACACGTGTCCCAAAACAAAAACGCAATTACATCGCATTTCCTGAGGAATTTCTTCTTTTTGCTGCGGGACAATAAATCAATCGATCGATCGAATGATTTAAGATGTTGCTGCTGCTGCTGTTTGAGAGCAACACCCACAAAAACGCAAATTTGACCTCGCAATCGGTCAACGGTCAACTTGAAATGCGGAAATGCGTTTACTGACTTTCCGTAATCAATAAAACGAGAGGGTGTGTTTGTGTGTTTGTGTGTGTGTGTGTCATTGCTATGGCAGGATACATCCAAACGAACTTGAGATGTCACTGTTGCTACTTGTACGAATTGCTTTGAAGCATACAGAGCGCTGCAGTTCATCTTCCCATTGCCGCCCAACGTCAGACTGTGCGTTTGTTGCTTTGCACTTGTTTCGAGCCACACCCACTCCTTTAGACACGTGTTGGCCCAAATTGTTGTTTATCCTAACAATTTGTGCCACAACATACGCGCGCGCGTACAGCCACATCCTTCAATCCGCCTCGCTGTGCTATTTATTAGTTATGAAAACACGCTGCCTCTCCCATCAGTCAGCTGCGTCGCGTCGCGTCGTGCCGTATAGCGTAAACAACAAAAAAGTCGTTCACCGCGTTCCGTCGCCTCTCCTGGGATTCAATTCGTGCAGCGCCTGGCGGCAACCAACTCCATTTCCTCCTCCTCCTCATCCGCCTGTGCCATATTCGCGTTGATTGCTAATGTGCGTCGCGCCGTTGCATTACTCATTAACAAAAAAAAAAAAACAACAACAACAACAACAACAACAACAAAAAAACGCCGGCGCATTCTCGTCTGTCTGCATCGCATCAAGGATATGTGACCGCGAAATGCCAACTAAACGTCCCTAGACGAAGCATAAGACAAGCCAAGCAGATTGCGTTGCGCAGCACTTTTGCTTTGCTGCTGCCGCCGCAGTTTCACTCAAATTGTTGCAATTGTTTTAGGCCACGTGGCCATATTGGCACATATTGGCCGTGGCCACGTGACTTAATGTGACTCGTTTCCTTTTGCCGTCGCTTCCTCCGGATTGACTTCGACGGGCGCTTTTTCTTTTTTTCCATAACAAATTTTTCTTCTTATTTTCTTTTTTTGTGTTTTTGTGTTTTCATTATTGCCACTTGGACACTCACACGTGTCGGGCATATATTTTTTTAAGTGTTGCCACCGTTGACGCGCCACTGATCCTTTGACTTTGTGCGCGCTCGCTCGTTCGTTCGTTCGTCCGTGTCCCGTCTAAATGCGGAAACCACCAACTCAACACTTTCGTGTTCGGTTCGTTCTGGGAAATCGTTTTTTACGCTTTGCGTCCGGGTCGTGCGACTTTTCTTCTCTGTTTTTTTTTTTTTGTTGTTGTGAGACATCGCAGACGACAACGATTTTTTATAGGGGCGTGTTCGCTTGTGTCATTTTGTGGCTAATATTTCCTACGTTTGTCATGGGTACAACGCATCGAAAATTGTTTTGTTCACGCTTTTAATGTTTTCGGGGGTGTCCTCTCTCGCTGTCGACGCCGCTCGCTCGTCGCTCGTCGTTCGACGGTCGACCACATGCGGTGCACTTGTGCGCAAAGGATGTGCCGGGTGGAATTTAATTGTGATTGTGATAATTCAATTCAAAAGTTAATTTTTATGCATTTAATGGCATTAAAGTGTTAAGCGTGGGATTTTTTTTGCTGTCGTCTATTTGTATATACAATTATTATAAGTCGATCTATACAAACAAACAAACAAACAAACAAACAAACAAACATATGTGCATACATACATCAGAATTACATACATATATCAATATGCAATGAATGACGCATTAAATTTTTATTGAGAAAATTATCTATCAGATTCTTAATTCCAATTTTCATCACCTCAATATACCCTACTAAAATATTAAACTCATAGGGTATAGTTCCGAAAGAAGAACTCTATACTCAATATCCGCAAGTTATCTTTTTGGAAATAAACTACTCCGTAGTACTCCGGGGTATTCATTATAGTAGAATAATATAAATCAATACAAAACTTTACATGAAAAAGGAAATTTTATCAATTCAATGAAATAAGTTGTTGTGGCCTTAGGAAAAGTATAATCCTGACTGAAGCATCCACTAAGTTCAATTTTTATTCTTATGTAACGACTACTCTTTGGACTCTGAACTAAGCGTGAGTGGATTGTTTTTTAAGCATAAACTTATATGATTACTTTCTTTGGAATCAAAAGCTCTGGACAAAGATTATCTCAAACACGGCGTTGGAAGCAGTTTTTTAATAAAGAAATTTAGGAAATATCTTTACTCTTCCAAGAGTTACAACTAACTCCATAAATACCGCAAACTATATCGCTGGAATGCCGACATTACAACTGCAACAAATCGTCGCCGTCACCAGTCAATTCCAACAGATGCAACTAATAAATGCAATTAGCTAGCAGACCGAATGTGATCTTGACATCATGTTTTCCCCAATAAACTGATGAGACTGACGTGTGCTGCCACTTTTGAACATGGTGAACCTTTTAACATTCTACACATTTTTTCGTCCACATTTGATTCCATGTTCCACGACGCACCGCACCGCTGCGCTTTGTATTTCAATTATTGTTTATTTGTGTTTGGATTTGAAGATTTTTCAAAATCTTCCCAAATGAAATGCACTCAGCCTAGATAATAAATATGGAAAACCGAATAAAAGCGCCAAAACACAATTTTCCATTTTCCAAAACGGACGACGACTACGACTCGACAACGCAACGTACGAGTATGTGCATCCATTAGTGCGGCGCGAGTAGCTAGATCTAAATTTAGTTCATGGAGTTGGCAGCATTCGTAAAACAGCGGCGTTTGATAAATGGCACAAGCTGCGGCAGCAACAACAAAAACAACATTAGACGCAGCAGCAGCAGCACCAGCCTCGAGGTATCATGTAGCCTTTAGCCTTTGCAGTAGCATTTGGCGTACTTCTCTTGTTTAACATTTTATTTTATATATGTATACACTCGTTTGTATGTGTGTATGTATATATTTGTTTGTATTTTTGGATATTTGATTTTATGAGTGAATGAAATATTTGGGTGTCGACGTTTTAACACATCGTGGCTGTCATCTTCATAATTATCACACATGCTTCTTTTGCTCTCTTGGAAAACTAAAAAAAAAGATATATAGAAAAGTTGTGCGCACAGTCCATAAAAATGTTTTCCTTAATGTACTGCAAGTCAAGTCGGCGGCAAATGGAACTCACTTGGCTGCTTCGGTGCATCTATTCTAAATTGATTGCGTTAACAGTTCCATAACAAGATTCGGGATTTATGTGATTCTATTTGCGTGTATGTCGAGCGGGAAGAATTCCATTGAATTAAATTTTGTTTAACAAAAGTTGTTCCATGTGTTATATATGTTATGGCCCTTAAGGACGAGTCCCCACTAGCCGGCTAGCAATTTTATAATAAAATAGTTAATGTCCAAAAAAAAATAATTAAGAAACCTATAAAAACTGTATGCCGAGTGTCTAGTATACAGTTAACATATTTCAAGAAATCTTTTAGTTCGATCCATGATTTCTTTAAAATCTTTTCGTGAACTTTTAGTAAATATCAACGGGTATTGAAAAATTGATAATTATGTTCTGAAAAACTTAAGAAGATAAGAACTTGAGACCAGCGTATTCACCTCTAATAATGTAAACCTGGGAAGAAACAAAAGCTCGATGAAAGAGGCAAAAGCTCCACAAGTCAGTAATCCTGTCCGTGCAATTTTATGACACTGTAGCCGATACAAATTTGATGTTAAAATTCTCCAAAAGATATATCTTTTCTATATATTTTCCACTTTGCGTCGATGATCTGCCGGATTTAATGAAACAATGAACTATATGAAATCGTTAGACGCATTAAAATCCACCAGGTGTAAGTCATTTGAAGTTCACGAAAGATTATAATTTGGCAATGAAAACATTTAAGACGGATTCCCGGTTTATTGGTGGAGGTCACAAATGTATTAGAGAACACCTCAGATGGAAGAACCTCGTGATGGGCAACCTAACAGCTCTTGATCTAGTCAATGTTCATAATTGCACGCAAGGCTGAGTCAACTATCGCAGCTTTTCCATATTTCTACTCAGCAATTTGGCATATATTTGACTCAATTTTATAATTAAAGTCTTTAAAGGGTTAATATTTAGTAGTCAATATAAAAAATCTCGATAATTTACTTAATGCACTTGTGTCCGAAGTGTCGGAAGATGGACTTTACTCTTCCTTGAAGCGGAGTACTACTATCTAACAGACGGACTAACAGCCATCATTGCGTCAATACAAATAAACTACAAAACTGGCCACTTTATTCAAACTTTAATCTAGTCTAACCGTCCAACTAGAGCGGCACCAAATTGTGTCTAGCCTTCTACTTATTTCGAAAATCCGGCAGCGTCATAAATGCGATGCGGCTCTTCGAAAGCCGAAGCTTCTCTTCCAATCAAAGAACAAACAAAAAAAAAACGAGAGACAAAAAAATGCGAGACAAGATGCCTGCAACTGATATCGTAAATTATTCGGGATTAGCTGCACAAATTGACTTGCGCAGCAGCAGCAGCCCACAACATTACGTCCGGCCGTCGATCAAGTGTCTACACGCTCGTCTCAAACAACTCTGACATCAAAGTAGGCGCGATCCCTTTCAAATGAAGGTAATTTTCAATGTTGGTGACCAAATCCGCTGACTCACTTAAACTGCGAAATTACAGCGACGACTGTACGACTTATCGCGCCGCGCTAATCTTTCAATCCGCAGCGGTGGCGTAAAATGGAGCAGCCGCCGCCGCCTTCGTCGGGGATGGGCTTTTAAAGCGATCAAAAGATCGTTGTTACTTTTTAATGACGGACAAATGATGGGCGTGTGACTGACTTTCGGTCGAACGGACGGACGAACAAACGGACGAACACTCGGACGGGTGGCATGACTCGACGCAATTTCAATGACATTTCAGAAATCTTGTATTGTGAATCTCGCACGCTTGAGATTGAGACATCAAGATGTCGGCAAAACATGCGCGCAGCCGCACGTAAAGTGTTTCATTTGCAGTGCGGGCGCCTGGACGATGCTGGAGGAGTGGCAGAGAAGGCGAGAGAGAGAGAGAGCGGCTCTTAACAGACAACGCGTTAATTTGGCAAATGCCAGAGAAGAGATTTGTTGTGCCAGATCGTTCCGATCGTGTTGGGCAAATGTGGTCAGCGCCGCTGCAGTAAAACGCTTGTGTGCCGATTAGGATCATGCAGAATCACCTGAGCGCAGCTAATTACGCGTGCGCCTGCATTTTTTGCCGCCAGTAAAGTGGAATAAAAAAAAAAAAAAAATTGGAATTTTTGCGCAGATTACGATGCGGTCACTGCGTATGCGCAGCAAGTGCGGAGTTGTTGGGTGTTTCTTTTTGTTGTTGTTGTATTATTTGAAGAACTGTGTTTGTTGTGGCAAGCGCAATTAGCCAACTGTTGTTGTTGTTTTTGCTGTTGTTGTTTTGTAAATGTTGTTGGTTGACGCCGACGGACACTGCCCGCACTAAAAACTAAAACAAGCAATTTTAAAAGTCGTTAAACATTTTTATTGTCGTCGCTCTTTGTTGTTATTTTACACCTTCATGAAGCGTGCATATGCAAATTTCAAAAATCAACAACAACAACATCAACAATCGACGTGATGAACATTAGTGCATTTGTTTTTGTTATTGTTGTTGTTGTGCATTTAACGTATAAATGTCAAAATTTATTATTGTCATAGGGATTGAGCATTTACACATCTAATTTCCACTAATTGCCGCACAGCAAAAACATCGAAAAGAAAACAAAACAAAACAAAACGAAACTGCTGAGGAAGCTTTCATTTCTTTTTATGGGCGCTTTTTTTTTATAGAAAATTTATAAACGTCAAACTTTTCGAATGACTTTTCTAGAACAAATACAAAATTTGACACCGGAATTTTTAACTGTTTAAAAAGGAATCGACGCTGTGAAAATTTTGCTTGAGTTCCTGCCTAATTAAGATGTGAAAATACAAATTTTATTCTGATCTTGTAAACTGGATTTCATCCTCATACCATAATAATTCCATAAAATATATTTTTTTGTCTTCAAAAACCTGGTTTATCATAGATTTTGATAGTAAAGTGGGCGTGCCAAAATTAATGTAGCTTAGAATGATTTCGTAGATTTAACGAGACTCTTGATACAAGTTTCGTCCTGATCGAACTATTTGTACTCTGTACATATGTAGATATAATCGTACAATTACATATATATGTATATCCGAGTATGTCTCGCTGTCAAAATGCACAAAGGTCCTAACCAATATTTTTGAAATTATACAGGAAAAGCAAAAAAAAAAAACATTATAAACTGTGAAGAAAATTAATTGATAAGGCTTTTTTATATTAGCTATAAAGTTGTATTTTTTGGCTTTATGGCTCTAATTATGCGAGGAGCTGTTTTTTAAAATAAGCTACCAAAACTGAAAAGAAAATTTCAAAAAAATTTTGAGTGTCGCGATTCTTACAAAAAAGTTTTTTTAATACAAACAGGTTATTTACTTGTTATTTAACCTGTTGCGCTACTCAACTTTCAGCTAAATTTTCCATGACATTCTTAAAGGGTACCGGAAAAATTTAACGTGTTTCCTTCATCTGGCAGCATCTTCTTAATACGTACTTGTTGACAGGTTTTTTTTTAACTTATGGTTATCTTTCCTACACAAGTTATACATACTGGTTAAATTACTTGTTATTAGACCATAAGTTAACCAGTGAATTTTCAAATTTCACGAAAGAGCAAGGCACATGAAAATACCAAAAGTAGGTACATATATGTAAGTAAAAGTTAAACTTAATATGAATGTAATGGAATATCTGTAAGGCACATCTTGCAATAAGTCTCAGCGCTCAGTCTCGAAACAGCGTAACTCCAATTTTTACATGAGAAATTTACATTTAAATGGTTAACAACATAATTTCAGTCAGTAGGAATTTTTTAATAACGACCGCTTGAAATTATACTAACAAAATTTATACAACAAAAAAAAGTAAAAAGATCTTTAAAAATAAACGCTTAAATGGAAATAGAAATGCAAATGTTGCGCTCGCTCGCTCGTTTGTGCAACATTTGCATTAATCGTGTTTTTCTTCGCTCGCAACTCGCTGGCAGTATAGTCGGTGTATTATTATGCAGTGGCAGTGGCAGTCGTGGTGGTGTGTGGCAACAGTCTTAAAGCGATTCTAAGTGCAACTGCAGGAGGCAACTTGTGTGCGATGCGGTGCGATGCGGTGCGGTGTGGCGTGGTAAGCGCCAAGCCGCATGTGCGTTCATAAATATTTTGGTTAAGAACGGCGACTGACACAAGCGAAATGTGTTCGCTGCAATGTAATTTGTTGGTTTTCTTCGTGTTTTTGTTGTTGTTGGCAACAGTGTTGTTAGCTGTTGCTGTTGTTGTTGTTTTTGTTGATGGTGGCAGCAGCGGTGGTGGTGGTGGCATTTGTGTCGTTGGCTATGTTAAAGGGTTAAGCGCAACACGCCTACTTTTAGCACACCAATTACCAAACAACCCAACCACCCAGCCACCCACCCACCGCCCCACATCGTAAGGAAGGCGAGCCTCAGTTTGTTTTGTGAATTTCATTTGAATTTATTATGCGTTGGCTTCTCTTTTTAACCCGTCGGTACAGACCTGGCCCCCAACATTCATGTACTCGTACACCCCCTTGCCGCACCGCCCCGCCCCCGACAAAGTCAGTGTTGTCATTGCATGTTGCTGTAGCGAGACAATGTTGCCAACGTTACAAAAGTAATGGTGTGTTATTATTTTGCGCTCAGTGTGCTTTATGAGCGCTTTTGCTTTTGCTTTTAATGCTTACGAGTAATGTACGAAAGTGTTGCTTACACGGGGGCGCGCTCGCTTCATTATTATTTGCTGCTGCTGCTGTTGGCTGTTAGCTGTTGTCGTTTGTGATGTCGTTGTTGTTGTAAAATATTTTTGTTTCATTTTTTTGTGTAGTATAAAGCCATAATCATAATTTCATAAAGTATTTCACAAAAGCTTTCAACACTCTAAACTGCATTGTAATTACAACAACAACAACAGCAACGATAATAACAGCGCAGGACGAAAGGATTCAACATTTATACACACTGCACAGTGACGGTATTTAAAAGTCGTACACTAAAGAATTTTTACATTTTTTTTTTACAACATGTAAAAACGAGTTGACCAGATTCCTAAATTCAGTAAATATTCAGTATATCTGATCAGAAATGATATCTAAAATCAGTTCTAATCAATTCTGATCACATCAACAAGATTTACATATATTTTATTTTATAAATATAAAAATAATCCTTATCACAGCAGTGTATAATTCTTATATACTCTAAATAAAAATGTAAATGTCCACTATTTATAACACCGCTTACAAAAATTAACATTTTCGGTCGCTGTACACGAATAAAACAGCTGATTTCTAAATATTTTTACAAAACAAGTAAATTAATTAAGTAAGTTTAAATTATTAATTAAAAACCAAAATGGTTGTTCCGTTTAATTTAGAAATAATTATTACATAAATATTTTTACTGAAATATGTTTGGAAGTCTACTTGTTCAAATTGTAATGTGATTTACTGTATAGAATAACACGAAAATCTTAAAGCAAAGGTGCTAGACTTCTTTAATACGAGGGTTGTCTTTTATATTTTTTGATTAAGGTCGAATTTCTGCTTTGTAGAAAATTTATCTCTTCAAAATTCTATTAAGCAGAATTCGACTTTTTCAATTTTTTCTGTTCTAAAATTTTGCTTTTCTTAAATTCTTCTTTTCAAATATAACCGACAAAATTTCGGAATACAGCATTTTGTCATCCTGAAACATGAGGTTGTCTAATCCGAATTTTGTTCTAACCTTCAAACTTTTGTCCAAACAGAATTTCGACCCGATGCCACAATAAAATAAAGCAAGACTTTAGATTACAAAGGACATTTGTGTCATTGGCGTGTCTTAAGTTAAGGACTACACAAGACAATAAAAATTATAAAAGCAAATTGAGAAAAAGGGAAACACCTTAAATGAAGGCAACAAACACAACTTCAAACGCAAACGTAAACTCTGGCAACTCAATTCAATTCAAAAATTTAATGATTACTTCGCAACGAATAAAACGGATAACAAGTAAAAAAAATTGATAATAAAAATTCGAGCGATTGTGAAATTGTTGCAACGCACTCAAATATGCGACCATAAAAATGTTGTCATCAATCAAAAATGTAACAACATCAACAATGGCAACAGCTCCATGCGATACAAAAAATAAATTGCAACAACAACAACAAGAATGACACAATCGACATTTACAACAAACGAACGAATGTTCGTATTTTACGTATGTATGTATGTATATGCATAGCCTAGTCAGCCAGCTAGCCAACCAACCAACCAACCAACCAGCCAGTCAGTATGCAGGCAAAATGACACATTTACACGAACGAGGAAAAATCAAATTTATTGCATTTGTTAACAGCAGCAACAACAACAACACTAGCAACAGCAGCAAAAAAATGCATTTTGCAGCTCACTTCACTTTTACATGCATATTTTTTGTTTTCCTGCATATTTATTTCATTTTCTTTTTTCAGTTTTTTTTGAGTTTTGTTTTGTGATTTTATTTCTGTTCATATTTTAACGGAAATCCATTAAGGTTAGATTTTATTTCGATTTTTTAAGGCATCCGCTGTGGGTCGTCGTTGTTGCTACTTGTCCCTCGCCATTCTTCGCAGAGCAATAATAATCATGGTGGTGCACTTAAAAAAATTAATAGTATAAATTAAGTTCTTAAAATTTAAAATAAAATAACAATATTTAATTTTTAAATGATATCATTTTATTGGTTTCATTAGTTTTACATTACAAGAATGTTAATTCAAAATTATTTCTTATCAAATTTTCATTAAAATGTCAATTTTAATGATTTTAGATTCAACAACCATGGCATTTATTGTTGTAAATTTTGTTATTTAATTTAAGTGCCATACATATTTTTAAAGTTTACTTGATATTAAGTCATATCATTTTAACATTAAATGATGCAATCAATGAATTTTTAACTTTTTCAAAAGGATTTTATATATTTTCTTCTGTTTTTTTTTAATCTGGTCACATTATCGCCCTGTACGTAAGTAAAAATGAATCATATTTACTGAGCTTCTTAGATGAATTTGAGTGTCAGTATTTAGCTGACTTCTACTCTTATTTCCTTTGATCGAAGTTTACTAAAATATGGAGCTATGTCGGATATTACGGTACAAATGCTAATAACTTCGAGACCTTAAAGACTTTTGTCTACAAAAATACAAATTTTACATTTACTATTCTTATTTTGTTTTACTTAGGTTGGGGTTAAATATTGTGAAGGATCGATTTTTATGATCCCTACACAGTCCAACATATGCACATAGCTAAGCCAGAATCTCTTATTGATTAGGAAAGAGTTCAGACCTCGCACTGTTTCTAAGTTATAATTGATTTTTCCTCTATACATCATTAAGAAATCTTAAAGTCAAATTACAGCCACTCTAAAAGTATAATAAATCAGGCATACTAATTTGCATTTCTTTAGAAAAGACAAAAAAGTTTCTAGACATTTTTGGAACTTCAAATAAACTTAAATTTCAAAGCCCACATCATCTTCCTTTCATTAGTAATCAACCCTGATTTGAATGTGAACTCTGAAGCTAAACTTTTTAATTTGATTTTTTTATAATCCTTGTTTTTCTTAGTGTATACATGAGGGGATATTGCAGTGTAAAAGGCGTGGCATTTGTGCATTTCCATTTCCACTTGGAGCTCAGCAGCAGCAGCAGCAGCGGCGGCAGCAGCGACGTCATCGTCGTCGTCATCGTCGAGTGGCATTCAGCAGTTGTAATCGGAATCCGGCCGAGTGCCTGCAGTGGCCGAAATGCATAAATATTTTAATGCGTTTTTATTCTGCCTTTTTGCACAATTCATGTTTGTGTTTGTGTTTCTGTGGGTGATTCGCAGTTGATTCTTCTTGTTGTTGTTGTTATTGTTATTGTTTTTTGCCATTTGTAATTGTTGTTGTGTCATGGTGAAATGTTAAATAACAAAAATAAAACTGAAACATAAAAATAATTACATATAGAAGCGGAGCGCCCCAAGGAAATTATGACTTTTTGCTGCAGCGAGAGTATTTATTTAAATTTGAAATGAACTGACGAGTAAATGACATGGGCATGGGCCATGGCTAACAAGTAATCTCTTACATACAGTCGGGCTTTAAAGCCATTCCATTGATTACATCGATTTTAACAGATTATATATAACTTTAAGTTATAGTAAAAGTTAATATCAAATTGTTCTTTAATTTTATTTGTTTTCCAATGTAGGCATAAAGGTTTTGAAGCTTTTAAAAGCTTAAACTTAGAAAATTTGGCTCGTTAACTTAGCAAAATAATACCTTAATTTTTATTTAAAAAAAAATATTAACTTTTAAAAAATCGTCATTGTTAATATTATTAATTTATATTTTCTCTCGTCAAAAATTGACAGTCAACTAATTTTAGCTTTTAGTAATCATTTTGAGTTATAAAATATGTTGAAGTCGCCCTTAGTCCCCTTTTATATTAAACTACCGTAAGCAATTTTTCGTAGCAATTAAAGATTTCTTCTCTGCTTTTTGTTGACATTCTTAAATTAACTTTCATTCTGAACATTAAAAGAATTGCATTAGCAGAGCAGCGTGTACTCCGCTCCTTGTCTTCCCTCAACTTGGTTGTTCAAGTTTAATTTCCTAGTATAAAAAGGGAGTAATACAATACAAAAGACAGAAAAGAAATCTTCGGAAAATTTTCCACATAATGTAAAACTATGGAGCAAGAAAAAAATGTTTCGAGAGCGCTCCAAAGTACACTACCATACCATAAATAGAGCTCCTTAGAGGTCTTGATATAGTTTCAAAATTTATTAAAGGTCGCACTTATTTTTTTTTATCTTTTAAATCTTTATTTTCTCTCTCAATTTTTTTTATAATCACGTTTACAAAAAAAAAACTTTATTCTAAGCAAAAAATTTCATTTCAGTTGGTATAAACTCTTAAAAGTACCCACAAGTAGAATATAAAAAAACGAAAGCAGAAAAGACCGAATGTGGAATGTAGAAACGCTCTTTGCAGCGGGCCATCAAAAACGCATTGAAAACGCATGTTTACGATGGGTCTGCAAGGTTCTTATCAGCAGCGAAATAAATTTGTCGTTAATAACTCAGCAACTTTACGAGCTGTTTGCGCGCGTAGATAGCGCAAGTAAAGTAATTTAAGCGAGTGGCGAGAGCGACCGAACGAGGCAAATAAATTCGCAAATTTATGACAAATTATGAGCGAGTTAAAATAATGATCAGATACACAAAAAAAAAATAACAGAAAATATCAAAAACAACAAAAACATAAGCTAAAATTTGAAGGTATTAAAGTGCATGCCCGCGGCTTATCAGCGAGCGGAAACGTGGAGTCAGTCAGTAGTCGTGGTCGGCGAGCGAGTAGTGACAAATGTCGTTTAAGCGTATACAAAAATGCAATTAGCCACTGCAAGAGTTGCCCAATCGACGACATAAATCACAAGCTTTATAAGGACACTTTAATTTGACTTTAGTCGGAATTAAATTCACGAATTCAATGAGGATAGAGAAGAAAGAGAGAGAGAGAGAAAAAGTGGAAAAAAATGGAACCCCATTCAACTTACAAGGACGAAACATTTGTACTAACGAAAATGTACGAGAGCGAAAAATTCCAAAAGGAATTCAACGAAACGAAGCAGAAATCCTGGCAGAAATTCATAATTTAGTGCTGCTATACACGCCGCCAAAGAAAAAGCCAGAAATATCCTTTCATATCCTTGTGTAACGAAAGACACGCACACGAAATCGCTAAACAAATACAACAGCAACAACCGAAAGTGTTGCACGGGCGTAGCGAAGTAAGAGGAGACAAATCGGAGAAGCTTTTATTTGTTGGTCATCTAAAGATTATAAATAATACATTTAAATTAAAATACTTTTTACTCTAAGCAACTTTATTCTAAAGCAATTATTCGATTATATTTTGCAAATTACGCTGGCGACTTTAATTTTTCACTTTTCAATGTTAGGTGCGCAATTTTAATTGCCTAGGCTAAAATAGGACTAAATGACTTTTAAACTTTTTTCCACTGGTGAATTGGTTTTAATTTTAGTTTAGAAGATATTATAAGATATATGAAGGACTTCAAAATATGTATATCAGCTAACAAAAATCTTAAGATTAACTTTGGGTATACCAGAGCTCACTAGCATAATCCAGAGAATCTTCAACGAAGACTAACTTTTATGGAGCATTTATTTCCGTTTTATAACTTCACCTTTTTTCCTCATACTTGTTAATATCTCGATTTTTATTTTACATCAGCTTTAAATTTGAATAAGTCCCCCCTTAACAATAATTCCAGCTAAGCTTATGCGTTCTATATGCAAAGAAAAGGGGATACCAACCAAACGTTATTCTGTCGGCACCCATTTTGCGCTCCAAAGGATAATAACGCAAATAAAAAACGAAAAAAAAAAAAAAGAAAAGGAAAATGGTGCACGTTACTACAAAGAAAAAAAAAAACACAGGACGACCATCTCGTTTGGAGCATGGAACAACAACAACAACAAAAACATAAAACCCGAGGCCGCAGCCAAAAAGGACGAATCCATAAAAGCAGCCAAAACGTCCTTTGGGAAAATATCATTCAAGGATATTTTCATTGGATTGGATTGTGTGCGAGGCATAAGTGGAAGGGTGTGGCGGCGGCGGTCTAGTGTATGTGTGTGTGTGTGATGTTCGAAGCAACATGCGCTTCACTTGTACAATGCAATATGGCGGCTTAGCACACCAAGTGTGAATGGTTATTTTACTCGAGAGGTAACTACAACAAAAACAAAATATGAAAAAAAAATGAAAAAGTTAGGAGAAGGATATCGCCAAGGATTCGTTTGGCGCAGATTCGCATTGTGCTCTTTAGTTTTGTTGTCGCTGTTTTTCGCTGTTGTTGTTCTTGTGTTTGTGTTTGTGGAATTCTGCGTTCGTGTGTGTGTGTGTTTAGATGTGTTTGTTTAATGCTTAAATTTCATCGTCTTTCCTTTCTTTCTCGTGCTGCGAGTCGTCTTCTTCTTTTTTGATTTAAGTCTGCACAAGTTTTCGTAAGCAGAACTTTTGTGTGTTTGCCAAAGATTTCGCGTTTTTATTGTTGTTGTCTGTGTTGGTGTTGTTGTTTTTTGTAGTAGCATAAAATTCAAACACTCACAAGGATAACGTTTTTAAGGCATTGCCATGCCTCGCTGCTGATTCGGTTGCGTGACTACCAAAAATCTCAGCATTTGGCAAACGCCGCACAAAAACAAAAACAAAAAACGCCGCTGACAGAATTCTTAACAAAAGCGACTTTACTAGGTAAGAGCCCTGAATGTGCTCGAATTTTGTAAGGTAAACTTAAGTTTTATTGGAAAACTTGAAAATATGTTTGAAAATGCATCAAGAAAATACTTGAAAATATTTTGAGACTTTCGAATAACTTTTTGGACACTTCTTATGAATTCGTTATACCTTTGTACGAGGGTGGTCCGATCAGTACTTAGTCTTATCGCCTGATGGAGGTCTACTTCGCAGACCTCGAGAAATCGTTTTTTTCAGACGGGTTCAAGAAGTTGGAGCATCGCTGGGTCAAGTGTATCGAGGTAAATGGAGACTATGTTGAGAAAGAAATAACCACTTTTCTTCACCCTCGACTATTATAAAGAAAAAGGTAAGCTAGTTAGGATCAGTAATCTTTGCTTAATAAATATGTCCTTGGGTGAGTAAAGAAGCTCTGGTCGATATTTATAATATAAATAATTTCAATAACCACATTTCTCTTTTTTGTACCTTCACTTACCTTGTATTCAAACGTCCTGAGCTTCAGAAGCTTTGTAAGATCAGGGGTTTACGAGTACTCGTATTAATTGCTAACCAAGTGAAGTCCAAATTCAAAAAATTTGCCAAAAGTAGTCCTAAACTCTTTCGCTTTAATAGTAAATCTCTCTTGTCTTGGCACACTCCAAACTTCGTAATACCAAGCGGCAATATTCAACTGCGAAATCTTTTGTGTCGTTTAGTGGCGCTTCAAATTGCGGCAATTTAACCTTGTTACGTGTAATTAACTCTTTGGTTTACGAGACATGTCCACAATTAACAAGTCGCACACTGTATTTAGCCTCCAGTGCAGCATAGCCCCCCCTCCCCCCACTCGCGTATTAAAACGCGCGACGACGCAAACAATTCGAAATGCATAAAATGACATATGAACCTCATAATTGAGAAACTTCAAAAGGAGCACAAGACGTGCTGCAACGCGCCGCAATGACTTTTTTCTTTTTTTTTTACTTTGCAGCCATCAGCCGCCGCCGTCGCTACCGCAGTAGCGCAGATGCCGCTCAAAGGCGCTGCGATGCGACGCATAAATTAGCTGCGTGAGTGAAAGAGCGCGCGCCGCCTCGATCGGCATCCATTAAAGTGATCGGCGGCGGCGCGCCGACACACTCTCACACACACACACACGTACATTTTCCGCAATTCAAAAACATTTTGACACTCAGCGTAAATTTGGTTTTTACGCACTAAAAAGGTAATGTGGCATTTGCAGCCGTGGCAGCATCAATTCGGATTCCATTAGCGTAAAGTGTAGAAGTCGCTCTGACGACTGTTGGGGCGGAGGAGGGGAGGCTGGAGAGAATTGCCAATGCTTTTAATGCCGCAACGATAGATCGTAGGCGCGAGCGTGTTTATGTTATAATGAACGTCTTATACGTCCGATACGATACGATCCGTTGCGTTCCATTAGCCACGTTTGGATTTTTGGAATTTTTGACATAACATGTCAGTAAAAATGGAAAGTCATGTGCGGCTCGAATTTGTCGACGTTTTTTCTTTTCTTCCGTTGAGCAAATGAGGAAGAAAATCGTTGGAAATTTTAAGTTATAAACAAAATATGGAAAATTCAAGTTCAATGCTGAGAGAAAATTAATTTTGAACTTTTTTCTTAATATTTTTCTTAAGATTTAAGATTCCCACCGAAGTGCCTGTTGCAGTGACGCTAATCCAAAATGTTGATGGTGCTGGCGGCAGCAGCGGTGGCGACGAGCGGCGGCGGCATCAATGGTTGATTTTAAAAATACATTTGTAAAACATTGCCAAGCAACAATTGTGCTGCTGCTGATGCTGCTGCTGCTTCTCATCAAACGTTTTGTACTCGTAGTGCCGCAACGCGTTACATCGTCTCCGAGTTTGTGTGTTCCAAGTTCCAATAAATTATGCACTTGAAAATATGTCTAAGTGCCTCTCTCCTTTATTTCGCCCAAAACAAAAAAATAAACATTTTCACTTAAGATTTTGTTAAAGTTTCTCATTCGATTGTATTCGCGTACGAGCGTCTTAAGATAGCGCTAAAGTGATTCTTGATTTCTTCTTCTTTGTTGGTGTTAGTGTCAGGAAATGCATCTGGTTCTGCTGGTTGATTAATGTAAGTACATAATTTCAAAAAATGAAGTTCTTCCGATACGGCTTTCATTAACAGATTTACTCGTGTATGCGTGTACGATTAGAATTTAGGAAACGGAAGTGATCGTGAGAACAAAATCATGAATTAGAATTGTGACAAATAAAAACTATATTAAAATTCAAGGTTAAATTAAACTTTAAATTACTTGTAATACATTAACAATTTAACATGTATCAGAAATGATTTTGTCTCTCGTTGAGTCAACTCGACGGTCTGTTAAAATTGTTTTTTAAATGCAACTGTTTTAAAACTTCGAACGTCGCTTTTATTTTCGTTTGAGAGAAATGTGCCACGGAAAGTTGCTAAACTATGGCGAGACACTTCCTGGCAATAGCGATGGCACGGCTAGCAACAGATTTCACTTCAAAAAAGGAAACTATTTAGATACAATAGTTGAAGCTTTGCTAAATGTGTTTTTTACAGCACAAACTCGTATGTGCTATACATCTCTATAATAAGCTGGACTTGTTCTTATAAGGTACTCCCATTTCTTGTCAGTAAAGTGTTCTATATTGAATTTAAATGGGTTAACTGCACTGCAACTATTTTTATTAAATTTTTTCCATGTTTTTGCTTGGAGAATATAGGCTTACGTAATATATGCGATATCTCTTAAACTATGGCTGTAAACACTGGGAAAAACGAGCTTGAAATACGGCGCTGATTTTTTTATATTTATACATATATTTTGTTATACCAACCACGCCTCCTAATGTATTCTTTGTATACTTGATACGTGCTTGAGCTTGGCGAAAATTAAAAAAAAAACTCTATTAAATTTAAGATGATAATTGATTCTCTCACATTGTTAGAGAAAATAATATTCTAGGCCCAATTTTATCTTCGGAATTTTGAAGAGGCTAAAAATAAATGTGGGTGGTTTCGACCTAAAATTTCTCTGAGTCCCAAGTGCGAAAAATTTTCTCAGTTGCTTTAACTTTACAATATCTCATTTCTTTTCGCAGAGATATCTACCTGATATATGCAAAAATTTAATAACATATAGAAAATATATTTTCATAAGGAATATAAATAATTAAAATTGAATAAACACTTTATGTAATGTACATAAATAAATGATTAATATATAATCTTTATCTAAAATGATGATTAAAGACAAACTCGACATCAAAGCAAAAAAATTCAATTTAATTACTTTTCGCTTTCATATACTCGTAACATTCAAACGATTCCAACTGCAGTACCAAACTGCAAGGACGAAACTCCATGAAATACTCCTCCTACATAATCAGCAACAAATGTTGCTGCAAAACGTTGACCACTTGACAAAGCCAAAAGACGGACGCGCAAAGTCCGTCTAAAGCCCCGACATGATGCACACCAACAGCAACAACAAAAAGGCAATAATAAAAGGTGTGAAAATTAAACATTTCAGCAAAAGCATTACAAATTATGACACTTTGGCACGGGTCAACAAGGATCAAGACACGCGCGGATGGACAGCGGGGCTATGGATGGTGCTGCTGCCACGGGTGCGGCGGATTGGTCAAGCGCGCTTCAAATGTCAGCAGGGATTTGCAGCGAAGGACATGGAAATTTTAGCATACTCCTTCGTTTGAACCCTTTCGTGTATTTGTTGGGCAAACGTATGCAAATCTATCTTCGGTTGGACGTCGAAGATTAAAGCGCGATTAATGTCAATTGCGAAACAACAGCAAAAGCAACAACTACAACAACAACAACGATAACACCAAAGTGTCGTCAAGAGCAGCAAGCAACGTTTGCGAAAGTCAGCTTGTGAATAATTAAGCGATAGCGCTGTGATAATGATGGATGGGGCAACGCTCTCCAACTGATACTTGCATACTTTTAGGCGATTAACAATGCTCGCCATGCGAATGTGTCTACTTGCTTTGAAAATGTTCAAACATTTTCTGCTTTAAAATACCCAAAATAAATAAACGTTAACGCTTATTAAAAGCTTAATTTCAAATATCAATTTCACATTAAAATGCATGTTAATGCAACATTAAATACTGTCAAAATCGATAGTAAATTGAAATCATTAACTTTTAACAACTACTTCTGGCATATTTTCTGGGCTGTAAAAAACAACATAAACTTTAGTTACGCTTATTTTTTTGCAATTAAATCTACAAGTTGATTTCTCATTTCTCGCATATTTTCCATTCCATTCCATTATTTTATTTTATTTTCCATTTCCGCCATAAGCGGAAGTAGCTCGATGCGCGCATTCGCTTGTTCAAACTCAATTTTTTTATATTTTTAATCAGTTCTTTTGTTGTTGTTTTTATTGTTATTGTTGTTGTTGTTGTATATTTCATTATGCATTTACGCCAAAGTTATACATGAATTATTTACATATGGCTGCAATATTCTTTTATGCATTTTTAATAACATGCTTTCACACCAACAAAAACAATAAAAGGAGTAAAACAACAACAAACAAAAAAATGAAACAAATAATAATAACAATAAAGTAGAAATCACTTTCGATAATTGCATACGTTGCAGGCAACAACAACAAAAACAACAACAACAAACGAATTACAAAAAAAAAAGACACTTCCCACCGCCATCGTCATTATGCCCGGTAATGTCCTTTCAACTTCCGTTGCATTTATAAAAAACCAAAAAACAGAAAAAACGATACCAACAATACAAATACAACAATGCAAATACAAATAGACCGACATACACAGACACACACACTGCCACACAGAGGCTTACTTACACCATTCTGACCAACAGTGGACATACAGTATATGCGCGTAAAAGCCAAGTTAATAATGGAAAAAAATACGTTTTAAAAAGGTAAAAAAAAGGGTATGAAACGGGTTTTAATACACACTCACTCACACACATACACATTACGTGTAATGTAAGTATTTGAAATCAGACGTTCGCTTGAAAGTTTTGTTTTTAATCATGGTAATATGTCTGGTAGTCTTTGTTTGCGGCTATCATCTACCTAAACTTCCGGAAGAATTTTTTAATTATTATATGCATATATATTTAATATTATATATGTTTAACAAATGGTATTTTAGGTTGTGCATATTTTAAAGTCTCACTTTTTTAAGAGTTTCGAATTAATTCTTTAGATAAAACTGTTCAAACAATTCAATTCTCAAGTTACCTAATGACTTCACTATATGCAGAAAACTCTTTAGAAGGCTTTCGAATTGGTTCTACAAGTTATCTGAAAAGCCGAAAGAGATTATAAACCGTTATGTAATATTTGAGGAGCCTTAAATCAAAAACTGATTAATCCCAATTTGAACAAAACTAATTTTTTGAATTGTAAATTATGTTAATAGGCCAATTCCGGCATTTTGGTGTCAAACAAAAATGAATACTTGATAACCTTCCTGTCACTATTGATTTCACTATTCTGGCAATGAAGTGACATAACAAATAAGATTTTAAAAAATCAAAACAGTGACTTAATAATCCACTAAGTAACAGGAGAATGTTTCTTGTTACCTCCTATTCAGCAGATAACAATTTTGTTCACAATTGTCATCGTTTTAACAATTTGGAATACCAAATGTCAACATTTTTGTCAATCGTTCTCGCATACTGAATGATTCCAACAATAGCTAAAAAGTAGTCAAAGAGGATTCCAAGCTGGTATTGATAAAGACCTTGTGGGTCTATGATCGCCTTCAACCAGTCAGATCCACCTTTTCTAACCTAAATTTAAGCATTGTCATCAATTTTTGAAAATTGTTGCTATGGTTACTTGTTGTCTCGGCGTCCGAATCGGCTTTACTATATAACAAAAGTTAAAAATCTTTGTATTAGGTTTATAAAATTGAAAAATAATCTCTTTTTTTTCCTGACAAATTACCATTAGCAAAAAAAAAAAGGATTACTCTAAATAGTTGTGAGGTCCTTCATATGAAAACAAAGATAAATTGTATGGAATCTCTTGCAATTGCTCATATCGCAATATACCGATTATACCGATTAAAATGTAAACTTTTTCAATTACAAACAAATCGAAAACTTTCTTATCAAAAGAGCTTAAAAAAGAAGATATTTTCGTGTTGTTCTCTCCAGTTTTTTTTTTGAGTTTCCTCAAACTTTTCTTAAGAATTTGTTGGGTTTTATTTTTTATTTTTTTTCACTATTTTTTTAAAATAATTTTCAAGCTATAAGCGGAAAATGTCTGCGCTGGCTGCTTGTTCAGTTGCTATCTCCTAAATCAAAAGTCGCTGAACCGAGACCAAATGCCGCGACTAATCCTTGACACAAAAACAAAAACAACACAATAACTGAGCGATGCCTTTTCGAAGCATGTTTGTAATACTAACAAAAACAACAGCAACAACAAAAAGCAAATTTAAAATTATCGCCTTGCGTGTTGCTCATTTTCAGGATTTTCGGCGATTTTCGTCGTCGGACGTCGTTTGTGTTGTGTGTCTGTGTGTGTGTATGTGTGCACTTTTCCGTAATTCTGTTGACTTAATCCGATTGCAATTGTTCATTTACACGTGAGGATAATGAACGGCTCGCTGCACTTGCCGCAAATAATGTGATGCGAAGCGATGTGATGTTGATTTTGTTGTTGTTGTTGCTGCTGCTGTTGAATTTGTTGTTACTGCTTTTAAGTTATTGTTGTTTTTCAGTAGATTCGGTATTTCATTAGGGATGCAGAATATATAAAAAAAGTCATCTTTAATTTTTCTGATTTTTAAAGCTCCTCATTTTGGATCATAAATTAAAAATTTTATTTATATTAATTAGTTTCATAAATTTTAATAAGTTTAACAGTTTTTGTAATTAATTCGATAATGAACGAACAAAGTATCAAAAGTATCTGAAAAAAGTATCAAAAGTATCTAAAAAATTTATAGTTGATTGCTATATATGTATAAATGCAACTAAAATTTTCTGTTTATACAAAAAAAAAAACACATTTCCAAATTACTTTAACATCCCTGATTTCGAATATTGTACATTTGTTGACCCCAGTAGTTGCCAAAGGTGACAAGTGCCAATTTTACAAATGCTCACTTGAGTGCGCAGTTGACTATAAAATTTGTTTGTTTATATTTTGAAAATTTAAACGTTCAATTTTAAGATGAGAAAATTTATTTTATAAAACAAATAAAATTGTCTCATTAAAAAAAATGTCAACTTGTATGCTTTAGCTTCCGGCACGTGTGCTTTAAGCTTTGCATTAACAAATGCACGGCACGAGCAAATCGTTTGCAGGACGTCGTGCGTGTTGTTGTTTATTATTTGCCATTGTTTTTCTCATTGTTTTTCTTTTTTGTATTTTATTTGTAGATATTTAAAATTTATTACGTTATATAAATTATTGTGAATTAATGCGGAATTCGAATTCGATTTTATTTGCTAATAAATTACAAATTCGCTTTATGGCAATAAATTTTCGGTGGCGCGTTTATTTATTAAAATATTAAATATTCATAAATAAAATCACCTCCGATACGGGCCCGAGACCGAAACCGACAAATGTGCGTAAACACAAATAACCAACAAACCATACACAACAACAACAACAACAATAAAAACAACAACAAAATAATAATAAATGAGGTTAAAAAATAACCGAAAAAGCAACACACTCGAGAATCGAGGGCGAACGTCCACTTCAACTTGAATTTATGCAGTAATTAATCAAAAAAATCCAAACTAAACTAAACTAAAGTAGAGTAGAGTAAATCCAAGCGATACTTTTCTGTATCTGCGAGAACAGTTTTTCCCTTTTTCCATTCACTTTTTTTTATATATAATATTGTATGTAATTTTTGTTGTTGTTTGACTAGATAAACATCGCAACTATTTAAGATACAGCCTAGCGATAAACAATAGCAACAACAAACAACACTACAACAACAACAACGAAACAAGCGAAAATAGTAACAAAATTCCAACACATTTATCATTTTTAGCGCATTTTCGATTTGTTGTAGTGGTGGAGGGCGGGGGCTGGGTGCTGGTGCGATGGGGATTGTTCAGGCAAGTAGCTTGTTTGTGCCGCGCGATAAATTAAAACCATGTAAGCGTATAATTAAACGCGTTTTGGCGCGCGTTGTCAGCGAGTCGCGTCGCGTTGAGTCGCGTTGCGTTGCGTTGCGTCGACCGCAAGCGACACAGTTTATTATCACGCGCGAAACATCAATTTGCGAAAGTCAACAACAAAATAAATGCGAGCGAACGGTTTCCAAGAAATTCGTGTCTGTGCAGTACGCAGCAATATCGTAGCATATGTTTAGGCGTATTTGCGTATGTGTTGTGAAAATATTTGCGAGGCAGTGATAATTTTTGCTTGAATTCCAATCTGCTTTGGCGTTTGGTTTATTTGTCGTTGTTGTTGTTGTTTTTATTGTTATTGGTGGAATGTGCTGTTAATTTAATAGTGTTGTAATGATTTTTGTTGTTTCCGTAGTAATTGGAATTTGTATTTTTTTATCGAAGCACTTCAGCGTAGAGGTAAAAGCTTTAAATCACTAATAACAACTTTAGTTTTACTATAAGGAAGCAATTTATTGAACAAGCGAACAACTATTTGACATCCTTTGACTTCTATCCTTTCTATAAAATTGCACAAGAAAAGGTCATGTCAATATCAATTTTCTCGGAATATCAATTATTTTCTGTCAAAATTTGTTGAGAAATTTAGTCAATTGATGTTATTGTGATGTATGTACATTGCAATAGCAATTTTTAATATCAATTAAAAGTAATGTAATATCAATTATAATATTAATTTATTTAGGTCAAATTATACACAAATTTTTACCAGTAAAAATATCAATAAAACCATGGAAAGTATCAAATTAGTAAAAAGTAAATCCATTTCTTATCCATTCCATTCTATCGACTTTAACCCAAAAAATGTGTAACCCCTTACTTGCACTTTTTTGAAACACTTCTGAAGGGATAACAATAGTAAAAAAAAATGCTTATCGTATTAAGTTCAATCGATTACAACAATTAAAATTTGGTATCCCCTTTTGGTTCCCCTTTTGAGACGCCCATTAAGGAAAAATCATTTCTCAAGTTCTATCGATTCAAACAGGAAAAATGTGTCCGCTTTACAAAAATAAAAAAAAAACAACAAATAATTATAATTTTTCATTAAAAAATTAATGCTTATATCGTCAACAGATTTTCATTAGATATTCATTTTTAATTACAATTGAAAAATTCAAAAGTAATGAAATTATTGAGAGATATAATTAACTATTAATCATCTCATTACTTTTGAATTGAAATTAAAAAAAAATATTCAGATTTCATTACATTTTTCAATTATAATGAAATGTCACTTGTCATTATCATTACTTTTTAAATGCTAATGCAGTTATCAATGCATTTTATAATATTTGTTCACATCTCTGGTATAAGTAATCATGATAAAATAATATTGTTATTGTAAAAATTGTACAATAATGTTCGTATGTAAATATTGTTGCATTTGAATATTGTACAATATATGATAACTCTGAATAATACATACATTTCAACACTTCAATTGAAGAACGCTCATCAACCTTCGTGACATAAACCATAAAATATGGTATAACGAAATGTCTTCGCTTACGAGAGACGTTCCAACATATGACCGAGGACGACAAAGACAACGACGACGACGCCGACAAATTGAACGAAAAAACCCCAGCTCAGATCCAGGAAGAGTGACATCAAGTTAAAGACACACAAATAAAAGTAAATGTAAATGTAAATGTAAGACTTGCATATACGGCAAACATTCATGGCAAACGCTGCGCGTGTGTAAGTTTGCATCTTCGTATTGGATTCGCATGAAATGGAAAAAATTACATTAATTATTCATGCGTTCTTCATTCATTCGCTCATGTAAGTTCTATACATTTATTTTCTTCTTTTCTTTGTAATGTATTTCTTTTTGGCATTTTGCATGTGTATTTGCATGTATGTGTACATTTAATCATGAAACGAAGGAAGAATCCTGTAGATACATTTCATATTTGCCTGCCATGCATGAATTTTCGTTTTTCAAGCGTTTCCATTTCTTTATGATGTTGTTGTTTTTTTATAGTATGGCATATAACAATTTCATTATGATTCCTTTATTTAAATTAAATACACTTTTAAGGCATATATTTTATTCAGTAGATACATTAAATTGATATGCTCTTATTTCGTAGATACATGTGGTATCTCATAGGTGCAACGATTTCTATAATTAAATTGCGTGCATGTCAATAAGTTTTCATGTTTTTGTCAAAAGTTCTTCGAGCTTCTGATTTAATTTCATGCCTCGTCATTTTGGCCTACTCACTCCAACCCCCCTACCCCCCTCCCGCCCCTCATTGAAAGTGTTTACTTTGGTAATTGGGCACATACTGTGTTGTGCGTTGAGTGGCTCGAGGTGTTAGCGGCGACAATGTGTCGCCTTTAGCCAACAATAGAAAAATATAAAAAAATAGCAGCAGTCGGAAATGAATCGACATACAAATGATAACACTTGGTGATAACAACTGTCGGTTGTTGTCGCAGATACTCGAATTGCAACAGCAGCAGCCCAAGTGTTTGCCTGTGATAGTATGAGTATTTTCATTATTGGTATAATATTATTTTGGCTTGGTATTAAACTGAAGGACAAGAGATTAACTGTCGCATGTCACAACTGCTGTGATTAAAATAGATTGATGAGGTTTCTGTTTTTTATGTATGATACATGCACTGGAAGAAGGCTAATTTGCCTACATCGGAGAGAGTTAACTGAAAATTAACTGAGTTCGTGGGCGATTTTATTTTTGTACTGTAGAATAAACCTTGAGAACCTAGAAAGTTTCTTTTTTGGGGTTAAGTTCAGGAACACCCCCAAACGTTGCTTGAAAAAGGATACATTATTTATACTCAGTTAAGGACTCTGATCCCAGAATGAAAAAATAAAATCATATGAGGAAAACATTTTCTTTTTGGAAAAATGATAGAAAACGTTAATCGAATTTGGGCAAACATTTTTGGAGAATAAAAGTCATATATCGAATTAATCAAAGTAGTAATAATAGTCAGGAAAAATTCTAAAGAAACACGAAATTAAGAACAAAAAAATAACCAAAATATTTAATTCCTTATGCCTAAACGAATTCAAATTAAAGTTTTTACTATAAATATCTTCGAAAGTATAGTGTAAACAAGTTTTAAGTTAATGGAAAAAGAAAGTTTGAAACTCTCTTCTCGTTTTTAATTATCAAAAACAAAACTAAAATTTAGGTACCAAATTTTGGAAGATATTTTCGAGTATAAAATCAGATTTGTAACTAAAATTCGTTTCTGAAGTATAATAAGTATGTGAAATTAAAAAAAAAAACTGAATAATAAAAAGGCAATAATACAAATAAAAACACAAAGCAAACACAAAAATAAAAGTAAACGAATGAAATATTTTTCGAGCTTTTGATGAGTTTGAATAATTGAGAGAGTGTTACAATCACTTTCGTAATTTTTGACAAGAAAACCAAGCGTTCAATTACTGCAGGTACCTCTAATTGTTTTCCATGGCTTAGAAAGCAAAAAAAAAAAATAAGAGAGATAAAGATAGAAATACAAATTGTAAAAAAAATTAAAAAATGCTCATCTAATTTTATTGAGTCCAAAACAAAGAGAAATAATATATTTGAATAAAAGAAAAAGGTTAATACAATGCTAGTAAAGCCTTAACAGATTCGTTGTATAAACAATATTAATGCCAAGATTACAAGTCCAGAAAAAGGAAAAGGAGTAAGAAACTTGCTGTGTTCACAATCAAACCCACCGAAAGGAATTGTGGTAAAGATTATTTGGGATCTAACCTTCAAATATGCCCGTGAAACTTTTTGAATCACTTAGAAATGAAAAAAAAAAACATACAGATGTCAAACTGGTCAAACACTCGCTGACCAACAAAAAAAATAGTTTTTTTCATTATTAAAAGCTGACTTGATTTTGCGTTCCAGCTTAAAAAAGAGGAATTCAAAATTGTATTGTTTAAAAAGTTTTTTAAGCTGATAAGAAATGTTTAATGATTATTTCTTTCCTTCAGTGTACGTTACAAAAACAAATCAATTTTGGAATTTAAATACAACAACAAACATAAAGCCTTAATTACCGCCGTGGGCCACAACTTCAAGTCATAATTCAAAGTTTTTGTTCGGCGGTTTCTATAATAAAAACAAAACTAAAGCAAAACGTGAAATTCTGAAATTTATCTTTTCGTGTCATCGTAAGGTCATCCTTGCACGCAATCCTTACAACAACATCAACAACAACAGAAAGGCAAAAAGCCAAAACCGGACACCATGGCACATACACGCACGCACGAATACACGAGCGTACGAGTGATCCTCCACCAAACGCCGCCAACACAAACCAATTGACTTCCGCTGGCACGCTGAAGCGCTCGCTGACGCAGTATCCTGTCGTGTTGCGACGCTAAAAAGCGTTGCATAAGCGCAGGCGGCAAAGCGACCATCTGCTTATCGCCTTGACTCATCTGCATGAGTCTTGCCTCGTTTGTTTTTTTTTTTGTTGTCTTTTTGTTTTGTTTTTGCTAGCGCGTTCCTTTGTCCAGTTCAGTTCTGTTCGACAGCAAATGCTAATGTGCTGCCAACACGACACGCGTGCATCCCGGACACAACATTAGACGGATTGACCAACATACGCGCGAGCCCAGAGCCCAACCGGACCGGTGGAAGTGAACCGATAAAACAGAGAATACCAAACTACAACGCAACGGTAAACAAATTAAGGATGTATCCGGAATATCGCTGGCGGAAGTCAAAGAAAAGAACAAAGCGCGGACAAAAAAGGACGAAAAAAATAAACAAAGCAGAAATTAAATCTTCCCCCTGCGAGTGGGAGTCAATATGAATATAATTTATATACAAACATAAACCGTTTTTTTTTTTGTTTAGCTTTTTAGCACAACAACAACACAGAAACCGGAAAAGGCGCGAGTTTAGGTGTTCTCGAGTCAGGAGTTGTGTTGTGGCCTCGCCTTGAAGTTTGTTTCCTGTTTCTTGAAGAACAAAAAAATTTAATTCTAGAGAAGACAAAGGTTCAATATGCTGCCTTTAAATTGAACTTAATTTTTAACTACAATTAAACAATCACGACTAAGACCACCTTAGACTTATTTAATCCTCAAAAAAGGAAACCTGGCAGGGAAATACTGAATATATATAAAAAAATAAACTTTCAATTGAAGACCAATTTTTTTTGGGCAACGATTCCAATTAACTTTGAAAAGGAAATTATTCCAAAACGATGTCCTTAATTTAGCTGCACTGTTTTAATTTCAATTGTCTGCATTCATGGCCAGAGCAAGTCGCGTTGACTAACGTTTTTTTTTTATGGGCAACAATTAAAACGTGGTCAGATTGGTAAACGAGTTCAACGCACGCAATTCTCTATTTTACTTGCTTCTTCACCGGCGTTGGACATAATTATAGAACCCACATTTCGGGGGTAAAATCGTGGTGCTCAATCGGGGATGTTGTGTTTTGCCTTTTGTTCTGTCAGAATTTTGATTGAGCACACGCCAGAAAAAACGACTTTGCGATATATCGACTGACGGACTGACTGACTGACGGACTGACTGACTGTCTGTAGGCGTACTTTACTGCTTAGTCATTTGGCAGTCTTCTAATGTCGATGTAAAGAGGTAAAAAGCACATTTATTTTTAGAATATATAAATAGATTAAGTTAGCCAGCAGTTCGTACTAAATTTATCACTAATGACTCTCTGGCAACGAGAAGTTGGGAACAAAATTCGAATTTTAATTAAAGTGTTGGTAAGTCAACTGAAATATTTTTCAAATATTAAATAAATTAAGTCAACAACTTTTTGTATGGGTTCGAAAATTATCCAATCGGCAAAAGATGTGCTTAAGTGACCTGTTAGAAGACCTTCCTCCTATTTCGCTTCTTTTTCCGATTTCTTATTTCGACGGGCTAGTACAGTACCAAAGCACTAAGTCCATATGGCCATTGAACTCAAACCCTGGATAGTAACGGAATACGAAATTATAAGGATAGGAAAGATATATTTAATTGAGAAGAGAAGGGAGTCATTAATCTCTAAACTTTTTTGCTTCATGATTTAAGTTTAAAAGATTAGGGATATAAAGTCAGATTGCTCATACTCAGCACATCACTAATGAGAGTTAGAATGTCTCTTAGAAGAGCCTCAAGAACATTCCTTATAAATGATTAAAATATTATAAATTTTTTGCTTCCAGTTCCACAGTTTGGAAACTTTTCGCAATAATTTATACATTTGCAAAAATTTGTTTTGTTGTTTTTTTTTTAAATGCTTGACTTTAATTTAGGGTGCTCCCTGCTCCTGTCGCTCCTGCTGCTGTCTTTTTGTTGTTTTGTTTAACTTCCTCTCTCAATTATTTATAATTGCTTTTTTTCGCGCTGTCATTTCAGAATAAAGTCTAAATTAAACAATACAAGCGAACCTGTCCCTGTCCCTTTTCGCAACAACAACAACATCCTCTGAATTATGAAGAATTACACAGAAGAAGTGGAACTGAAACGGTCGGTGGATAAAGTAAAAAATCAAAAGCAGAAAGTAAAAAAAAAAATCACCGGCATTGTCCTCGCTCGCTGCAGTCAATGAGAAATGAAAATTGCGAGTGACTCCATAAATGTCATCCCTTGTAAAGCTCAAAATTAATTTCGTGATTTCGTCCACATTGTGGCTGTTTAACGGTTTGGCACATTGCAATTACTGCAAAACGAGCACGTCACCTCACCTCACCTCACCTCGACTCACGTCACGTCGAACGGCGAACGTCGAAAAGGATTTCCTTTTTCCTTTGCGACAAACCAAACAACACGCAAGACAATGCCAATGATATTTTTTTGTTGTTGTATACGATTTCAGTGATTTATTTACGTTTATGTCATAACGTCAGCAGAAGAGAATAAGCCATGATTAATGTATTCGAATAGATGATCGGAAATGCTTCCGATATGCCAAGGTAAAAACTTTAAATTTTAAGGTTTTTAAGTAACTGTTTGCACCTGTAAATGAAACATTTTATAAGTTTTTTTATAACTTTACATTTGCGGAGTTTTTATTTAACCACCGATAAATTATCTTTAAGATACAAATGAGTTTTTCCAGGTGTTATTTAAGTTAAGGACAGTTCCGAACTGAGCCCCAACTCTTAATGGAAAAAAAACCATTTTTTAAGTGCTTAAAAAACCTTTTATGATAAAACAAAATTTAGTTTCTTATATAACTGCAACCGATATGCAACATATTTACAACTATTTACATAGTTCCATTTCGCATCATATGCCTATAGTCTGCCTCCTAGTCATTTGTTACACTTGCAATTAAAAATTTACTAGAAAAGTCTAAAGCAATATCTCCAATGGTTTTTAAAATAAGAAAAATTAATAATTACCAGTTGTGGACATGGTCATTCACTTCAAAATCGAATCAGTTTGTCTAAAGTGTACATTTGTTCGTGTTCAAAATTTCAGCTCAGTATCTCTAAAGGTTACCACAAGAAATGATGACAAACAGAGCGATTGACCGAGTTCGACTGAGTTTTTAATTCTGAACGAGAATGTACATTCACTCGTATGTCTATATCTATCTTGAGTATTGCTCCATGTTGCAAGCATCACCCCCGAAACAATATGCTCCACTGAATGGTGCATTAAAAATCCTTATTTTCCGTTTGAAGTGCTCCGAACAATGGACAACAGCAATTTCTATAAAAATTCACGTTGCATTATTCTGGTTACAAAAAACCAAAAAGAAAATAAAGAAGAAGAGAAAAAAATAACGTGTAATGGGGGCGTGTAGGATTTTGAAAATTAAAAACGACAAAAGTGCGCTGGACAGAGATTTTTCACTTTGGAATGGGTCGGTCGGTCGGTACTTGTGTCGTGTGCATGCGACGAGAACGACAGAACTTCTTTTCTTTCTTGCCATTGTCACACTCAGTGTGGGATGTGAACTCATCAGAACGCTCTGGCCATTGTTGGTGTTGTTGTCGCCGTTGCCGCCGTTGCAGCCGCCGACGCGCTACAATCCCAAAACTCAAAGAAGCAGAAAAGAATTGTGTCACACCGAAACGAGTGATTTCTTTAGACGTTTTTACTTTCGTGTTTTTCTTTTACATTTTTCTCGTTTTTTTTTTGTTTGTTTTTTTGTTGACTCTTTTTTTAGAATTTTTTAATCCTGCCATATGGACTTTAATTCAGGTTCTCTCAAGGGTGGAATCAGGCGAATAATGCTAAGCAGTGGCAAAACAACAAAAATAAGTTGTGTGACAGATTGAAGTCACTCAACTCGAATGAAATGCGACATTCGCGCGTAGAGTGCCGTGTTGCATGTTCCCTACCTCCTGCACGCTGCTTTACCCCACCACACCCACCACCCCCAAACACACACACACACATTCTGCTTCTTGTTCGTCTTCTTGACGATTTTTTATACGTAGTTATTGTATGTGGATTTTTGCACTGATTGTCTGCGTTCCGAGACAATAAATCAAACAATTCGCAGGCAGAGACGACGACTTCTTAATTCCAAATTGAAATGGAAAAATTGGTGTTGCCGAAGCAAAAGCCAAGTGTTCCATTGCATTCATTTGGCATTTGTTCTGGCCTCAAGCAATCAGTGGAATTGTCTGTTTGGGTGTGGGCGGTCCCGAATTATTCGCTTCTTTGGGGCACCTGTCGCATGAAAGGTATAGATGGAATTTTCTACATATTCATAAAGAATGGTCCTTGGTTTAAAATCCGACTTGTATCGGAAACGGAAAGATGTTCGATTTGTTGGTATTCGGTATTTAGATTTTGTAAATTTAACCACGTGATAATACGGTCTCTCATTCTCACTGCCTCCGTCGTCTCTATATATAAAGACTTATCTGGGGTTGTTTTTTGTTAGATGGTCTGTGTAATCTCTCGACTATCACAGATCAAAGTTAAAGATCTTTTTCGCTTCGGGTTTGGCGAGTAGGAAAAATGGGTTGACCTGATCCTTTGGTTTGAATTACTGCATGAAGTGTGTTGGAATGCCGACAGTCACTTAAACTTAGCCGAACCTAAACATACATATTTGTATGTTTAGGTTCTTTATGGGTTAACACTTTTATTCCTTAGTTTAAATCTTTATAATACAAATTTGTTTATAACAAAATCCGTACGAATGAACTTACCAATTTAAAATATTAAATGATGGAAAATTCTTTTTGTTTTTGGTGTTACTTGATATTTATTTAAATCCATGAAAATATATATGCATGTATGTATGTATTATGTATATGTAAAACAGTAGTATGAGGTTTACAATATTTATGAGTTAAATGGTTTTTTTTTCATTTCATAACGAATTTTCAAAATTCATTAACAAACAAAGTAAAAAAAATAGGAAAACGATGTTAATACAAAATTAAATATAATTATGAGTTTTTTTTTTTTTTGTTTATATATATATTATATAAATTAAGTAAACAAAAATTTTACTATATGTAAGCGAAAATAAAGTATAAAAAGAAGCAGAGTGACGAGACGTCAATCGAATCGAGATTTCTTCTACACACTGGAAGCAAAAAATAATACTACATATGTAAGTATATGCATAAGTATATAAAATGTAAATAGTAAATAGTACGAGAGGCGTCAAATAAAAATAGCAGCAATGTGTTTGTCTCAACTACAATTGTAAATAAAATATAAATATATAATATATGTATATAACTACTTTACATAGTTTAATGCAGATTTCCTTTCTTTAGTTGTTCATTTTTTTGCTAATACAAAAATAAAATCATTTCTTCATGCGAATGTAAGTTTTTTTTTTCATCTTCTTCTTCTTCTTCGTCTTCTTCTTCGTCTTCTTCATGTTTTCTTCAAAGTATATTATCACGTTTTGTGGGCATGTAAGTGTGGTTAATAAATTTATTTAATATCATAAATATTTTTTTTTTTTGTTCTTTTTTTATTATTATTATTTTCATAAAAAGTTAATTGGTGCAAAATGACGTCATTTCAATAATGTGCTTGTGAAGAGTGTTTTTTTTTTAATTTTAATTTTTTTTTTTAATATTTTGTTGTAGTTGTTGTGTGTTTAAAATTGTTAGAATTGGAGTAAAAAGGCAGTCACATTAGAAGCGTCTGACGCGGCATTCGTAGACAACAACGGTCAGTTCAATAGAACAGTTTAGGGTTTCTCCTTAAGCAAAGCGACCAAATGATTCTTCTTAGCCTTCTCCGATTTGCTATACTCGTCCAGAAACTGAAAATCGCATTTTGAACAAAAGAAAAACGTGTAAAAAAATTTTATTAAAAACAAAAGAATCCTTTCAACTTACGTCTAGATTGAAATCACGTGATATCACATTGCGTGCAGCCTGATTTTGGAACGTAATGGTGACTAGGCAAGGATAAACGACCACATTCAAATGTTCAGGTAGTTTGGTTAAGCTCTTAATTATAATGGAACATTGTTCGGAGATCAGCAGATCCTTAAAACGCAGAGGAACGATTGTTTAATTGTTTAAGAGTTTAGTTAGGGCAGGACTTACTTGATTCTTTCGATTGTTGGCACAGAAGAAACCAATTGTCGCTATCAAATCAATGATCACAGCTTGCGTTTCACTGTTCTTGATCGCGGCACACTTGTTGCCGCAGTAATTCAACAGTATCGTGACTACATCTAGGAATTTCAACGAGAGCGCCTCACCCGACATCACATCCTGCAAATGCAAATTTTAGTCATATATAGAATTAAATTTAACGATATTTTGGATTTCTATTGATTATACAGTCGTGTCTGGATATTAGGAAACTAATTATTGCAAGGACTGTTCACTATATCCGGGTTGTACACTCTTTCAAGGTGGACACTTGTTGTTCTTGCAATCAGAAATTGACTTTTGGACCGCCTCTTCACGTGGAATTCGATAAAATATTTTTCACTTTAAACAATTCTTCAATAAGTAAACATTTATAAAAAGTTCCTTCGATATCAAAAATTAAGTTGACTTTTGAACTTTAACAAATCGTAAGGAAGTTGTTAAAAAAACTTCGTAAATGAATCGTTTTTAGAATTCGTTAATGAATATTCTTTAACGATTCGCCAAAGATATCGTTTGCGAACTAGTTTCAGAAACGAATTTTAATAATTGCTAATGAATCAGCCATCGCGATTCGCCCTTTGATTTGTCTGCCCAGCCTGTCCTAAGACGGATTTCGTAAAATTTCAAAATTTTCCGTCGAGTCCCTAAATTGGTAAAATCTAATTTCGAAAAAAATGCTCTCAACGAAATTAAATTTAAGCGTTTCTTTTCCATAAGTAAAACTGATTAAGTCTGCAACCTTCGATTGGTTACTTCTGCTTTTTCTTCCCTTTAGCGCCTAAATTCAAATAAACTTCGCCCAACCACAATCAAGTGTCCACAAATGCTTCAATGACAGTTCGATTGCTTTGCCCCTCGATACTGTCAAAAGTTATGCAAAGGTTTTTTTTTTTTGTTTTTTAAAAATTTTGTTTGTTTTTGTTTTTTTGTTTTTTGCATATAGAAAGAAACTGTTTTGCATTTGCGGAAATAACTTCTTGAAAAGTCACTTGAAAACAAAGCAAAAGCGTCACACTAATTTTCAACTTTTCGAAAAATGTATTTTTACCCCTGCGCAGAGACAGACAAATTTTCACTGTTGCCTTTGTTGTTGTTGTTTTTTTTTTTTTTTGCTAAACTTTCCTGTGTGTTCCTTTCGTCTTTTTTTTAATATCGCAGCGATTTCACGTTCGAAAAACTTCAAGAGAGCAAAGCAAAGATTGTGCGGATGAATTTTTTTTTTTTGAATTCTCGGTCGGTTTGGTTTAAGTTGGCTCAAGTCGACGACGATTTGTTTGTGCACACCAAGCGGAGTCAATAGAACAAACAAACGAAAAACAAGAAAGAGAAAAAAAACGGTCTGCATAAACAATTCCAATTCATTCTCGGTTTGTCTGTTGGAGAATTCCGGTATTGCATTTCGATAATGTTTCGACTTTCGATTCGGAAGGAGGTTAAAATTTCGGGTTCATTTTCACCTCCTTCCGTACAGCTAATAAATAGTTTTACCTAATTTAAATAACACGTTAGTTGGGATTCGAACCTGAGTACTTTAGGAGTGCTAACTATAAGTCTGACTTTGCCCAGTAAGCTATGAAGATTGAAATGGAAATAAATTTACATTCTCAATATTAAGATGCAGAGAAGAATTCTTTATAACATTTACTATTGCCCCATCTTTTTTTTGAAATTGGAACCTAATTATTCTAAACTAACACAACTAAACCCGTTCCAGTCAAATGAAAATTATTTTGTTTTACATATTTAAAGTTTTTTACTAAAAAAAATTAATTTTTACTTTATACTCAACCCGCTCAAATAATTGTTTTCATATGACGCTCCCATAAGTAAAGTTCCCAGGCATGTGCTAATCCAACAAACCACTCGATTCGTTAACGATATCGTTAGCGAATCTCAATTTTATATGAAAACGACGCTTGCTCGGGATATTTGTGTTTAAGTTAAATGGGTATGACTGTTCTTTGATGTCGCCTTTTAAATTGAAAGCTTAAAAGGATCTTTCCCACGTATCACCATAATTTTTACTTAATTTTACAAAAAATTGTCAAATGATATTTTTAATTTAAATCCAACATGGCGTATATTATGCCACCAAAAACACATTGAAAAAAACTTTTAAATTTCTTTAAAACTTTTCCACTTTTCTGTTTGATTCAAAATATCAATTAAAAATTATCGAATATGGTTGCCAACAAAAAAACCGAACCTCAATTCCAACCAAAATGCAAAATATTCGAACTTCAAGGGAATCTGCGCTGTGTTGTTGTATCGTTATTTAACATCTTCTCAACCAAATGAAATATTGACATTAGTGCTATGCTATGGTAAATCTGTCAGATGCTGTTGCCGCTGCTGTACAACTTTTGTGGGGAATAGTATTTGAATTTAATATGAACCGCTCCAATTGCCGCATGTTAGTGTATCGGTTGAAGGTTGAAGAACCCACATATACGCTGCAAAGTGATGGTGTAGATTTAGGGAAATTGTGTGTGTGTGTTGCTGTGTGTGTGTGTCTTCGTTGAAGTACTTACACGCGTCGAACAATCAAACGTCAAATCAACAACGAACTAAATTCATTCGCGACATTTCTAAGTAAAATGTCAAAATATTTACTTTTGGTAACGGAGAGAAACGTCAACGTCAACGTTTGTCGTTCGTTCGCTCGTTCGTTCGTTTATGTTAGTTTGCTAGCTATAAGGTAGATTGGTTTGGATGACGGCGGTTGACTCTTCGGTTGGATGATGGTTCGATGTAATTTCAACAGCACACACTCTACGCACACACACACACACACTACCAACACCACCATATACACACTCATACTAGACGCGCGATTGTCGCCGATTGACATTTCACAGAATGCAAATTTCGAACAAGTGACATATTTCAATTTTTAATTTGTTACTTCGCGTGTTTTCAGCGCGCGCGCAAATTTTCAATTGACGTCGTTTGCACATTTGCTAAGGAATGAATTTTCACATGGCGCTGACGCTTCTGTTGGTGACGGCGCTGGAAGCAGCCGCGCTACTGGCATTTGAATAAATAATAAAGTGTATTTTGCAGATTTTAGCAAATTTTAGCAAATGGTGTCGCTTGGGTAAAAGTGTAAAGCTGAGCAGCTTAACGCTGAAGCAATGATTTAAGTTGCGGTCTCTTAAAAACGATTTAATTGCGAACATCCAAATTAGGTTTCAGTTAGAGTTTCGCTCTTAAAACAACATTTTTTTTGTGGTATTAGATTTAGTTAAAAGTACTTATTCGATAACCCGAATAATTAATTGGGATATAGAAAACAAATCTAACTATTACTAAATTATTATTATTATTATTTGTTTTCCCCACTGGTGTCCAGTATAATACATATGGCAATTCTTTACTTTTCACTCTAAGAAGTACTTATTATTCCAATCAAAGCTGGCCTGGTAATATTTTAAACTTCTCAATTATCTGTCGGGTAAATATTGGGCACAAAATGGCATGTGGCAGTTAAAAAGACTCATTGACCCTTTGATCAAGGTTGTAGCTAGTCCAAACCTAAGCAGAAGATACGTGTATATTAAACTATACTATCAACAGGAACTATTAACAAAACACTGTAAACTTAATTTTACCATCTGAACAAAATAGGTGTGGTAGAAAACGATTCCTGCCGACACAGCCAAGAGGAGCAGGAAACAGCAGAACATGTTCTCTACACTTGTCAAGCAGACTACCGCCTAGGTACTAGGCAGTGCGATTCTAGTTCCCAATTAATAAATTTAAATAAGTCCACATCAGTTACAAAATTTATAAATAGTCTGGAATGAGGCTGTGCAATAGATCCTTCAGGTCGCGATACTCCTACAGGCTATCTTAATAATAAAAGGAACACAATTTTTTTAGTTTATGTATTATAAGAATCGGTTAATGGTCGGATAGTTGCATTGTAATTATTGAATAATACGAATAATTAATTAGGTTATCAAAGATATATAGCCTAAATGTTGTTGTAAATCCTCCACTGGTATATACGACCCATTGCAGCTGTAGCAACGTGATTTATCGTATCATCTTATTTACGAATTTCGGAATTACGTCCTCTCCTCGCTAACGACTACGCGTTTTTGATTACTGGCTGACTGGCTGGCTAGTAAGCTGGGTGGCGGACTGACGACTCCTGCCACTGGTAAGTGTCAATATTTGTTTAAGTTGTATTTGCTTGTTATGCCAAATGCTTGTTTGCGTATCTTTTCGAACGTTGCGTTGCGTTTCGTTCGTTTATTCGTTCGTTCGTTCGCTACGCTATCTGGTGGCGAGTGTGTAAACTAATTTAGATGGTACACAATGCACAATACGCCGCTCGATAAATTACCGAAGCGCGAAAACCAATTTTTCGGGGGAGGTTGTTGTGGTACAGCGTCATGTCGTCCATTGTCCGCTTCACAAACGTTCCAAACAAACGAATAATCGTTTTGAAACATTTCCATTAACTGTTTTCAGGAATACAACAAAGTTATAATTTTGAAACGTGAAGTTGGCTGCGGGCTACTATAACTTTCAAAGTCAACTTCGAAACTATTTCTGTTACTTTCCAGAAGGCTTAAAAAATGTCTGGTTCCTAAGCCTTGACGACCCACAGGAATTTTTCTTTATTTCAAGAACTTCAAAGTCGAGTAGTGGGGCTTCAGTCTTCCTCAACCAACTTAATCCTAGTAAAATTTGCTACTGCATAAAAATTCAAGTGATATCCAAATAAACTTGATTCCGAATCTTTCTCGTAATCGAAATTACTTTTTTTGTTTTTCGCAATCAAATTTCTCGCATCACTAAGACTAAGACCTGCCCACCAGCCCCCTCCCTTTCGCATTTTAAATGTTGGTGGCGCAACAAAATTCGGTACTTGTATTTGTTTTAAATTACCGCAAATAGATAAGTGCGCATCCAGGCGTGCTACTTGCCACACAGTAGAGTTGCGTCAAACGGGCGGCCGGACGGACGGACGGGCGGGCGGCGGCGGTACGGATGCGTCGTATTTGCCTTTTTGCGTGCTTCAAAATAATTTTCGAAATTCTTGCAATGTACGCACAGCTCGGCGGCACAGCTCAGCACAGCACAGCACAAACTTCATTGTTGAGAGCAAATAATTTTATTAGGTTTTAATCAGAAGCGAGCGAGCAAGCGAACATTGCGAGCAACTCAATTTCGAGTTGAGTTGAGTTCAGTTTTTGAACAAATATTGACATTATAAAATGAAAATTTTCGGCGTCGGTTGTGGTTGTTTTTCGTTCGAGTGCTTTCGAGTAAATTCAACCAATTCTAGCAGATTTATTTTTTAGTTTTTTTTCTTTTGTTGCTTTTGTATGTATATATTTCCACTTCTTGTTTTCGAAAAGTTTATTTTGGAAATTTACGCCCACTTAATGCGATTTTAAATGATGAAATCGCTTGATTCGTTGGTAAGAGTTGATTTTAATCAACGTTCAACTTGTCAATAAAGTTTAATAAGTATTTAAGATTTTGTTCTACAGTATTCACCGCTTAAGTGTGGGTACTTAAGCGGGTTAGGCACTTAAAAAATTCCTCTTACGTACTTCAAAGTAGAATTTATTTAAACCAGCGCATAATTAGCTCAAGGTAATTAGTTAAACCCGCATAAGTAACTCAATGCAGTCATGGAAACCCGCTTAAGTGGCCGTAGATACAAAAGTAAAACAATTTGTTTATTAAAATTAAGTAAAATTAACGATTGCGATTGACGTTAGTGATGGCAAGTATGAAAAATTATAGATTTTTGAGTTTTTACTAAGGTTGCCATATTAAAATTGTTCGAATTCAAATGTGCACTTTAGAGGGAGGAAAATTTAATATAAATTTGTAATTAAAGTTTAAGACTAGTGGGGAGGAAAGTGGCTGAGGCACATAAGCAGGAAGCTCTAAAGAGCTTAAATTAATATTTAAAATATGAAAAAATAAAAATCAAAAACATTTGGTACTTATGAGTGGAGGAACGTTAGTGGGGAATACTGTGCAAATTAATGGTAAATATGTTTGACTAAAGAAAAACGCCTCTGTTTCATTTAATTCAATTAAAAAAGATCGTCTAATTTGTAGTGCAAAAATAAAATAAAATGTTGACTTGGGTTTTATTTATTCGTACCTACACAAATAAATTAAATGTGTATAAAATGTGATTTTTATTTTCCTTTTTATTGCTTTTCTACTTGCTACTCAAATACGCTTTTTTTTTTGGTTGTTCACGTCCTTAGGGGTTCGAAATTGGCCCAAAGTAAACTAACCAAACCAAAGGCAAAAACAATGTAACCCCATTTATTTGCATTGACTTAATTAGGACGTTTTGCTCAATTTTATTTTTTTTTGTTGGGCTATTTTTGTTTCCTGCTTTTCGTTTTGTGAGTTTTACTTTTATCTTTTCTTTACCAATTAATTTTACAATGTCGACACACACTCAAATACGAAGTATTTACTTAAATCGTTTGTACAATATTTTGGGGTTACACACTCATCAGGATTTTTTTTTGCAAAAAAGGAAGTGATTTGTTAGGAGGTGGAAACCAATTTTGATTAGCATTCAGATTGGTTTTAGTGGCGACCATTTAATCAGTGATCTTAGTTTCGAAACACACTCGAAACAAAGAGTAGACAAATGTAACAGCGACATTCTGTATCTCAAACAATCAATCGACTTAGAAAATTCACAAACTTTACATTTCCAATCAGCTGTTATCGTTTTAGAAATGAAATAAACGCTTATTTCGAGAGATAAGATGATATATATCGTTATATAACTTATTCATCGAGTTGACTGGTGTTCTACGCTCAATAAAAATGTGACTAACTAACTTAACCAACTGGACAAATTTATTTTTTTCTTTCAGCAGGTTTTCCTTGTGTTTGAGACATTCTGTTAATTATAACGGATAGCTGCCCATCAGCCGCTATGAGAACGATGACAATTCTAAATATGACTTACCTGGAAAGTGGCCAAATCCAGCACAGCCATTGAAACTAACAAATTAAAAGTAGCAGCCGCTAACGAAATCGTTCTCGGTGGAATGCATTCACCTGCAAATAGACAAACACACACACATAAGCATATTAGAAAATCATAACAAAAAAAATTGCATATAATAATGCAATGACTCCGACACCGATACCGACCCTTGACCAACAAGATACATAAACAAGCGGAAGTACTATCGTAAAATCATAAAACGAAACTACTTAATTTCCGCCTTTGCTGTAATCTCACGTCGTCAGGGCAATCGAGTATCTTGGAAAATAAATCAAGCGAGAAGTGCACTTTGCACTTGATTAGAATCGAAATATAAAAAAAGGCTAGTAGGTATCTAGCAGATCCAATGGAATGCCATGAGTCACTAACAAACAGACAGACAGACAAACAACAAGAACTACTATATAACCCACACATAATCATAAACTTACCTATGGGCACCACGCTCGCATACAGCATCGAAATCGAGCCAAACAATTCAGTGGACTTGGCCGCACTGAGGAAACGCGTCGTATCCGTAGGTCCTGTACAAAAAGAAAAACATTCAAAGTATTGTAATAAAAAAAAAACACACACACAAAAATGAGTAAAGAAATTAGCCGCAAGGTGTGAAGTCGGCAACGACGGACATTAGCGGCACATTAAGCCGCGTCACATCACGTCCTGCCGACCGACCGACGACAGGCAGACAGACAGACAACAATGGCGAATGGCAACTAACTGACGCATCACTTACCAGCTGGACAGACGTCAACGAAACGTGTAAGGAAGCCAAGCGTTGCGAGCAGCGAAAGCACCACACTCTGGTGGTTCTCAATTGATTCACGGATTTTCATGCATCGACGCGAAAGTATCTCAATAAGTCCGGTTATGACGGCGTAACTGCAAATGGAAAATGGAAATACAAAGGAATGGTCAGAAATTGTTGGCAGTTGCAATATGTTGAGATTGTTAATGATCTCTTAGAGCGTTGGAGTTGCAAGGACATTTCGAAGGGACTTTATCTAGAATTTGTTTAAAATTTTTTTTAGTTCTTGATCTAAAGAGAGCATTAACTAGATTTCATCTATGTCGAGATTTAGTTCACAAATTTTTTTGGTGGAATGAGAGATAAAAAAAAGCTTCGAAAGCTTTTTCGAAGTCTTCAAAGCCTTTGAATTTTTGAAGTTATTTTAGCCAAAGCTTCTAAGTTAGTAGTTTGAAAGTTTGGAACATTCGAAATGTTTCTTACCTTTGAAGGCATCGATTGTACTACGAAGACTGAAAGCCTTCGAAGGAAAGTAACAGCAATAATTTAATTAAAATTATTGTAAATCTTTGATGGGATTCAAACAAGAAATTTTCACTTACATAAGTAGACTTATAAGCACAAATCCACTCAACTACGCATTCGGTTCACATTATAACGAAATATAATAAATAATTTGAAAACGCAAATTGGCAAGTATTAACAATGAAAGACTAAATCCCATGCTTACACATAAACATTTGAATCTTTTAAATAAATATGTATGTATATACAAGTATGTATGCATGTCCGCATGTTATCCTTTCAATTAGTGTATGTTTAATTTCCGCACTAAAAATATCAAAACAAATCAAACAATATTTAAGCGTGATTTATCAAAAGCTGCAAATGAACGAGCAAATCATCATCAATTATCACAGAATCACACAACAAATGCGAAAGGCAAAATCAGAGTAACACGGACGCCCGGCAAGTGTGGGTAATTGGGGGTAGGGGGCGGTGTAAATATTGATAGAGAGACCCTCTCAGCGCCGCCCCCATCACTCGCCCCCTTCTTCACACAAAAATCGAAACACTAATGCATTAACACTAAACGCGCGTGTATTGGATTGCCATTGTGAAATAATATGAGTGATTGATTCACAATGACAATGAAACGAAAAATAACAATATAGTTTAACCAACAACAAATCCAACCCGCCCGCCCGCCGACCGCCGCGCCACCAATCCGCCACATTCCCAGCACAGCAAATACAAAATAAACAAAATCCATTTTGACCCCTTTTGACACACTAAAGTGGCCGAAAGTTTTGTGGCAGGAATAAAAGCGTCCATTACTCACCGCAGGCGCAAAGGACAACCTAACACCGCAGCAGCAGGATGTGCTGCTTCACATCAAGCGGGCGAGCAGCAGCAGCAGTTGTCATATGTAAACAAACTCGAGATTTTTTTTCTTTTTTCATTTGAGCCATTCAAAGCAATCCAACATTTTGTATAAATAAAAACAAATTCATCATTCAAGCGTGGTCCTTTTTCACATTTTCACATAACATATCATCAGTGGCGCGGCACTACAGGATTTTGTTGGCCAACGCCGCCACCATCGCGTCCCGTTGTCGCTGCCAAGCCAAAAAGCTTTGAGCAAACTCATCAGCACCACAAAAATATCCTTAATAATTTTCTTAAACCAACAAGGAAACAAAAAAAAAACGAAAAAACGAAAAATAGAAATATCGCAAATGACTCAAATGACTCGCAAAAAGGACATTGTCGTCCGTCGGCGTCCGGCGTATCCTTTTTCGATGTTTGCATTGTACTCTGTGCCATTTGCAGTTGGCAAGCAGGCAGGCAGTCCCTTGCTTGTTCGTTCGTCCATCCGTCCGTCCGTCCGTTCTGCGTGATTGTGTCAAGTGGCTCTGCTGGCAACCGAAATGAATGCCCAAAAATAAATACATCCGAAAAAAAAGAGAGAAAAAAGAAAAACCCAACTGGAAAAGTACGAAAGACTCCATAGTCCTGCAAAGTATTTAGTTCATGGCATCAATCCAAACATGAGGACAACGACAACAACGATAACAACAAAAACAACAACAACCTAACGTATCGGATGTGCTGGGGTTTATGTATATCCTAACGTTTTCGGGTTAAGCACAACACCACAAACACTTTTTAGGCTGGTTTTTAATTGAGAAATGTTTGGTTTTAATTCCTTAAATTATTTATTGTTTTATAGGTATATAAAAAGAAAATAGGGAAATGAGGCAAAAAACGTATTTTAAAAACAATTACGACCGTATTGAAAATCAATTTTAATTTGAATTTGAACAACTTTGATATGAAATCAAAACACGTTCAATTGTAGTAAATAACCAACTTTAAAATTATTGATTTAACTTTTAAATCAAAATAAACAAACATTGAATTGAGCTTGTTTCAATGTTGAACGACAAATTAGATTGCAAAAATTGTACAACAATTTCTGGTTAGAATATATTTATAAGAAATACTTTCAAAAAAATTCGAGAAAACACATTTTTTTTTCTAATATTCGATTTGTCATTTTCGAAAAAAGTTTGAAATTATTTTTAAATAAGTTGGCTAAACATCTTTCAGCAACCATTAAGAAAAATAAATAAATAATTTTAAAATATCTCCACAAAGCAAATATTTCAAATTATCAAAACCAGTCTCATCAACACGTACGACGAATCCTGCTTAGACTGAAGCAAAAATAAATTTTTTTTTTTGAAAAGCAGCAAAACTGAACGAAGTGAAAATAGAAAAGGAATACAAAAATACAACAACAAAAAAAGAGAGACGAAAGCTTAGATAAAATAAAATTAACATCCTTGTTAGCTGTAAAAACACGTTCGCTAAATATCCTGCTCGCCTCGGCTGATGTGTCGATGTGGTGTTGATGAGTGTACGTACGTATGTATGTATGTATGCATGTCTGTCCTGTATTTAGTGTGCGTGTGTGTGCAAGTGTTTGTGCGATTTGTGTGCATTTATTTTTTCATTTGTCGTCGTCGTCGTTCGTCGCTCGAAAAGGATAACAAGGATGCCTAAAGGACAAATATTTTAACAAGTGTCAAATACACACGCTACTTAAAACACGTCCTTAGCGCAGCAGCAGCGCATTGGGCTGCTTGCGTGTTTAGTGCACTTCTTTTTACCCCTACCCTCCGCCGATGCGCAACGTGTGCTTTGGGCAAGTGTTGGCATTCTCGCACTTGACGTCACCACTTCACAAAAAAAAAAATGTATCTTTTAAGATGCGATTTTTATTTTCCCTTTTTTCATTTTTTAGATTTTCATGGTTTACTTAAAATCTATTATATACGAGTACATATTAAAATTAATGTTTCTTTCCTTCTTTGTACCCCAAGCGCGCCTAAACCATTCAACCGATTGCAATGCAATTTTAAGGAGTTACTGTGCTCAGGCCCGGGCAGGTTTAAGGCTAAACAAAATCTACCACGCCCACCTAAAACGTCCACAATTTGTAAAATTAAGTAAAAGTATTATTTCACTAATATTGCTGTTAAAAATCTGAGTTTCTCTGGTCAAAAATGGGCGTGGTAGGATCAATTTAACGCCCACTTTTAGAAATAGGTCGAAATAATTTTACGCCTACCACTATAGCTCAGGATCTTGATATTTTATATAGAAAATATGTATAAGAATGTACGGGAAAGATATAATAGGTTATATAAAATCTGCAACGCCCACTTATTACGCCTACAATTTGTGATATTATTGGAAAATATTCGAATACTAGTTTACTAATAATAATAAAAATTATGAATATTTCACCTTAGTTTATAGGCCCACTGTAGATAACGTCATCAAAACATGGGCGTGGTTGGATTAATTTAATTTTAAAAGTTCCGCTAAGTATTTCGTTTTAAAATAAAACTCGGACCGGGTACTATAAGCTAGTTAAAAATAGAAACTACGCCTAAAATCAGTAAATTAATAGTTTTGATAGAATTTTAAACAAACAGAATTTTTTTAATTTTATATATTTAAATAAAAACAATTAATGAATTTAATGAACCGAAAGTAATATGCTCGGACACATTTCCTTGCTTGCGTTGAAGCCAAATCAAAAATGTTGATAAGATGAGGACTTAATGCCGGAAGTGTGTCAGCAATTTGCATACAAATTGTATACAACCGGGATTTAAATTGAAAATCGAATTTACAGTCTTTAACGTGCAACATTGTGCATGTTGCTCGGCATTAATTCGCAAGAATTGTTTTCTTCTTTTTTTTTATTTATAAAAGCAACAAAAATAATTCGAAAAATGTTTTTTTTTCGCCACTCACGCAAATGTGTGGCTGTAAATCCAACCCCCTCCCCGCCCCTAGGTCGACGACGCTATAGAATTTATCCACGCCGCCCTCCCTGAGCAGATTAAGTCGGCTTTAAGTACTTCGGTTCGTGTCTCAGTTTGGCACTTTTAGTTTTATTCGCAAAACGCACGCACGCTCGCTCGCTCGCTCGTTCGCTCGTTCGCCCAGCAGCTTATTCGACTCGACTGCGACAAGTCGACTGACTGCTGCCTCGCATTCGAATCGTACTCGTAATTCCCGGCAATGTGCTTATTACGGATGCGGAAGCACAAAACGCCGGGCATATGTCGCTCTTTTGGTTCAGCAACTTTTACGAGCATATCCGTCAGTCAGTCAGTCGGCCGGTCGTTCGGTCTTCTTGTTGCTCATTTCGCTACTGCAGGCAGTGATTTGCAGGGAAGTGCTTTACTTTAAGTTTAAACCAAGGCGGAAGTCTTTAAATACTTTAAACTTGGCTTAAAATGATTGTAAGGTTTTTTAAAATCAATTTAGACTTGTGAGAGATTCTCGGGGTCATCAATAATTCAAACATCGATTGGAGATATCATTATTGAGATTGTAGTCATTAATCGAAATTCCGTTTGGACGCACAAACAGTTTAAATGGTTTGATTTTAAATAATGTATGCAATGTTATGAAAAAATCTGAATAGTTTTTTTCATATTACACAGTTACAATAAAATGAAATTTATCTTATAAATATACAACATGGCAAATGTCCAATTTGCAACACACAACAACAACAATTTAAACTTTAAACTTCTGTGTAAAATTACAATTGACTGTCCGGACAAAAGTCTTGTCCAAAAAAAAGGAAAAAAAAACAAAAGCAAAGCAAACAGAGGCAACCCAATCATTGCCACATCCTTTCCGGTGGCATTTACATAATAAGCATGAATTTTTTCCGGTGGTATTTACAAGCACACACACACACATGCCAACTATTTTCGTTGCCTGTCTGTGTATGTGTCTGCGTCTTTGCTAGTGTATGTAAATGTTTGTAGTTTGTAGGTACATTTGTGTGCATTGATTTCGGCACTTAAGGACATAATCATCATCGGATTTGTATACAGGACAACGACAGTAGCAGCAATAGCAGCAGTTGCTATTGTTGTTGTTGTTATTGCCATTCGAGATTGCAATAGTATTTACGCCCGAGGTCCTTGCAGACCAACTGGGTTATAAGATCAAGCCTCGTTGTAGCTCGAATATTGACAACAACAGCAACAGCAGCCACCGACAGCAGCAAATGCCGCATATGAAGGATGTGCAGTCGGTGAATAAGTAGGATTAAAATCAAAACAGATTTGTTGCGACAATGACAAGGACAAGGACACAAAAGGACATAAACAACAGCAGCAGCAGTTCGGAATTCAGTTGCTGAAGAAATAGAAATAGAAGCAGCAGCGGATGAGATGAGTCCGTCATTTGTGAATTCGAACACCTTGTATTTGTTTGTTTATGTCTAAGCTGGACTGGATGGGGTGGCACAAGTAGCACAAGTACTCGTACGAGTACAAAGAGCGGCCTTTGATCACGATTAGGATAATTGTTTTGATAGGAGAATTGTATTGTCTGCTCTGTTTATATATATAAAAATATTTTAATCGGGATTTGTTGTCATTGCTAATTTGTTGTTATATTTTTTATTCCTTAAATATTTTATTATAGCAGTTGGATTTTTCTACCATGGCCGAGATGTTGGCATGTAGATACGCAGTAATGCGCACACTTTGCATGGCAATTATACAGGCTTAGTCCGTGGTGACGGGTGTGACATATGCACTAAACAGAGACTTAAGTTCAACGAGTTATTTGACGTTGAAACTTAATTAATAAATGCAAGCTCACATTTTTGCAAACAATTTATCAAAAAGTGAAATTTTTAAATTAGAAAATTTTAAATTTCTCATTAAAGTATTGCAAACATTTCCACAAATTATTTTGGTAATTTTATTTAGAACTGAAATTAAAATTTCGGCACCACAATTATTTGAAAAATGTTTGTCGTTTCGTCATGTCCACTGGACTAGACCACAAAAATCATCAAATCGTAAAAAGCCAAAAAACACGCAACATTCAACTCGTTAACCATAAAAACCATTCGAAACACCACCGCACAGTACCGCAAACAACGCACAACCGCAAAAATTTAAATATTTGTGAAAGGCTAAAACAACAACAACAACAGCAACAAAATAATATATATTATATAAATATATAAAAATATCGATATGTTAGTTATCAAAATAGTAGTTTTGCTATTTTAGTGCTTTAACTACGCCGATCAAATGGCTGGAGACTTTTAATAGCGTAGAGTAAATTAAAAAAAAAAAAACAACAAAATAGCGTACCAAACTGTCCAAACACTTTGACCATTTGTGGCTTAGGCCATAAAGGCTAAAATGCGTGCATGTAGAGATGCCTTCAAAGAAGCCGCCAGCTGAGTGCTTAATGCAAATACTTCAAATTTAACAAATATTTGCAAAACGAAAACAATTGAAGAATATAAAATCAACTTTTTTCATGCACAATGACAAATATGAGTTAATGTTAATATGAAAATTTAAAAAAAAAAATTTTCTTAACAATTTATTTGAATTTATTTATTACACCATGAGCTTGTAATAAATATAAGGTGAATAAAGTAGAAAATTGTCCCTCTCCACCTCGATATTGTTTCTCTCTTCGAATTTCCAATTTTTTTGTGTAGTCACAAAAACATTAAGTTAATAAAAACAACAACGTAGTTTTCTTTCAAAAATACAATAAAAACAAGTAACTTCAAAATAAGGCAGAAAACGAGGTGAATTCGCATAATTTGCGTTCTCATTTCTACTTTCCTTATCTTACTTTTCAACCAAGATTAACCAGATGCACCTTTTGAAAATACTTGCGTCAATTATGAAGAGTGGATCAAAACGATATTATTTAAAAAAATAACAATCTTTTAAAAAAGATGTCTATCTTTTAAAAAAGATGTCTTCATTAAAAGTTTTGACATTCCTTTCAGGAACAAACATTTTTGCGACCCTAACATACGAACAACTTTTCGAGGCTGTTTTCGAACCTAATTTGCCTCGCGAAAACTACGAGTATGCTTCAAACAATTTATGGATTTTTTTTCGAGGTTCGAAGAGTTTTGAGATTTTTAAGGCATTTGTAATGCAAACAAAAATTTTTTTACAACAAAAACGAGTATGACAGCAAGAGCATGCAAAACACTTTTTTTTATTTAAAAAGAAAACTCGATTTTATGTCTAACCAAAACTTAAAATCGAGTTTAACCTCGAAACATCGACAATATTGCAACAGCAACCATAGCCAAGTTTTAACTTAAATCGCATTCCTTGTTTGAGTGTATTTTTGACTTTTAGTTTGACATCACCGAAAACAAAAATAATTGAAAAAAATATGAAAAATAACATTAAATCGAAAACAAGGTTCGAAAGTTCGAAAGTTAATCAATTCGCTGAACAAAAGTCAACAATAAAACGTAAAATCCAAATTGAATCAAAACATGAAACAGACAAGAAAAACTTTTCGTTTTTTTTTCTTTTTTGTTTTGGGCGGGGGTTAAGAACGTAAAAACACAATCCTGAATACACATACTCGTACACAAACACACACACACACACACGCATGCCCCTGCGCGCATGTATGTACCTAACTGGCGGAACACCTAAAATAACAAAAACAACTCGAAACATAAACACCAACTGAAATATAAAAAAAGGTGTTAATCAAAAAACAACGCATAAAATCGCATTTTCAACCCCTTTTTCCTTTCGGGGGATTTGACTACAAAAACAAAAGCAAACAGAAAATGTTATTTGAAACATATTCCACGCTTAATTTCGGAGCATGCGCAAAAGTTGATGTCAGAAGAAAAAAAACAGAAAACAATAAAATAATAACAACAAAGAAAAAGGCAATATGAAAAATCTGTCGACACGGGCGAGCGGAACCGAAGGACCACTTCATTAAAATACAATTTACCCAATTTCGAATGTTGTCAGCGGTTGAGTTGCAAATGGCAACACAGCGATTCCTATACGTCCGTCGCTGTTGACAGTTGTAGAGCAGCAGCAGCAGCAAACGAAGCAATGCAGCAAGCAAAGGCAGCGAGCGCGTCGCGTCAGTGAAGTACAACAACAGCGCCGCCGTCGTCACTCGATGCGCATGCGCACATGTCCCTAATGTCACAACAATGAAATCGTATATTTTCCATGTTTCAATGGGAGGGTATTTTATGGGCTCGTGCGCGCCGCCGCCGCTGCTGCTACCCTAAATACGAAAATAATTTCAATAATTTCCGAAAATGTGTAACTGCCAAATGCGATTTCCATTGAGCGCGCCGCACTGATTGCCCACAAGCGGTGTTGTTGCTGTTGTTGTTGGTTCTTGTTGCTGCTGCTGCCGTTGTTCGATCGTTCTTGAACGGATTTCACAAATGCAATTCTTGTTCTTTTATTGAAATCAGCATGATATGCAGATCGTGATTTCGTATACAATTGACATTGAAATAATTGAAATACATATGAAAAGGGATATTTCGTGTGTCGCTGTCAGTGCTGCACTGAAGTGTGCCTGGATTTTAGGGGGAATTATTTGAAACCTCGAAACAAAATGAAAACATGTCAAATAAAACTATTAGAAAATTCTGTGTATTACAGCTGGATATAAAAATTGGAGTAAATGTATTTTATTTGATTTTTTTAAACAATTTCTGATTCTTTAATCAAATGTGGCGACTTTTTAGCCAGTCACCTTTTACACCAGGCAATTAAGCTTATGCAACTAACGAGTTTGGGGAAAGATAGGGAAGATGCAAAGAGAGTGGTACACGCTCTCGCCTGTAATGTAAATTCCGTGTTGATTGTCAATTCTGTTTTTGAAACCTGAAGTTGGGTGTGTACGAGAATTATTCGCACACTATTAAATGTAAAAAAGTCAGAAGAAGAAAACATGAGAACTTTAATTGCTAAGAAAAATTTGCTTCATGGTTGCCCGGTGTAATCGCTAACTCAATTAACACAAGAAAATAATAGAATTGATCGCCATTAAAATTACCCAGTGTAAAAGGGTATTAATGCGATCAACCTTTGTATTTTTGACCACCTTTCTTTTTCTCCATATGGTAAATAAAAGTGTAAAAATCCAAGTTTTACATAACCAAAGTGAAACATTAAATTTGGTTGTGTAAAAATTTTGTTGAAATTACAAACTTTACCAACATTGGATGAGCCTGTTAACCAGTATAATGATCCTTGAACAATTTATAAGTGAACATTTTTATGTATTACACATTTAGGCATGTTTTATATTTAGGCATAAAACATTTGCAGCATCATTAAAATCCAGAAGAACACAACAACAACAACGACAACAACAAGATAACCAAACACTTCAATGGCGACAACATTATAACATACAACAATACAACAAGACTCGCACCGCACCGCAGTAACACCCACCCCAAGAGCCCAACGCCCATCGCCCATCCTCGAACGCGCATTTTTCGCTTGTCTAAAAGTGTAATAATTTTCCCGATAGTCCCCTTTAGAGTCATAAAGTTTCCGCTCGACGTCGAGTACCCTATGCGACAAAATGAGTTTTATAGTCGAATGTTGCATTTAACTGAGGCTGAGACACCTGATGATGATGAGCACACGACGACGATGTTGCTGCTCTTGCTGCTGCTGCTGCTTATGCTGTTCCTTTAATGGCCAGCAATGATACGTTCGTTCGCTTTCCAACTGAAGCAACGCAACAAGACACAGGCACAGGCACAGGCAGAAGTGTTCCTTCTTTTTTTTTTTTTTGAATTTATATACGAGTACATACATACATAAACGTATAATGGAAAGTTACGTACCTACGAAGTACTTTAAATGAACGCATAAGGGCACATCATCATTACCGAAGGCTGAAGAACCAACCAGTGCAGCCAACACTCGAGCGTATAATGAGCGTGTTAAATTGTTATGTTGCGAATACGAAAGACACAACAACAAAACACAACAAAACATCATAATGGAATTTAAGAACACATTTTAAGACCTCGCTGAAATTCATTTGCTTAAAGTAAAAAACAAAAACAACACAAAGTTCATTTTGGATTATATTCTAGTATGCATTTCTTTTGCTCTCTATAATTCTATGTTAATTCTATTAAACATTACAAAACTCTAAATACGCTTGAAAACAACAAAACTTATCCAAAGTCTTCCGCTGAAGGATAGTAACTGAAATGAGCTTTTTGGCCGAAAATAAATATAGTAACTGGTTGTTTAGACCAAAATTTTAAACTTTAAAGAAAATACTTTAGACCAGACCAAACGTTATCAAATTAATTTGACATTTTATGGACAAGTTTTGACTTCCAAAAGGAAATTTTAAGTTTTTTAATAATTAATTCAACTGAGATCGAAATTCAGTTTTTTTAAAGAAATTTTAGATTTTTTACTGATTTCTAAATTTTTATAGTACGAGGGTGGTCCGATAAGTACAAAAGAAAAACGAAAATTTTGGAAAAGTGGTTATTTATTTCTGAACATAGTCTCCTTTTAGATCGATACACTTGACACAGAGATTCTCTTTCTTTAACCCGTCTGAAAATACGTTTTCACGCGGTCTGCGAAGTAGGCCACCATCGGTTGGTGACGCTAAGTACATACTTATAGGACCACCCTTGTCAAATTGGCATACCAAAACTTCAAATTTAGACTAGCGATATCGAATTTAGGCCAAGATTTTAGACTACAAGTTCAATGTATAATTTTCAGTTTTCTCCAAAATAACATTTTGACTGTAGGCTAATATCAAAATCTGTGTTTGAGCTATTTTGGATTTTTCGATGAAAATTTTGAAGATCAAGGCAAATTTTTTGGATTTATAAAAAATTTGCCATTAACCCAAAATATAAAATTTAACTCACTTTGTAGAAAATATTAAGTTCAACTTAATAACGACTTAATTACAATTGTAGTTAAATTTTTTTTAATATTTCCATAGCAACAAAAAAAAAACTGCATCTTTCTCCGCTGTAAATATTATTTCGCTTCGTAGTTGTAATTGAATTTATGTGTTTTTATTATTGTTTTCCCTTAGCCCTGACAGAAGTATCATTTCGTTTGCTCGAATCACATCAACATAACAACTACAACAACGACAACATCATAATCATCACATCCTGATTAAGTACAATTTGCCGTGCTCCCGTGAAGAATGTGCGCCTCTTGCCAAAGTAACCCTTGCAGGATCACACAGGATAAATATAAGTAAGTAGCGTATTAACGCAGCAGGGTACACAGAATACGGCATATCCTTCGCCCCCCCCCCCTCCACCATCATAACGCTGCTGCACTTCATCACAATTCCATGCGCATTCGTTGGGTTCGTTAGTTCTGGGCGTACGGACGACGACATGGCGTGGCGCGGCGTGTGTGTCCATTGGTTCCGGTGAAAGCTCTTCTTTCGTTGAGGCATTTTGCAAATATTTCTATTTTCCAAATGCAAACAAAAGGACATTCCATTTCAGCCCACATTTGTGTGCCAATTGAAATTCATAAGAAGGCGTTTATTGTTGTTATTATTGCCATTGTTGTTGTGACTCCTGCTGCTGCTGCTGCCGCTGCTACTTACTGCAGTCCATTAAGTGGATTAGGACCACAGGACGCCGCGATTTGCTGTGTGTGTATGTGTATGTGTGTGAAAACTAGAAAGAAATATGTATGTGTGTGTCCCAACATATTGTGGAAAATAAAGCGTGACGAATTGTCTCCTTCATGAGTCAGAATTAAAATGATTAATGCCACTTTAACTGAAAACTGTGCGAATGCGAAAAGTTTTGAAGTTTGTTGATTTTTCCGCTATTGTCAAGTTAATTCATTTTCATGTTTCGTGTTGGAACAATTTAGAATCCTAGCATACCATCAGTTTTCTGCTATAATACAATTAAAATGCCTTTCCTTTTTGGATCAAGTTTGCAATGAATTTTACAAAAGAAACTCCAAAAACTTTATTTAATTTAAATTTAACTTAAGTCCAAAATTTTAATAAAACTTTGAATAAATCGGGTTTATAAATCAAGGACCAAAGAGAAACGTTTCGGTTTTGGATTGCCTGGGATCGAAATTTATTCCGAAAGAAAATCATGTTGGAAAAGGATAAATAAAATGGCTAAAGTTAACCGATGTTCATTTTAAAGGTACAGAAAGTGAAAACTATTTAAAAGTTAGAAAAGATAGTGACAAACGAAATTAGAAACGTAATCGGTATTAGAAGCGAGATACCGCTAGCAATGCAGGAAAGAGTAATCTAACCTTGGACCTTTCGAATGGATCTTCTCCAGCGAAGTCGCGGCCGACATTTAAATGAATTGTTTAGTAGAATTTTAAAGTAAATGTCAAAGGTTGTTCGCTCGGTATAGATAGTAAAGAATCCAACATCCAGAACTATATTTAATGTTGTATTTCAAATCAAAAATAGGTCTAAATGCATCGCCCCTTTACTAGAATCTTGCTGCAACGAAAATCCTAGGCAAAATTTTTACACTCCCAAAAATTTTAAATTGCATTATTTAACGTTTTGTTTTAGGAGGAGAAGAAGAATGTGTTGCACTGTGTTATATATATACTCGTAAACATAAAAAGGCAAATAAATAAATTTTTAGTGCAGTATATAATTTTTTATTATACCCCACATTTCGTACCCAAAAGCGCCGCGCATCAGCTGAAATAGAAAATTATCAAAAAACTTTATAAGTGAGTTCGTACGAAACTTAACCTTCTTCTTTCCAGGCAACGGTTGTTGTGTGGACACTTTTAGCGCAGCTGTTGTGTGACCACAAAACAAGAAAAAAGTAAAATCCGTTTAGACGCCATCGTGGGACCGTGTCAGCCGCGAAGTTTTCGTCGCCAACTGCGAACAGAGCAGAACAAAAATACCACAAAAAAAACAAAAACAACAAAAACAAACACTAAAGTTTTGAACGTTCAACGAAAAACGCAAACGAATTGATTTAGCAGCGGACTGCTCAAATTTTATCACTTTTTTATTTGCAGCGTATATAATAAATTTCGTTTAACCTTTTAACAAAAAAAAAAATTATTCACCGATTTTTTATTTGTTGTTTTGCTGACAAAAGTGTCAAGTTTTATTTTAAGCGTTGAGAACAAAAGCAAAAAACGATTGAGCCACAAATTCCATATATCCCACAATGAGAACAAAAACAAAAAAAACTCATATGGGCAATTCAACACCAGAGAAACTGGCATAATTTATGATGCAATCCTTTCGGGATGTCGTTAGTAATTCGTTGTCGAAAGATGTCTCTGCTGTCGCATCTTCATTCGGCACGGCGGGGACGGGACGGGAGGGGAGGGGAGGAGAGGGGCGAAACTATACGACTACCGAAAATCAATTTGCGTCAATTTCGCTGCGGTTGAATCATCTCGTTTCGCTTATAGTAAGACAACCAAAATCAAAAACCCGAAAAAGAACAAACGAACAAACAAACAAACAAACAAACGAACAAACAGACAGACAGACAGACGGAGAAATTCAAATTAATTTGCATTCATCAGCATCGACGATGGAATTAATTACTTATGCGAGAGCGGGACGCGGTCGCGGTTGCGTTGATCGAGCTCCTCCGTCAGGTCGCGGGGTTGGTTTTCTGTAAAAACGCTGAATGCAGCAAATGAAGCTCAGTTCGGAATTCGAGCGCAAATACATTTTTTTTTTTGTTATTGTTATTCGGTTTTAAACATTTTTCTTAATTAGATGCGCCGGAGACTTTATTACGCAAGAATTAACTAACATGCGTGTTGATTAATTTCTATTAAATCATTTAAACTGGTTTGGAGATTTTCGGTGTTGTTTTGTTTTGATTGTTTTCTACTCACGTTGAGTTCTGAATACAATTGAGAATTCCTAATTTGTGAATTTAAAATTTACACTTTCTAAAAATTAATTCATAAAAATATTCGAATAAAAAGTAACTCGTTATGAGCGGAGAATAAAATGATGCGAATAACCGTTCTCTCGGTGTCTAAATTTTAATTTAATTAGATCATACATTCAACCCAGTATATTCATTTCATTCTATTTATTCATATAGGCCAAGTAGTCTATTTAGTCCATGTATCCAGATCATATCATGTCAATTCAGTCCCTCCAGTTCATTACTTTTGTCCAGTCCAGCTTGTTAATCTGGTTTATCCAGTTCATATAGTTCATTCACTCTATCAAGTTTATTAGTCATTATAGTCTATCATATCCGTTCAGCCCATCAAGTACATTCAGTTCATCATCGACATCTAGTTCATTCGCTTTATCCAATCTTTCTAGTGAATTAAGACTATCCACTTTATACAGTTCATTTAGTCAATTCGGTCAATTCAGTCTATATAATCTAGTCTATAAGTTCATCATGACCATCTAGTTCACCATGTTTATTAAGTTCATCATATCCAGTCTATTTAGTTCATTCAGTTTATTCGATCCATTTAAAACCAGAACCAGTCTATCTGATATATCCATAAATGATCTAAATAGACACAGAATTCAGATCATCCATGCCCTCATGTTCATTTTGTCTATTTAGTCCATTCTGACTTTTTAGTGTATTTGGTTTATTCAGACCACCTAGTTCATCATGTTCATCTAGGCCCTTATATCCCAGAAGTCCATTGCATTTCTTCAGTTTATTTAAACCATTTAATAAATCCATTCTGTCCTTTGAGGCTATCCAGTTCATTTAGTCCCTCATATTTATTCAGTCCAGTTTTTTCAGTCAGTTCATTTAAAACATTCAAATTTAATCCAAAAATTTAAATTGCAAAAATTCGTATGATAGTAAAACCAGACTTAAAAAAAAATATTATTCAATGAAATTTGAAGAAGAAAAACTTCCTCTTCAACCCTTTAACTTTATGGATAAATTTCTCAAAGTAACTTCTGCAAGTGCCTTAATTAATTTTTGGAGAAAACTTTCTGCGCAGCAACTTTGCAAGAGGAAACTCTTGAAAAACTCAAAAACGCATGACGCTGTTTGTACACACACACACACAACACATACATACATAACCACATATATACAAACTGTGTGTTTGTTGTTGTTTTTCTTGTTATTTTGGAAGTTTGTACTTTTGTTCAGCAATCCACATTTCAAGTATTCTGTAAATACAGATGCGCTGAAATGGAACGTTTGTATCTGGCGGATGATGCGTTCCGCAAATAACAAATACGCTTGCGTTGTTTTTGTTGTTGTTTTTTGTTTTCATTATGATGGTGGTGGTGTGTTTTCTTCGTTTGCGTAAAATCACTTAAGCGAGAGCAGGCACCGCACAAACGACAAATGTGAACTTTTAAATTTTTTATTTTTCATATTTTTAATTTGTATTTTTGAGTTTGTAAATAAATAAATCAAAAAAAAATTGTATCTGGGCGTTGCAAATTCGCGAATTGATTTGTTTGAAATCCTTGCAATTTTAATTTCGTCCTGCAATTAACGCTGCGGGATGTGCTATTGTTATAATTGCTTTGGTTTTAATGGACCACAGCCCAATGGCATCGTCATACAATCGTATGTGTGGCCCATTCGCCTGGTCGATCGGTCGGTCGGTCGGTCGCTCGCTCGCCCATTTGGCAATTTAACGCATCATTATTGCGCCCATTATAAAATAATTTTAGCAAAACAATTTTCGTTTTTGTTTTGGAAATCTGTTTTGATATTTTTCGTTGGCGATTGCATTAAGGAAAACCAATAAGGAAAACCCACATCATTTTGCAGGCGCACGCACGTTTTTCGAATTACTTTATAAGGTTCAATAAAACAACAGCAACAACAACAACAACGACAACAATATCACAAATGCCAAAATTTGATGCGATTCGTTTCGCGCTGCGGCTCAATTGAATTCGTTTTCAAATTCGCATTTAAAAACATTTCGTTTCGTTTCAGTTTTAATAATTCAGTTTTTCAATTCGTCCGACACGTCCGACGCGTCGTCGCCAACAAAAACAAAAATAAACATATAAAATCAAAATAAAATAAAATTCAACTATGCGAAATGACCGCTTGGAAATGAAATCAATTGCTCACCGCTGTTATTGCGGTTGTAAAAAGGAATTTTGATTGTTCGTAGGTGTCCAACTGTGCTTTGCAATAGCAACATTTCAAAATATATAGCGGTGGCCCGGGCGTTGCCGTATTTATGCGAATTCGGAATTTATGATGTCTTTATTAGGTTGAGTAGGGTAGTTCAGTTTAGATTGTGAGGTTAATGTTAATTATATTTTACAGAAAAGTACGGGCGAATACTTCGGATGCAGGATAACAAAAAATGTTGAAGAAAAGAATACAACAAAATCTGTGCTCTAGAGTTTTAAAATATTAAAAGTCACTTTTGGTTGTAATGGAATTGTCTCTAGAGGTACTCTAGACGCCAAAGCGCTCCACCTTCCAACGAAGAAAAGTGTCCTGAGGAAAGTGTGACTTCAGTATTCAACAAGTGAGCAGCACAAAAGTTATTTTTTTGGTATTCAAACCGCGGTACTTATTATTCTTAAGATAGGTTAAAGGAGCACCGCGACCTGGAAGATCTATTATATCCCTAATAACACAGTTCTAGACTATTTATAAATCTTGTAACTGTTGTGCACTTAATTTTAATCTGTTGATTTGGAACTAGACTCCCTCTGCTCAGGTTTGGTCAAGTCAGCGTCGATTCATCTCTTGACAAGTGTTAAAAATATGTTCTACTGTTTCCTGCTCCTCAGAATCGGCAGGAATCGTTTTCTACTACACCTATTTTCTTCAGTTATTAAGTCTACAGTGTTCTGAGGCTTGGGAAAATTTCTACCTTGATATGTTTTGAATCTTCTCTACTATTGAACTGACATTTCGGTTGCAATCGAGAGTGAGGTTAAACAAACCTTAAAATAATTTCTTCGAAACGATCCTGAGCACTGTCCTTTCGATAAAAAAAAACTACTCTGGCATAGCGTTAACTAGCAGTTCATGATCGGTAATAGGTGTCGCCTTTCTTATTAAGTAATCGAAGTGGTTACTAGATGGCAGCACATTATTATGAGAGAAGGTGAGGAGCTTTTAATACTATATTCGGTTGATTTTAAGTATTTTATAGAGCTAATATTTTCAGCATTTATTTAATTCAAACTAAGCGTACTTTCTTCTAATGAAATAAACTTATGTATTTAATAAAAAAAAGTATCTTCCGTTCAAGATTTTTCGGCGGATGAAATATGTTCGGTGCATGACTCCAGTCTCAAATTGCGTTTGTATAAAAAGACGTCGACATAATTTGTGTATGTCAAAGTCATAATTTAGTACTCAAAATCAATTCAATCACAGTGGGTACTCACACAAAGCATCGCTGCAAGCAATCTTACAATCTGCTCTTAAATTCACTTGACATCTCAATAAAAGCACCGCGCAAATGTCATCCATGGCATGCCCAGATTTTCATTTTTTTTTTTTTGTATACGGCTTAAGGGAGTTTATGGTTTGGAATTTGGGTAAACTCCCCCCGCAGCTATTTTGATTCACTTAATATGAATTTAATAGATGCAGAGACTCGAAAAAATGAGCAACACTGATGTTGGATGTTAGGGTGCACCAGGACAAAACTTGTTTTTTTTTTTATTATTATATTTTCTTGGAATATTTTAATTTATTCATAACTGTTTTATTTATTAGGGGCTAACACGCCCGAAAGAAGGGGTGAATGAGGTTTAATGTGTGTAATTTTTATATGATCATTATTCAACGTGTAAAAAGTTTCTCGAACCTTTTTCGGTTGTCAGTCGAAATTGCCGCAGGATGTTTTCATTGTTTTCCTTTTTTTTTTTTGTTGTTTTTGTGTGCCTTTACTGAGACATGTGCCTAAATTTTATAAAACAGAAAGAAAAGGTCCGAAGGGGAAGTGTTGCTCACTATTTTTTTCGGTTTATTTAATTTTCATTGTGAAGGGATGTTGTCTGCTTCTTTTTTTTTTTTTGCTACTATTTTTTACTTTTGTACTGAATTGGGAAAATTTGCGTACACACCTTTTTGCTGTTGTTGGTGCTGGTGCTGCTCCTGCAGTTGCTCTACGTAACTCTACGCTTCACTGATTTATTGTGATTATTTTGATGCAATTCATAATTTCCTACACATATGAGCTGAGCTGCGCTGCGCTGTCCCTAATCAATTTGAAGCTTGATTTATGAACGTTAATGCGCGGTGACATGCAAATGGGTGGCAACCCGATTTGCTGACTGGTCCTTAATTTTATTTTTTATTTTTTTTGCGACATATGCTAAAATATCACTTAATTTGCATTAATGGATGGGCACGGATTCGGCAATTTTTTACGCTACAATTGTTGCAATTTCATTGTCGGCGGCGGGGTTAATGAGGCGCATGTTAGGCACACAAATGTCTAAATAAATCTGGTCGTTATTTTTATATAACTTAATTTTGTGTTAGGAATTGATAAATATTTTATACGAAGGTTGAATTTAAATGAAACCACTTAGTCCATTTAAAGTTTATGCCTACGCAGATCAAGAAACCCATCAAGAGATATCAGCTGAAATTGTTTTCTTTTTTTGAATATAATTAAACTCGTTCTTGTGAACCAAATTTCATATAGCTCAAAATGTTGATTTTTTTTTTTTCATTTTTTCTTAAGCAAAATCAAAGCATATAAATTCTAAAGAACATACAAAAATGTATCTTTGAAGTATTTTGCAGACGCTGCTTGCATCTTGGCGATGAACTATTTTGAGTGAAGAAAGAGTAACCTGAGACTCTTTTGCATTTGCCAACACAAGACGAAAATCTGTGAACCGTTTCGGTTTGGTGATGAGCGCGCGGTAGGTAAAAGCGTGAAAAAACCACATGCCGCAGCAACGAAACCCATTCCCAACCCATACCGAGCGACTCAAAGTACGAGTAAATAGATGAAAAGTATTTTAGTTAATATTCACTTGGCACTACAGACGCGCCTCCGTTACCGCCGATGCTGTCGCCACCGCCAACGCCACCGCCACCGCGACTGATTTACAAATCAACACGCCAACATTACATCAGCGTAAGCGAAACGCGAGCGTCAAAGAAAACACGGATGTGGCAATCACACAAATCCTCCTGTCAAGGAGTAAATGAGATTTCATCAGCAGCAATGTGCGTCTTTCTCGCTGCGGTGTTTTCTTTGGAACGCGTCGACTTATGCCTCGACCATTTTCTTCCACATCTTCACTCCGGCTGCAGCTACCACCCAAAAAGTTTTCCCATTTAACTATAATAGAAGAAACAAGCGCACACGCTCGTGTCACTTCACATTCTTGAGAAAACGCAGAACGTATCTGGGAGAATGCGAAAAGGGGTAGCTCGACTGCCGCCGCCTCAGCCGCTGCGACCGCCATCGTACAGTGGTGATATCTCCTAAACGGTGGCGTTGCTTTATTTTGACAGTCGTGCGTAAAATCTGTTGCCAAGATTTTCGGCGTTGTCAAATTGATGGACAGCTTAGCGGACGTACAGACAGAACAGAACAGCCAGCCAGCAAGCCAGCCAAAGCAGAGATAAATAGACGGAGACATGTTGCGGACGTGCATTTTGATTTCAGACACATTGTCAGTCAGTCAGTCAGTCACAAGTATTGAAAATATTTTTCAACAGCATTTAAGAATTCAAAAACAAAAAAAAACATTCTGGTTAAAATAATAAGTACGCATTTTTGTTGGATTTTGGTTTGGTGTGCGGTTGTTCGAAGCACCATATGAAAAATTTCAATATTTGCCTACCGCATTGTTTCTCGCTTGAAGGGAATTCAAAATAAATTCACTTTGACTTCCGAATTAGTGTAGTAGACATTCAAGGTGGAAAACTAAGTGCCAATGACAGAGGCATCGCTGATGCCTTTGAGATAATTTTTCTTGAAACACATGTTAATAAGTCGTAGACGACTTCCGAATGACGTAAGTTTTATGTATCGAATTTTGAAAGTGAAATATCTTCAACATCTTCAAAAAGTACTTGCGTTATATAGAAATATGGGCGTAACCAAGAAAATATGTACACCAATTTTCAGTACGAAGAGAATTTACAAAGTAATGGAAAAAATAATTGTGATAGTCGGTCGTAAAACAAAAAAAAATAAAATAATGAATCTTTGGTATTTCAGTATGGAATTGTTAAACTTAAAAAATTATTCGGCATATAGAAATTATTTTTATCAAAATGGTTTACTTTCGGAACAAGAAAATTTATATTTCCTTAGCATTTTGGTTTGGCAGTTTATTATTTAAAAATTTTTGCTTTATATTCAAAACACCAGCTTAATGAAACCTTTAAAAGGTCCAACTAATACTAACGGTTCACTAACATTTAATTATTTAATAACTATTTGAAACAATGACCATCGGTCATGATTTTCCTACTGGTCTTCTACTAAATTCTGTGTGCCACAGGCACCGACAAAACTAATCAGTACCGAAACTGCTGCCACTATTACGACAACATTTTGGTACCAAAATTCACGTTAACAATAACTTTGAAGTTGTAATTCGCAGTAGACTTCGCTTTAAGTGAATTTGCAAATAACTTTCGAGTAATGTAAATTTTGTTGTGCCATACAGAGTAAAAATATATTACAGTCTTCCCCGGCAACTATCTTTCGATGGAAAACTCTTTGCAATATTATTGGACGGCACAATTAAAGCTTTTTATGAACCAACTGCGCCAAAGACAAGCGAACCAAAACAGAAAAACCTTGGCGCCATATAACCGCAGCCGCCATAACGACAGCGCCATTTTGAAAAGTGCATAACACAACGACAAGCAGGACTTGTTGGAGCTACATTATTAGGTACTAACGACCGTCCCGTCCCGAACGGCACAAGGCAAAAAACAAGCAAAAACAATTGCACTGAGAAGCTGTGATTTCCAGCAAAGAGGAAATTGCGAATATGTCGCCAGTGCTTCAGCTCCAGCAGCCGGTATTGCCATCGTAAAAAATTATGCCCCAAAAATAATGTTAAATATATATAAAAGTAGCGATAGAGAAAAATGCTCTGGGGATCGCTTTTTTAAGGGCACACACACAAAACACATACACACCACACACACGCCAGCCATAAAATGCGGGCAACCACAGCTCGTTTATGAAGGAGAGCCGGAGCAGCAAAACCACATGAGTGTAAATGGCGTTCTTATGGCTCTTTGGTGGAGGAAAATTAAATTAGAATTTATTAAGACATCAAAAATCATAACTACTCGTGTCGAAGTCTTGAGTAGAGGTGGTCCGTAAAACTATTAACGACAATACGGCCGACTACGACCAATGTTCGACGACACGTTGGCCAATGCGGTTCTTAAGGTTTTTAATGGAAATTGTCATTGGTGCTGGGGTATACGAGTCTGTGAAGAACTGGACTCGGAATCAGTTAGCTCCATTTCAGCTTGATAACTTTGCACTTTATCGACTGGACAAATTTATGCTTCGATTCGAACGATAATGAGCGTTCTTAAGTATTCTGGAGTACTTTATTTCGAAGTTGCACTCTTTTCTATTTTACAAATTATTAATTTTTCATAACAATACTAGCCAGCGCTCCTGAGTATTTTGGATCACTTTATTTCTACTAAGCGAGCAGCAAAGAACTCAAAAAACATGAAAACGCTTTAAGCCACATTAAATTTTTGCTTATAAATAACGTCCAGAAGAACGCTTCGTTGCTTTGTTAAACAAAACTAATCACTTAATTTGGCAAATAACTCAAAAGATTGCGACGCATGATGCTGCTTCAATGGCAACATAGACACACACAAACATACACACACACTCAAACATTTAAAAACGCTTTTAGCACTGGCGTTTTTTCGAAAGCGAATCACCACATGTACTTTAATTGTTTCGGCGATAAGACGCTTGTACGCTTAGCATGCATTAAGATATTGACAACAAGCCGAGTACACGACGCACCTCAAAGATTGCACACAAGCACAGGTTTACCTACTATACTCTCGCAGCGTGGTATGAGCGAAAATAAAGCAAAAGTGTGGCGCGCGCAAAACTGACAAGGCCCCCCGAAAAAATGACCAAGCATTTAAAACGAAAATAGAGTCACGAAATGAGATTTCTCTGTGATTTAGGCTTGTCTAATCGTTAAACATGTCTAAATACTTGCCCGGCAGCAGCAGCGGCAGCGTCAGCAGACTAGCCCATGTATAGGGCGCATAGGTTACGCATGCGCACTCACGCTTCGATCTGCGCTAAGTTTTCTGCTGTTGCGCGCAGGCGCTTATCTTGTGTCCATTTTGTGTTGACTGCGACTGCTGTGGAGTAGATCTGAAACCAGTTTCGTTTTTTACGTCTTCCAAAAGCTTGGGCGAATTTCTTTACATGTAATGGACGCGATGCTGCAAATTAATCTTCGCGTCATGATCTTGTTTCACTCAAAGAAGGAGTGACGCCGCTGCTTAAATGCGTAGATTCTGGATTCTGCTTAGGTGTTTCTTATCGCGAATTTAGTTGTTTTTAATGATGAGATTTTTTATTCATTTGTATATTGCGGGTTGGCGGGTAGGCGTCATGAAGCCCATTTGTGTAGTCATTTGGATTGCAAGTCCCTTATTGATTTATTTTGGAGAGTAAATGATTTTGGATCATTTCAGGATGTTGGGAGTGACATTTGCAGAAAAGAAAGTATTTTTTCAAATTGACTACAAGATAAATAAAATGTTTAGTGAGCGCTCCTGAGTATTCTGGAATAGTTGCTACTTTTTCTATCTTACTTATTTTGTAAAAAGTTGAAAATGGTGACGTAACATATTTTCGAAATGAAATAGTATTTATATTATTAATAGGGAACGCTCTTGAGTAGTTTGGAGTACTTTATTTTTAAGGAGCAAAAACTCCGTTATGCTACAAAAGTTGACAATAGTGAAAAGGGAGCGCTCCTGATTACTTTTGAGTAGCAATAACTTAAATTTAGAGCTTCTAAACTGAGTTAAACAAAAAACTCACAATCATAAAAAAAACATAACGCAACAAAAATCAACTTAAATATACATACATACACACATATACACTCACACAACAGCACCAATTTTAACACACATAGAAAACTCAATTAGAGTATTTTGTTTTTTTTTTTTTTGGAAAACAACTCGCCGTCACTTTGCTCGCAACAACTTAATTCATATCAGAGAACTGTCAAAAACACAATCGAAAATGTCATTTTTATGACACACTTACATCCAGCAACATTCAAACTGTCAAAAAGTCAGCGTCAATTAAAGCAGCCCAACGCCTACATAACTAACTAAAAATAACATTCATAATATCCATCCGACATCGTGTTGCCAATGAAAACAAATCAAAAATTGAAAAAGGACACCTTCGGGCTAGGATTTGCATTGGATGCACATTTCTCTGCAAACTCTACTCCTCGACTACGCTTAATGCTGCCATATGCGTCCAAATATGCGCATGCAAAAACACAAAAATGAAAACAACAACGACAACGACAACAAAAAATCGAAAAACAAAAAACTTGTCGTTGTTGTATGTCAAAAAATGTGAAATGCGATTGATGTATGTCTGTCTGTCTGTCTATTTGGACGAGAGTATGCTGCTCTGTCGGTCTGTCAAAAGGCCTACAACCGACGAAACTGACTCTTGTGCGTTTGCCTATTGAATTACCTAGCGTATAACGTACGCTTTGATTTGAGGCCAAAGGGAATATTAACGTTCTTCCCCAGTTGTTGTTTTCTTTTTTTCTTCTCTCTTTTGAGGGACTGATTTTTGTTTTTGTTTTTTCTTTTTTAGTTTGTTTCATCCAACAGCAAAGATATCAAAGCAAAATTAAATCTCGTTTTTCAGAGGCAAACTCTCTAGAACAACAACAACAAAAATAGATATTCCCAACACAAGCAAAAGGAGCAGAAGAAGAAAAAAATGCCATATTTCTGCGACATATGTAAAATGTGTAAAGTGCAATATCAGATGCGACTTAATTTAATGCTCGTCAGTTGGTCATACATACACACACACCGCACCACCACCATCACCTCCGCCGACTACGAGCAGGAATTTAAAAATCGCCCACCAACAAACAAACAAGCAAACAAACACTTGCAAATACTCATCATAAAACTAGCCTAGGGTATGAACCGAGTACCTTGTTCCTTCAGCACACACACGAGAGGGCAACAACTACCGAAACATTATCATACTTCGGTAGTCATCATCATCATTATCTGGCAATGTCATCCTGCGCCCAAACAATGGGATCAGTAGTCAATCAAATCGCAATTGTGAGGGCTTAGCACGCGTGCAATTCTCGACGCGAATAAAAAAAAAAAGAGTACTCGAAAAATAAACCAAGCACACCCAGACAGACAGACAGACAGACAGACAGACAAATAGATGGTCGGACTTCGGGGTTTTTCGCTGCCAACTGACAGCAAAGATGCGCTCGTTGGTTTTGTTCCAAACAACCCCGCTAAAGTCTACACTACACTAGATTAGGTTCGGGGGGTTGTTGCATGCAGCGCGAAACCCTTGTCACAGTTGTGGCATTTGGGAATTTATAGACCATGCACGGCATGGCATATCGGCTCAGCAGTCTGTCCGTTAAGCATGCTGGTAAATTAACACGATAAGTACTTGAATGTTATACTCAATGTTGCAGAAGTAATGCAAACTAAGCAAAGAAGCAAGCAAGCAAGGAAGCAAATGATTGCATGAATGGAATGCTGACAATCATTCAATAAAGTCAGTTTCTATTTAATTCAATTAGCGCTTAAGAAGAGAGTTAAGGAGGCTCTATAAGCTAATTTTAGTTAAATTTGTATATCATAAACAAATACAATAGAGAAGTACTTTCGGATGAACTTGTTCTAACTTTAAAGCAAATGGAAAACTTTTTTCAAATTTTAACCTTAGCTACTTCGCACTGACTTAATTAATTCCGGATGCTTCGATTCATTTCCCTGTTATAGATGCTTGACGGCTTGTTCAGTTCTTTAATTTAATTTGTACATGTCGTTAGTTGGATCAGAGTTATCTCTGGTCTGATTAGAGGAGAAACAACTCTACTAGACAGAGATAAATCATCAGCGAATTCGTTACTTTCTGATGTGTCCAGATTAGTTTATTGTGGAGATAGCTGGGTCAGTCAATACCCATATTGATACCTTTTATCTCTCATTGATTAGGAAAAAGTATTGACCTCGCTCCTGTCATTAGAGCAAAGTCTTGATGCGTTCACAAAGCCAAACAAAATTTCCTATTTTGGTGATGATATTCAATACCGAAACCTGCAATGCCGAGTGTAACAAATTCAGCTATTTATGAGTAAATGTATGTACTGCCCTCGCCATGTTATTGTGAAAATATTTCGCGCACACATCAGTGTCAAACATTGGGTCCAATCGAGGAAGAGGACGACGACACTAGCAAAATTATCAAAAGAAATGTAATTTAATATTTCTTAAATTTTTTTTTTTTGTTTTGTTTTTGTATTGTTGACTAAGCAAGACGACAACTTTGTCAAAGGTATCAATAAGAAAGCCGACCCTCTTCTGGGTGTGTCACGTTGGTCGCCGTGGCTGCTGTGTACACATCCTTCAACGCCGCCAACAGAACGCAGAACCTCAAAACCAAATATTTATCTAGCGATATCGAATGGTCGTCGTAGTCATCGTCGTCGTCGTCGTCACCATGTGCAGTCGTATTTTAGCCAGTGTTGTACACATTGGACAAATGTTGCACACGTTGCACCTTCCACTTCTGCTACTGTGTGGAAAGTATTATTTTTCCTTAGTTCACCGCTATTATTTCGGAAAACGCAAACAAAAGCGCATAAAAGTCGATCAAACAATGGCACAAAAGGAGCGAAATACTGCACGTTAGTAAAGTTCTTTTTTTTTTTTTTTGTTCTTCAAGATATCATTAAATTTTCTTTTGTCCCATTTTTGGGTTGCTGTTTTTTTATATCCAGCCCCAACAACAATGTCGAATTTACTACCAATGAGAGGTTTTTGTTATACCCTCAATAGGAATCGATAGTACAAAGGTTATATCACTTTATACAATAGTTGGAAAAGCATTCGACTGTCCATGAATAAGTTGAGAATACTAACCTGGATTTGACTGGGCACTGGTTACCCAAAGTACATTTAAATAGAGTAGGCATAGAATCAAGTCTCCGAGTGCAGATTCTGCGATGAAGCAACAGAATCCCCAGAGCAAATTTTAGATAATTCAAATATCAAGATTAGATACAACCAATAACCTTGAACTTCTGAGAGCAACTGGACTGAACTGGTGAGATTTTGTAGGGACTCCCAATATTAGCAGAGAGTGTACAATAGAACTTAAGGTCACTTTAAAATTTATTATCACATTGCATTATTGACATTTCGTAAAACTCAGAGGTTTTGAAGATATCGTAGTAAATTTTCAACTGTTATCTTTAAAGAATGAAAGACATTAAAGTTATATAAAAAATAAAATAAAACACAAATGTGGCAAAAAAATTCGAATATAGTGAAGAGTATTTACGCTTCGGTCTAGCAAAAGAAATTTCTCTTAACAATTTCTCTATTTAATACAATATTTGTTGTTATTGTCAAAGCTGATGTTTGTTGTCGTTGTCGGTGTCGCTGTCGTTGCACATCGAGAATATCCAATTTCAACTTTGTTGATTTTTAAAAATTTCGCCTTTTCTCGACAATAAAGAAAATGTCCTTTGATAGAGCAACGACGCTGCGTTTGGGTTCTTGAAATAGTCGGAGAGTTCAAGGTTCGACCTGTTGTCTTTAACTTTGTTTTTGTTAGTTTCGGTTGCGTTTCGTTTGTTTACTGCCAACCATTCGAAGAAGTAGAAGAAGCAAACTCACCTCCAAATGGTGTTCCTACCCCCGAAATTTTGACTTACAACCATTTACCTACGAGCGCAAATACGCATTCGTTGGATTCTGTTCTTTGAGCTACCAAAAAAAAGTAACAGCACTAAAAGTTTCTAGACCTCGTTGTTGCCTTTTGTAGCTGTCATAATTGAATATTTTTCATTACCTCAGAACGTCGCGTACAACAACATCAAAGACGAACATGACATTTTATTTTGGTATAATAAAACTTATTAACCACATTTAAAACGTTCCAAGAGACAATTTTTCCTTTAAGATATTTAGTTTAAGAGTTCATTTTAAATTTTGAATGGCTCAAGGCAATAAAAAGTAAAGCAAAGAACTTAAAAAGGTAAGCAAAACTATTTAAAGGAGAGATTTAAACTGAAGGAAACCAGATCTACTTGTATAACCGGTACTGATTCAGTTTAATGAAAGCGGAACAATTTTGTTAGATCCTATACCGATTCATGTTTTCAATTGTAAAAATTTAATATTGATTCCTAAAAATCGTATTTGAATGAGAATGCAAAAAATTTCGTGTTTAGGTGAACCGCGCGATAATACGGATCAATTTTTAATACCTTGAGCAAATACTTCAACTGTTTTATTAATATTCCTTGAAATCCAAACAAATTCAAGCATATGTGCAAAAACGAAAATAAGCTGCAGAATATTAGGTTACCAACTTCTTATCGCGATCCAAGAGCGATAGTCATCAGGCGCCCAAAAACAACCAAACAGCCAGAAAAGGAAAAAAAGAAAAGGGGAAAGGCACGAAAGCCAAAAGCCTACGATAAGGCGCATGTATAAAAATTAAAAGCAGAAGCGTCGGACGCATAAAGAAGGTGCATGAATTTATTACCGCCACCGCTAAAGGCAATGCGACGCAATGCGAAGCGAAGCGCTCCGGACGTATGGGACTGACTACTGCCAACACCGTTCCGACTGACATTCGATACGGTTACTTAAAGGGTAATTAAATTATCGTGCACAATATGGCACACGGAGGCGACGACGAACGACTGACGACGACGGTGCTGCAGCATGGCTTGGTTCGACATGGCATGGCGCTGTTGAAGCATCACAGCAGGACACAAAAGCAGCCAGCTTCTGTCGCTGTTGTTGTTGCTGTTGTTGTGCTTGGCAGCAAGTACTTCTTTCGATATGAAAATATATACATACATATATATTTTATAATTATTCAGGGTGAACTCTGGCGCGCGCTCGCGCCTTATCGCGTGTCAAATCATCGTTATTATTATTTTTATCATTTGTTCGAAATTAATGATAAAAGAATGATTGAAATATTTTATGCAAACGAATTGCCAGTAGGTGTGTGTGTATGTGTGTGTGTGATATGTGTGTGATATGGTGTGGTGGGTATCATCCGTCGAGAATGATGATTCAATAAAATGATTAATTGTTTTTCAATTACATTAAATAAATGAACAGAAATATGTTTAATACAAAATATGTTGGTTAAAAAAATGTGATAAAAAAAAGCAGTTGGTAAAAAATTAAGTATACTTGAAATCAGGCAAAAAAAAAAAAACCAACCAACCAAATGAGAAACTAATTTCCGTGAAAAGTTTTTGTCTGAAACTTTTTCAAGTGTTATGTAGGAGAGAAATTTTCTACTTTTTTCCATTTTTCCGCAGAACCAACAAACTGAAATAAAAAGTTTAGTGCAGAAAAGTGAAGAACAAAAAAAACAAGGATAAAGAAATAAAAAAAAAACAAAACATCACGAAAACAAAAACTTTTTCATACGTATTTAGTTGCAAGCGAATGAACCAGTTCACCCAATGCGCACATTTTGTTCAACTATTGAGCATGACCAGGCGACAAGGAAACAGATTATTTTTAAAATTTACGAACATCGTCTTTTGATAGCTTTTAAATATTTTATGCAATTTTTTAATTTAAAACAAAAATTATTTATTTCAAAATTATGTGGTTTTTGTTTGCATATTTTTCAAAAAATTAAACTCGAAAAGTTTCGAGCCTCTTTTCGAACACAACGACCTCGAAAACATTAGTGAAATTCGGTAATTTAACAGATTAATCAGCTGTTTTTAACTTACAGCTATTTTTAATCAATTTAATTTTCTATGTAGTTTTGCTGACTTGTTTTGATTTTAGCTTGTATGTAAGATTTACAATTTTTATTACAAAACAATTTTTTTATAGAACTTAAAAATAAAAAAATATTAAAACAACAACAAAAATTTAGTTTGCGGATTCTACAATATTTTAACTTAAAGTGGCAATTTGCTCTTTTTCATGACATTGAAACACTGAAACATACGAAACACTTTTCGAGGTGGTTTTCCCGACTAATTTGACTCGAACATTTTCCGGGCTTGCGAAAACTTGGCTTCATCAAATTTTTGATAGTAGTTTTTTTAAGTTTTCGTGATTTCGAGTTTAAAGGAATCCCATCATCTTTATAAATATTTTTAATGTACAATGTACTTGCAATTGTCTGGTTTCTAAGCCCTTCGATCAGTTGAAATAAAACAAATTTTGATGATGGTTGAAAATCACGTTCAAACCAACAAAGTTAACAATCTAGATTCCTAAGGAGGTTCGAGTTTGAGATAAATAGGCATGGATGATCAAAAAATTGTGTGTCTACTGGCCAAAAGAAAATTGTCCATTGCGGCGGATCTTCGAGATCGGTTCCTAAATGATTTGACAATTCCCACGATTATACAACGACAGAAACGACCCGATCTGAATACTGCTGTTATGTGCTGTGTGGGGTTAAACCAAAAAGAAGCTTCATATGTTCGAGTATACATATATGTAGAAATACTTCCAATTTTAGTTTAAAATATTCAGACAAGTAAACTTTTTCGTAGCAAAAAAAAAATAACAAAAGTAAAATAAATAAACTACCAACACAAACAAAAATAAAACATTAACAAAACTTAAATTTGATCAATTAAAACAAAAATTCACAATTTAAAAACTTCAAAAGCAAAATTATGCCGAGTCGGAATTTCAGTTTGCAAAAGCACAAAATTTTCCGCACTACTGAAACTAAAATTAAAATTCTTCTTTTTTTTTTGTATTTATGGACAAAACTTTGGATTTTTTATTTTGTGTTTTTTCTTTTTAATTTCACTTTAAACTTGTTCCAAACAATTCGAAGCGTTTGTCGCTTACCGCAGCGCAGTGTACCCGTATGTGCGCTTGGGGACTTGTGCGGAGACATCGACACAAGAGGGGCGGCGGCGGCAAATTTAATCTTGTTAGCTGAGAACAGAAATCTCAGCTAGCGCTCAGCTTCAGTTGAAAAATAGCCCAACACGAGAAGCGAACGTTGCGACGCGCACTGAATGAAACTTTGACCAATTAAAAGTAAACAAAAATTTAATTATGTATCTACAGGATTGCGCTGAAGCAGCGCGACCAGCGGCAGGCACATCGAAGGACGAAGGATGAAACGCTCGAAGCTAGCTTGTTGTACTCGTATATATAAATATACAAAAAAAAATAAAATTTACCAAGCGGAAATTGAATTACAACAACGAATGCGCACGTAGCGAATTTGTTTCCCATTTGACGGAGCCAAGAGAAAAGTGAATTCCACTCGAAACTCTTGTTAAAGTAGGCGACGGTCGGGCAGCGAAATGGGGACGCTGTGTGGCGTGTTGTAGTATGGGCGGCGGCCAGACGCCAACCAGGACAATCACTCGAGAAGATATGCTGGCAGCTGGCGGTGGGCGTAAAGCCAAACCGAAACAAAAATAGCAACAGAGGAAATTCCCAAAAGCACAAAGTTCAATAGAAAAACAAGATTCAGCAAAATCATTTAAACTGGAAACGCCAAACGCACTGCGCCACAAAGTTCCCAAACGAATGTGGCGGTGGGAAAGGAACAGTGGCAAAAGGAGGATGAAGGGGAGGTCACCGCTGGTTTGTCGGCCATAGTGAGCGGCGGTGGCGGTGGCGGCGGCGGTCAGTGAATGTTGCCAATTACACTTTTAGACAATTGCAGAGTTTCACTTGTTCGTCCGAATAGGGCAAGAGTACAGGTAATTGGGTCCATGGACTTGTCTGATACGTTTATTTCAATTTTAGAAGAACTTTTTAGTAAAATTTTATTTTAACGATCGATTTGGCAAATTCGGTCAGTTGTAAATTGATCTGATTTAGGGTAAGAGGCTTAGACACAAGTTCATGAATTAACGTTAATATTTTTCTTAAGTTTGTATCAATTTTACAATAAACGTGTACAATTTTAATTTAAGGTCAATACTTTTTTTGTATATTAAGTCAGTTACGAATTGACCAAAGCTTACAGGATTACTTAGAAATATTAAATTTTGAAATTACCATCGGCATTGAAGGAGAAACATTACAGTTGCAATAGTTTCAAATTCTGTAAAATAAGTTATTGAAATATGTTTGACTGAGTTTGGTCAGTTTCTAATTGACCAAAGACTTATTTGATGCTCGAAATAATATTATAAAAAAATTATATTCATTTTATTTCAGTGCGCAAGTGTAAATCCCGCCGTATGACAGGTGCGCCAACACTCCCTAACCAACAAATAAAAATGGTCAGCTGCAACCATTTGAAGCGTTTGCAAATACTTGCAACATTTCGCTTAATTCAAGCTAGTTCACACAGTACGTACAGCCTCCGAACTACAGCAACAAAATATAAAAAGTAAAATACAACAACTACTAACAAAAATAAATATTTTTTTAAAATAGAACAAAGATAGAAAAAACTAAACTAAATTACAAACATAAAAATAAAAATGACAAATGAGCGCAACCACAAAGGTCCTTTGGCAAACACACACACACACACACACAAACACACACACACAAACGCCCACACAATGAAAATTCACGACTAATAAAATAATCGAAAGCTTTTGAAGGCAAATTGAAAATATAAACAAGGAAATTGAGAGCAAAAACTGAACAAGGCGAACTACGCGCTCGCTGCACACTCATCAAACAAACAACAAATACAAACAACAAACAACAAATGAAAATAAAAATAAAAATAAAAGAAATTTACAATGTTCAAATTTAAAATTAAATTTTCCGGTAAGAAAATAACAACAACAACAACAATTGCGCAAAATGGCGACGACAAACGAAACATGAGAGTGGGGGGGGGGAAGCGCAAAAGGACACCGACACAAAAGTTAAACAAAAATGAAACATAGCAACAACAAAAACAAGAAAAATGTTTATAAAAAAAGGAACACGTTAGCAAACCAAAATATAAATTCCGAATTAAACGAAGCGTAACATAACAAAAACAACAACAAAAACAAACTGATGAACGAACTTTTTTTTTGTAGTTTTAGATACACAAATATTATTGCAAGTACAGTCGGGCAGAAATTTAATCAGACACTCATTTAATTATTTACTTTGGAGGTAAATTTACTTTTCAAATAAAATTCGCTTATTTTTTAATTATACTTGGGTAGTCCGATAAGTTTTTAGCCTACAAAAGAAAAATGAAAATTTTGAAAAAATGTTTTTTTATTTCTCAGCATAGTTTGCTGTTAGCTCGATACACTTGACCCAGCGATGCTCTAACTTCTTAAACCCGTCGTCCGTTTTCTCGAGGTCTGCAAAGTAGACCTCTATCAGGAGGTGAGGCTAAGTACTTATCAGTACAACATCGTAAAATAAAACCTGACATTTGAGTTATTATATATTTGAATTTTTCCTTGTTGGTTCTTCTTCCATAGCAAAACAGATTCCAAATATGGGACCCAGTGTTCCTTATTTTGGGATTTTATTTCAATCACTAAAACTGAGCTTGTTATCTAACTAATAAATAAATTTAGTGAAAATGTTTTTAAAAATTTTATCAGGTTTTCGAATTATGCCAAACTTAACTTTTCTTTTGTTATTTATGGTATTTTTTTCGTTTTTAAAATATCGTTATCAAACCTCAACAGATTCGTGTAGCTCTGGTTAAATAAAAATATGTTCGCTAGTTAACTCAAGATAAATATTTTTTTTTTGTAATAATTTCATGTCTAACGACTTATTTCTCACTACAAAATATTTAATTTAGGTTTAGGTTACAATTTTACCCAACACTGTAATAAAAAAGCGATTGCAAAAGAGAAAACAAAAAAAAATACGAAGAAGAAGAAGAAACACCGCTAAAACTCAAACAAAACGAAAAATACATAAAAATGAGCGAAAATTAAAGAAAAACAAAATTTTTAAAGCAAAAAGCAACAAAAGAAGGACGATGTCATTTGTCCTTAAAGCCGGAATTAAAGCAGCGCAGCGCTTGTGAAAATAAACGCAAACAAGTGCGCGGCAAAAAGTAATAAAACCAACAACAATAACGAGAGCAAAAACACAAAACAAAGAAAAAAAAACAACAACGACGACGACGACGACGTCGGCGACAACGACGACTACGATAATAACAGCGCAAGGATATGCGCACAGTAGCAGCGACGACGAAGACGGCGGCGGCGACCATAAGGATACGCCATAAGCACAGGCATTACCGCTTACCGCGACGCGCTGAACACAAGCGAGCTACGGTTTTAACGTAGCGATAAACGTTGCGGCGATAACGGCGGCAGCGCTGATATGAGTCCCCACACCAGTGCGCCGTCACCGCCACCTGATGGCGACAGTGACAGCGACAGCGCCAGCACATAGCGCGTTTATTTACTATGCCACAAAACAAAAACAACAACACACAGTAAATACGTTCGTCCCGTTCTGGCACGCGAAATGCCGCGAGCAGCAAACTAGATGCCACGCCCATTCGAGAAGCAGATTTCTCCATGCGCACACGAAAATAACAACTATTTTCGAATGTGCGCAAGAGAACTGTGTCTGTCTCGCTTAAGCGCCGGATGCGAAAACAAGTTCGAATTTCGAATTTCCCCGCTCAATGTAAAATACTCACGAAATTCGAATTTGCATGGCGCGCTCTCTGTCTCCCTCTCTTTTGAATATGCGCGCGTTTAGAGAATTGTGTGCGCGCGCGCTCGCTCTCTTTCTCTCCTGCTCGCTTACTCAGGCATACTACGGACAGGCAACAAACAAACTTACCTTATCAAATCCGGTAGGCGTTCCAGCACCTTGGGGTGGGTGTGCTTCTTGGTATACGATGGCGACAGCGCCACCGTGCACGCCAGCATTAACTCGGTGGATAACTCGACAGGATGTTGCGGTGATTTCTCTTCAGGAAGCTGCAAAAAAAAACGAAAAAAAAAACAAGACACAAAAAATTAAGAAACGAAATAACAAAACCAAAATGAACAAAAAAAATTAAAGGCAAATAGAAAAAGGATTATCATGCTCAACATTTTTGGCGCTACTCGGCAGCCGTCAGTCTGAAGACAAAGAAATCGAAAAGTAACTGCAGTCGTACAGCAGCCAGCAACAACATTAGCAAATACAACAACAACAACAACAGGAATGAGCCACAATTGTAGTCACGTCGTCGTGACGTTTCTGTGGAAGTTTTTGGTGTTGTCACAAGTGGCATAAATCACGCCGGGATCAGAAGAAGCAAAGCGCCAACAGCTTTCGTACATTCTAAAGTTACACTCGGAGAAATCTAATTGTAGAAGTTTTCTGCAGCAAATTTTTCAATCCCAACTTAACCAAGTAATAAATGGTCGATTCTTATCTGCTAAACTAGCAGAGATAATAATTAAAGAAAAAATAGTTTTCTCAAAATTTACCTTAATTTTTTTTTATGACTTAGACACAGTAGCGAAAAAAAACTATTCGGACTCTACGCAGGGCCGTAAAGAGAAAACTGAAGACCTGAGGCAAACATTTTGCTTGGGCCCTCAAATTACCATTAACAACAAATTTCGTCGCGAGCTCCAAGGGTACTTTCGAAAGCATCAAAAGAATTTAGGAATACTAAATGTACTTTCGAAAACATCAATTGGATTTAGTCTGATGTGCTTCAAAAAATATTAAATTTACTTTCGAATTGTATTCCAAAAAATATGAACTTTATTTTCAGAAAGCTTAAAATGTACTTGAGAGAATGTTATTTTTTTTATAATTTAATATTTTCCGAAGTAGTTTTGATGTTTTCTAAAGAACAGTTGATATTTTTTGAAAGACATTTTTAAAATTTCTTTGAAATACATTTCAATAAACAGAAGTACATTTGATATTTTCGGAAGTACACTTGACTAATCTGAAATATAATAAATGTTTTCTAAAGTACACAAACAAATTTTTATATTCGTTTGATTTATTTTGAAGAACAATTGACTATCTGAAATTTATTTAATGTTTTCTGAAGTGCCTATGACAAGTTCTGAAGTTTATGCGACTAGTCTGAAATGCAATTGACGCTTTCTGAAGCACTATTGGAAACAAGTGTGCATGAACTACCGGATTTAGAATTTTTTTCGCAAAATATTAATGTATAATTAAAAAGGAACAAGTGTCCTTTTTAAATTTTGGAAGAACTCTTTACGTATTACTAGTTTGCGACAAAAACGACACATGTCGAAATTTTTCATTTTCGAAAAAAAAAAAAACAGAAAAATTTTCCTTCCCTGGAACTTTTTTGTAATTTTTAATTTTATCAATGTTTAAAACATATTTTTTTTCTCTGTATAGCATACGAGTATGTGCAACGATTTGAAAAGAGAATGGAGCTTGGATTTTTCACTGCCAGTGGATTAGAGAGAGCTCGTGCTTATACTCCTGATTTAATATTTATCAGCAACGTTCGTTCTTTACGTTGTACTTTGTACGTTACGTTTACTTGTATTTTTATTCGTATTGGTAATTTTGGCATTTCTGTTTGTCACTGCAATATGTGTGATTGTGTGTGATTGTGAATATGTAAGTTTGTGTATATCGCAATGTTCTAAACTGTTGCATACTTCAAGGCTGTATATAAGTCGATTGTGCACTTCAATGATGCCGCATTAATTTGATATACAGTTGTTATTGTTTTAGTCGTTTGTTGCTGTTGTTGTTGGCGATGTATGCTTGAAGTTTTAATATATGTAGTTAGATTGTAATTTGTAGCTTTAGTGAGCAGACAATGCGTATTATACAAGGTGTAGATTACCAAAAAATTAAACTTTTACAATTTACGAAAAAGAATAAAACAACGTAGTTTCGTTTAAGACTCAACACACCTTCCGGAGAGAGTTGCGAAAGTTTCTTAACTATTCGCTTATTAAATATAATTAAATAATAACAATGTTATATAATTTCTACTAACTTAATAATGAGATCAGGATCAAGCCCTAAAATTCCTAAACAGAATCGAGGTATGTATCTCAAATTAGTTCAACCGAATTAGCGGAAAAAATCATTTCAATTTCATTTACTTTCGCTCAATCAAATAACAACTTTTATTATGAAAACTTTAAAGCTTAATTTTGTATCTCGAATGCGAGACAATACGAACGATCCGTGTGCAGGCAAAATCGTCTGGAATTTAAATTTTGTAATTTCTTGTTATCGTTCGTAATCATTTACGTTGTAACGTAATTAAAACGACAGCAAATGTGAACACGGCATAAACGATTTGGAATAATGGTTTATCCCTTTATCTCTGTCTCACTCTCCAGATTCCTCTCTTCACAAATTGTTTGTTAAGAATCAGCTGTTATCGTTCGACTGAAGTAATAGAGTGAGAAACTTTAAATGCACGAACGATAAGTCTGTTAGACAAAATGAAAGTCGTTTCTCAATGCTGTGACTTTATTTCAGATATAGATTTGATTATAGTATTTGGACTAGTCATCTCTTTGTAAGCGTTGAAATCTTACACAAGCAACGGTCAGAAATACACCTTCCCTCCCTCATTTAACTGCGCCTCTCTGTCCCATTCTTGGCAAGCATTACTCGTAGTATTCGTGGCGCCACAATAAGCTCATTTAATTTGGGTTAAATCTTTCATATAAAAAGCATTTGATTGAAATTTATCACCTCATTTGTCTAAACAATTTGCTTTTCGAATCATTTAAATATTTAAGATTCGAATCGCCACAAATTAAGCAATCGATAGTCGATTAGTGTCACCGCTGAGTGATTTGTCGCTGAGCCTTCTTGACTGTGGCTCTCGTTTTTTTACAAGCGCTATTAAATTTATTAACAAAATAATAATAATAATAATAACAGTTGTGGACCGTATTAATGCCCAATAAAAGTGTCGACGGTGGCGCCAATTCACTCAGACCCGCCGCGACGTAAGCGAACTACTTGAAAACGAACAAACGAACACAAGAACGCACCAGCGAGCCTAGCCTGTCCTGTGCGCTGCTGTGGTATGCTGCAGCGCAGCCACAATCTACATATCACAAAGGAAGCCATCCAAAAGCAAGAACCGCTTTTATGCCCGGCCTTTGCCGAGTGTGGTAGTGAGAAATGCGGTGGGTTTCAATCTCGGTTTTCAGGGGTACTTAAGTGCCAAGTGGATGTGGTGGGGGATTTGCTGCTGCTGCTGCTTCTTCTGCTGACGTTGTTGTTGGTGTTCTTATTGTTAACCTTTGTCACTGGATCCGACGACAACGACTACAACGACGACGACGGCAACAACGGCAACGAAACAAATGCGCGGCTTGTGACTGCTACTTTGTGCCTGCCTCTGTCTGGCGCTCCTTTTCCGCTGTTTGTTTTATATCCTCCGCATTCGATGCGATAGGCTGCGGAATTTATTAACACTTGCAATCGATGTGCTTATAAATGGCTGCGGCGGCTATTCGCTTTATTTGACGCTATGAAAAGGAAGTTTAAAGCGAGAGTGGCACATTTGCAGTTCAATATTTTTTGTTTTGTATTCGTTTTATTTTAAACAGTGACTCATGGTCGAACATATTCCTACAGCTATAAACCAAAGTGCAAAAGTATCGATCTGAATGGATTATTCGGTTAAATATTTTTATAACGATAAATGAACGTGATTAATATCGGACATGTCCAAGAGGCAAGCTAAAATAATCAAGAGTATTATTTGGATTCTTGAAAGTAGCGTTAGTTTCGTTTAAAAGAATTATCGTTCGTGCATTTAAAGTTTCTAACGCTACAGTTAAACGATAACAGCTGATTTCTTATGTGCCGATAACGTCAATTTTAGGAATTTTCTTGTCGATTAAAACATTAAAAAGAGCAGGTAAAACGATAAGTATCGGACAATAAAAAACCATTTCTTTGGTAATGACTCTGTCATTAAAATGATGCCTCATATGAACCAGTTCAACAAATTTGATTGATTTTCTAACTCTCAGTGTGACTCGGTTTTTTTTTATTTCATTTAGAACTTTGTTTATGTTTTCTTTTTTTCTTTTATTATGGTGGCGCTTTTAACTTTTGTTTATTCGAAATGTTTTCGTCATTTTTTTTTTTCATGTTTTGTTTTTGTTGTCTTTGGTTTCTGTTGTTGTTATTATTATTGTTATTGTAGGGCTATGTGGCTTTCTGCTTTGTGTGGCGTTTTTATTTGGCTTTTATGTGGTGGCGTCTCCAACTGCTTGCGTTGATGATCATGGCATGCGATGGATTGTTACAGGGGGCGATGGCGGCATTGATGGCAACCGTGGTGTGGCGTTGATGGACCAATAAATTAATCCATTTCGCTCGTAATCGTAGCGAATATGCGCCCGTCTGTTGGTTGTTGTTGTGTTGTTTTCTTTTCGTACAACGCTTTTGGGAGTTTCTTTTTTGCCTTTATTTGTCGATTTGTCAGCCTTGTTGACAGCTGTTTCTCTTCGGTCATGATGGACGCGAACGCGCATCCATTATCGTAAACACTCGCTTAACTGATTCGTGTTTATTTGTTTCTTTTTTATAAAATATATTTTTGTTGTGATGTTTTGTTTTTTATTTAAATGGCTTTTTTGTTTTGTTTTGTTGTTTTGTCTTGCGAAAATATTTGGATTTGGCTTTATAAATTTTCGTGTGATTTACGATTATTTCCAATTAAAAACCAAAAGACATGACGTGAGACCGCTAAGTACATACATGCACAAAGAGCCACCTGAAGCGTAAATTGTCGCTTATACCCCGGCAGCATGTATTCATGTTGTAGTTTTTGTCAGCGTGATGGATCTATTCGTTGTTTTTTCAATGCGGTTGTTTTGGTGGTCAGTTTGTCACGTGCCACTTTTTAAATGACATTTAGTGCTGACTCGAATACTTTGAACGCTAAAGAGTATATTTCTTAAGCTTGCAAAAAGTAATGGGGAGGAGGGACTACTAAAAAACAAATGTACAAGACAAACTTTGTATAATTTCTTTGTACACACATTTTTTGGACCCTTTTGATTTTTTTTAAACTAAAATCCCAAATAATTTTGAGGAAAGAGGTTTAAAAATGTATCCCAACAAGAACAAAGTCAAGTCTATGATTAATTGAAATTGAAAGTGCGTTATTTACTCTCATTACTGACTTTTGAATTGAAGAAGATAAACAAAAATATCGATATTGTTGGTATCGATATTGCCGAAAAAACATAAGTGTTTTGTTCGATGTTTCGTTTAAAAAACTATCGATATTTATAAAACGAGATTTTATTTAAGATATATGAATGTCGAAATATTGGTTATAACTCGTCAATAGCATTGAAATATCGCTTTTTGAAACATCGACATTAGAATGACGATATTGTCGAACATAACATCGGTTATTAGATATATCGATTTGAAAATATTGATATCAAAATTTCGATACTTTTTTTTATAAAATATCGAAATATCAGTTTGAAAAGTCAATTGCATTGACATATCGTTTTTGAAACATCGATTTTATAATACCGATATTAATTTACAAAATATCGGTTATTAAATAATTGATTAAAAAAATATTTATATTAGTGACGATATTTTATTAAAAATTATGAAATACTAGCAAAACCCCGGCATGCGTTGCATTGCCACTTAAAAAAAATGTTAGGAGATCTTTCCGGTACTCCTTTACGTCTTAAAAATAATCCTGTTTTTATTTAAAAAAAAATTAGTTTTAACTATTAAATAATATTGAACTTACTTGTAAGCTTTGGAAGAGTGCATCAAAAAGCGAAATGATGGAATTACCCAAGAGTGCGTGACGCGCAATTTGCGGACACAGGGTGCAGGCATTGCGATACAATTGCACGGCGAGAACAACAGCTCTGAAAAAGAAAAGCCAAGCAAAAGTGAAGTTAATAAAATGAAACCAAGTATAGCAAAGAAAACATGTCGCAGTCACGTACTTCTTAGAGACTTCCGCATCCTCTTCCATGCCCTTGGTGATGACAGTATTAGTGATTATGCCAATGCCGTCCATGAGCAGGAAACATTGGAAATCGAAAACCTGCGCCTTGGCCATTAAACGCAATAGCTGACCGAGTGGACGCTCCAAACCCTGTGCACCGCCACCCTTGCTGACGAGATTAAGATATTTCGGCACTTGACTCTCACGCTTCATGTGCAGCGGTACTGGTTGCAGCTCCTTCATATATTCCTCGGCACTGAAATGGCATGAAATAAATTTTTTCGTATACTTGAAACGAAATAGTTGAAAGTACTTACCCCAGCGACATGCGTTGCTTGAGCTTTTTCATCTTTTTCTTATAGCCGCGCGTGTGTTCGCGACTGCCCACGTCCGAGACGGTTGATGACATGTCGCCATCTTCACCACCCAATGCCTCCTCGCCATTTTCGCCCGACTGTTGTCCGTTCTCGTCGACATTACGCAGCGGAATGGTTAGTTCAAGTGCACGCTGACGTATGTGTTCGATATTTTCCTCGTGGCGACGTGCCGATTCCATTTGCTTTTGTTGGATCTTGCGCTGCAGCTCTTCGGTGGTCTGCTGTTGTGCCACCTGCAACGCAAGTAGACGCTCTTCGCGGTCACGTGCCTTTTCGCGTGCAAGCGCCTGCCGTTGACGCTCCTTTTGTTCTTGCATTTTGCCTATGCGTTGCTCTTTCTCGAGACGTGTCTCATTCATTTTCTCCAGCTTACGTAGGCGCTCTTTTTCCAGTTCCAATCGGCGACGCTCGACAGCCGCCTCTTTTGCGGCTTTTTCCTCGAGTCGCTTCTGTCGCTCCTGTTCGAGATCCTGCAGACGGCCTTCAGTTTCTTTGGAAGATTCAATGAGATCGAGTCGCTTATTCTGCGCTTCAATATTTTTTATAAAATTAATCTCTTTCAATTTCTTCTCCTCATCGTGCGCCTTTTCGATGATCTGTCGCAGATATTGCTCACGATTTTCGGCAGCGCGTTGCAATCGTCCCTCCATTTTTAAACGCTTGTCCTCGATCAGCTGCGCCTTTGCCGCTTTAACATCTTCGACACGCGTCAATAATTGCTGAATTTTTATTGCTTTGTCTTTTTGTAGTAATTCACGCTTTTGTTGGGCACGCGCTTGCTTCGCTTGATACTTTTTGAGCGTTTCCTGCAGCGATCGGCGTCTTGAGGGCGACGAAAGTTTCGCATGCAGCTCTTGTGCACGTCCCGGATGTCGTGAAACATACGCCTGCAGTGTTGCGAGCACTTCTTCGCGTTCTCCCCACGACATCTCGGAAAGCAACGCCTGATATCGCAGCTCCAGACTCAAATTCGCATCGTCTTCGTTCATTGGCACAAAGACCACCGACGAGGCATCGTCCAATGCTTCGGCAAAGTCAACATCACAATCGTCGCCATGCTCAAGCACCACTTCACAATCGGTTTCATCCGTTTCGGTATCTACATCGATTTCGGTGCTCTCCAGTTCGCGTATTTGTCGTTCCAGTGACTCTTGCTCTTCGACCAGCATACGCTGATCGGCGTCATCGCAATCCATCAAATCGTTAACGAGCGTTTCATCATTTTCGTCACAACTAGAGAGTGCACCGGCATCAGCACCGCCACCGCCGCCACTTCTGCTGCTGCCACCGTGGCCGCCATTAGTGTAAATGGCCGCTCGCGCTGTCAATGAGATGCTCTCGTAGAGATCGCCAATGGTTTTTGAAAAGTCACGATTTGTTTGAATTTTAATATCGATTTTGTTCTGCTCGCCGCTCTCGGAGTTAAGTGGATCGGAGGAATCGGGCGAATTTGCAACGTTATTGTTTTGAGCGTTTGCTACGAGAAAAAGTGTGGATTAAATTATGAAAAAATTAAAAAGCAATCAAAAATTATTTACCATCAATGACGGTTTCTACGGAAGAAGTGCCCGTGGAGCTCTCTTTCGATGCTGCCACTGTTCCAGTTGTTTGATTGTTGTTTTGCTTACGCTGGGCGTACTTCTCGCTACGCATGTACTCCTTATGCAGCGAAGTCATCTTTAAGCCCGTCAAATCGGACTTTTGACGTTTGATGGTAGTTTGACGACTGCCAGCTGCCGAACTGTTAGAATTGGAATTGGTAGAATTACCGCCGCCGCGCGCAGAGACTGGCGCCGTCATTTTTTGTGAAACTTGCGTTGGTCCAACAGTAGCAACGCCATTCTTACGCTGTGGCAGCGAATTTACTTTCGCTTTGGCGTTTTTGATTTCGGGACGTAACGCGACTTTATTGGATTTTTCTGCGGCAAGAGGTTTTTGTGGCTTTGCCGCTTTTGCTTGTTTTGCTTTGTTGCTATTTTGCTCCTCTTCGCCAGCGCTGCGTTTCTCGGCATTAATTAATGCAAGCGTTGGCAACGAAGCGTAACCGGTCGGCTGATTGAAGCGACTGGCCCAGTGCATGCTGGAGCGGCGACGATTCTTGACCGTCAGCCAGCCGTCGTTGGCATCAGACGATGGCAACTGTTTTGGCTCTGAGCGGCGCTCGTCATGTGGAGCACCATGTTGTGTCAAACTGCTGCGCGATGAACTGATTCGCTCATTGCTGGCTTTGAGCGTCGAACTGGAGCTGCAAATGTCTTCGCGAGATGATTTACGCGATGCAGACGCTGCAAGGGTAGCAGAGTATGTAGATGCAGAAGTGGAATGCGGTAGCGTGCGAGAAGTGGGCGCCGGCGGCTGTAGTTGAGATCGTGATTTTGTCTCATTTCGATCGTTTATTTCGATCATTGTGCGTGAGCGTGCCGAAAGACGTGTCGCCACATTTGATGGCGGTCCATAAATTTCCTGTTTACTCGAGGGTCGTGGCGGTGGCACTTGTGATGCGTTTGGATTGCGACGCAACGTTGTAGCGGGTTTTGAAGCTGCAGTGGAATTAGCGGAAAAACTGCTCGTAGTACCAGCACGTCGTAAATTTGTATTGGATGTTACAGTTTTGGGTGCTATAGCGACGCCGCTGCCGCCGGTTTTACTTAATGTATTGACGCCGGCAGCAGGACGCAGTGTTGTTGTTTTTGTTGTTGTAATGCCACCACTGCGTATTCCTGTCGCAGGTCGATTAAGCACGCTACTGTATTTGAGTGGACTGTTTTGTGTGACGCCAGTTGCCGCTGCAGCAGGTGGCACAATTGATTTTTTCTGTGCGGGTTCTATTGCCGCAGTTGAAGTAGTATTCGCAGGCGGCGCCACGGTTTTTAATGACATTGCTACTGTTTCGATTTTCTTAAGCTCTGCCGCTGGCGGTGTTGGCTCTTTGCTGGCGTCCTTTGATAGAATTTCATTTTCCATAGCGTCGAGTTTGTGAATAGTCATTTCCAGTGCCGTAGGTTCTCGCACTTCGATAATAGCTTCTTCATTGCAGTTGTTGTGATTGTTGTTGTTAATTACTGAAAACAGATGAATTTTGAAAAATAGTTTAATACCACAATGTATAGATTAATTAAAAAAACAAATAAAATCAAAAAAAATTTTAAACTACCGATAAAATTTAAAAAGTGAGCCTAAAGTTAAAATTTTCACAAAACTCTTACATTGTAGCTTTTAGTCAGAGCTGCACAATATGCAAAGATTCAAAATAGAAAATAATTAAATGGCAGAATTGCTAATAAAACATTTTTCTAACTAAGCTAACATATTGACCTAATATATCCAATAAGATTTATTTCAATATAATCATTCCTAGGGAAGTTCTTAACTCGACAATATTTAATTTCCTTTTAAATTTTTTGAGGTACTTTATTAAAAATAATTTAATAGCGTATTTTATTGCAGCTCTGTTTTAATCGATCAATTTAAAATTAAAGTAATTACCACATTGATACTCAGATGTGTCGGCAGGTGGAATTGTCTCGTTAAATACTTCTTGTTCATAGTATTGTTGTTCTGCCAACATTGCTGCCTCAGCTTCAGCCTCCGCGTCTGCCTCCGCTTGTCGCTGCTGTCGTTGCTCTTCCTCCAAGCGTATTTTTTCTCGTATATCTGCAAGCGTCAGGTGATCATCTTCCAAATCTGTTTGCGCAAATTGATGCTTTCGGTCGAGTAATTCCAATTCGACTGACTCCTGCTGCTGCTGAGGAGGCGGCAGCTGTTGTGGCGATAGCTCCTTCTTTTGCAGTTCCAGCGCATCCGCAGACTGACGCTTACTCGAGGCAAACAATTCACGAACATTGACACGCATAGCACCCTTTGGCAGCGGATCGTAGGCACGCAGTGGATGACCTTTTCGCGGCGATAGGCCATCGGGACCCAGACAGCAGGGTGAAGTCTTGCCTGAACCTGCCGAACACGGCGGCCAGGGGCTGGGGCTCGATTTTCCGGATGCGGTTGGACTGGAAAGACTTTTGGCGCGTACACGCGGTGCCGGATTGCTTTTGCGCACTTCCCACGCCAGCGAGTGTGGACGCTGTTGCAGCGGCTTTGAATCATAGTCCCATGAGACTTTAAACCACGCACTTAACGCTTTAAAATCACGCACGTAATTCTCTAGCACGAGTATAGCCTCCTGACAGGATGAAATGTTCTCATAGCACTCGACGGTTTGATAGATCTCATTGACGGCGCGCTGCAAATTGCCGAAAAGCAGCGCCCAGTAACGCGCCTGTAGTTCTGACTTTTTGTCGCGTCCCGTTGAGGCGCTACGCACCCGCGGTCCACTGCTGGGTTTGGTTGTGTGTCGCGATGGCGAATGATGCAGCGCCATTGACGATTTTCTGGTGGGCGTAGTCGGTGCTGCCAGTGAGTTGGGGGATTTGGGCGGAGCCATGGGTGGCTTACGGAATGTGTGAGGCGGTGATTCTGTCAAAAAATTTAATCAATGAAATAATTAAATAAAATGTTATTATTTGTTTATTAAAAACATTTTAATATTTTATTAAAAACACATAAATTTGATGGTTGAGCTGATTTTGGATCTTTTTAAACCATTTACGGAACCGGTTTATTTAACTTTAGTCACAATAAAAGAAACAATTGATTTTTATATATTGAAAAAATCTAATTAAAATCATTAGGCTTAATAAAAGCTTTCAGTGGGCAGCCATATCAAATTACTTACTATCCAAATGTGGCCCCTCTGCCGGTGGATCTTCGCAGAATTGATAAACGAGCAGATTCTTGGCATCGCGCCCCTCACGATGCAGCACCTCCATCATTTCCATTACTGTGTTTGTTCTTTATGTTTTTATTATTTTTTATATTGTTGTTGTTGAATTTAATGCAATTAATTGCAGCGGCCTACGTCTATTCGTTCCGCTAATGAACTCTGTCGCCGTTGTTGACAACGACAAAGACGACGACTCTTCCACCCACGCAGCACCCAACACCTGTTCGCAATTGTTCGATTTTCCAGCAATTCGTTTCGCTAACAGTAGCGTCCGATGACGTCAGTGTCTGCGGACTGTTCGGAACTATGCGAAAAACACAATTTTCGCGGAGACAGGGGCGTGGTGTGGTGTTGTACGACGTATAGGCGTTAAGGTGTTTCGTTGCCTTTGTCTGTCTTTCGGGCCGGTGGCACACCTCGTGCTCAAATTGATTTTGCAACTTTTGATTTTTACGCTCGGTTTTTAATCGTCTCGTGCTTTTGCATTTCATTTAATGAAGAAGCGCCATTTTCGCTGACGTTTTCAATGCACTTTTATAGCTTTTAAAATTTTCAATTGGAATTTGTTTTATTTTCAAATCACCAAACAAACACAGAGCAACGAGTTTCAAAAGTGCGCACAGCTGTTGACAGCGAGATATGCCAAAAGTGGATGTTGGTTTGCTTACGAATGAAATTTTTAAGTAGAATTGATGACAGCTGTTTTTGTTTTGCTATTAAACTCATAAAAGAGTCCGTGATGACGCGAATCTTTGACTAATTTGGAACTAGACTCAAAAATAAATTTTATTTCATAATTCGTATTTTTCTTTTGCGTTAAAATATTAAATAAAATTTATTTTTGAGTCAGGTTGCAAATCGGTCCACAATTCGAGTCATCACATACTCTCTTTTGAATTGAAATTCGTAAACATATTCGCAGATTTGGCAACACTGTTATACATTCCGTCACAAACTCAAATTTCTATAGTTGCTCCCTGAACGTGAGTGTAGAGTGACGTGAGTTCTGAAAAAATTTGCAACCTGGAAAAAAATAAACTGAATTTAGTGTTGCTAAAAGAAATAAGGCAAAGGGAAATCGTGATGTCACTTTGCTGCTCGTACTTATTTCGTTTCTTGTGTTTTAAATTTTAGAAGGGACTAAGTGAGTTTATCTAATTTGCTTGCAATAATTTGCGGGGCAGCAATTTACCAATTAAGCGAGTCGTGGCGAAAAAAAAAACGATAAAGAACGAAAGCAAAGAAAAATCCGATGATTTCCATTCCAGTCCAGTGAATGTGGGACGGACACAAAACGAACTACAAAAAATAGGTAAAAAAAAACACACATAAAAGCACAACCGATAAAAAACGACACACAAAAAACAGCCAACAACAAGAATTCAACGAAAAATACGTCCAAAGCAAAACGCAAAATTATAAAAAAAAATTTATGGCCAAAAGTGAAATTTCTTCATATAACGCAATTTTAACGAAAACCAACAAAAAAAAACTTAGATTAAATTTCCCTCCAAACTCAACGATAAACTCATTCCGCCACAGCATCACGATTCCGCCCACAATAACCTGCCACACCCACTAAATAAAAATTTGTAACAAGCACTCGTGCACGAAGTCGCCAGCCGCCGTCCAGAACGCCAAAAACGGCGCTTCGCTGATCCGGCATACTCGAAAAGGCCCTCATCTCCCCCTTACCAACATCACCACACCCGTCCATTACAATCTTTCCCTCATTTTTCTCGCGAGACTCGTCCGAACAACATGTCCGATTCTGCTACCGGCACCACTTCATCTCCTGGTGGCAAGCAGAATGCCGCCAACAAAGGCGTCGAAGAATTTCGCCTGGAGGTGGAGCGTTTGAGTCGTGAACTGGATCAGGCCACCAGCGAACGTGCCCAGTCCGCACAATATGGTCTCTCACTACTCGAAGAAAAGTCTGCGCTCGAACAAAAGTGCGAGGAGCTGGAGACGCTATACGACAACACAAAGCATGAGCTGGACATCACACAAGAGGTGAGTCATGAATGGCAATTGTCAGGCAGGGTCGATCATGTTTTACTTTTAATCGCAGAGGATTCGTTTTCAAAATGCTGGGGTGTGGGTTTGCGCATTTTTAATTTCATTTTGGGGCGTTTTTTAAATATAAAAAATTTACTCTCTCCAGGGCATAATAATTCGCTTTGCAATTTAAGTTAGAAATTGAATAATTGAGAAGCTTTAAAAACAATGTGCAAATACGTAATCTCAAACGTGATTTTTATTTATTATAGAAAATATGTACTCCACTTATGTATTCAGTATTAATGGTCTAGCTTTATCTATAATAACGTTTCAATTTCTCCTAACCATAAAATAATCAAAAACTTCATCTTAATTAAGAACAGACTATATTAATGCAGTCTGTCCTGCCCATTCGGTCTACGGTCTGGTACAATTAAGTGCAGGTAAAATCTTTCATTGTTACCTGCCACTCAATATGAAATCAATGCAGACATATTCCACTGAAGGGTTTAACCAAACTTCCTTTTATTCATAATTTGTATGGGCTCAATTAAATTTCTTGCAATGATTGACAAGGAATTTTATTATCGTTATAAACCTTTCTGGAAAAATTCATATTTTTGTACCAATTTCAATGAAACCTATCCGGGGTTTGGATTGTGAGGCTAGCTACAAAACGAGCAGACAGACAGACTCAAGGACTCTTATATAAATGAATTTGTCGAAATTGTTTTTTTTTTGTAAACAATTTTTTTTTAAAAAATTAGTTTTATTAGACCTTTAATTTTTCAACTTTGTAGATAATAAGCGGAAAAACTATCTGTGTTCCGTCTATAAAGTAAACAGGTAATATCCTTAATTGTTACCTACTCCTCTATATACACTCAAAGTAGGAAGACGTTCTTCCCAACAAAATTCGATTTCATTTTTAGAACGCCACGAGCAGGTATCTGACAAATACTCAAGGAGTAAAATTTCCTTTATCTTTTGTAGAGTATACCATACCAGGTCTCGAAATTTATGAGCTATTTGAATTAATTTTAAAGCGAAAATTTAGGCTTATGAGTCTATAAAAACTCTCCATTTTTGAAAAAAAAAAATACGTTTTTCCTTTTCCAAGTCAAAAGTCATAAAATTGTATTTGTAAACCTTAGAAAAACGTTTTTCTTCTCGGATTGCTAGTTCCGCCTTCTAAATGATAGAATTTCTATATTACATGCGAATGTTTGCCAATATTTAGCTTTGGTCATAAAAAATTAAGTTGAAACTTTTGCATTTAAATAATTTTTTAACTAAAATAATAATATGTCAATTTTTTGGGCTTTCCAGAATTATCGAAGTTTATCACTAAGTAAAGTTGTTAAAAAATTCGAAATTGTATTTATGTAAATATAACTTAAAGGAATAATTTGTTAATGAATCTGCATTGGCTTTAAATGAAACCTTGCAATTTAAATATTTGTCCTAAGCATTGAAGTGCGCTTATTTCTCTATCTCTCGGTGGTGACTCAATTTCTTAAACTGATAACTCCGGGCATACATTTTTCGAATTGTAACTCCTTTTTGTGTTGATTGAAACTCTACGACAGTCATGTCAGCATACAAAATACAATATTAGGGCTAAATTAGGTTTTTTTTAAATTGTGGTTAGAAAAGAAAAATTTTTATAATATTCCAACTTGTTTTTTAAGTTAAAATAATTTGCTTATTTATTGATATGCACGAATACTGCCAAAGCTTTCTTTCAAATCAAATCAAAGATTTGATGATACTTGATTTCAAAATTGAATTGTATGATTATTCTTATTTCTAAACAGTTTAATTTATTTGTATTTAAATTAAACATTTAGACCATATATGAATAATACAAATAATTTCGAAGAGTAAAGTGCGTAACTCGAAACAATGTTTAAAGTGAAGTGAAGTACAAACTTAAAAACCAGGATCAAACATTTTATGAAGTTTTTGTATTTTTAATAAAATATTTAGAAAAATATCTCTATTGGTAACAGCAAAAAGGTTAAGGAACACCCTAATCTCACAGGTGTATAAAACAATTTGTATGTACACCGAATTGAACTTTCAAATTTGGTTTACGCTAATGACTTCATTCACGCCGTCGTTCCTCCTGACACCATTTCTTATCATTTACAAATTGCAATATTAATTAAAAAAAAAAAACAACTTGAAATAGCTTATTGCCCTTATGGCTCATATTCGCCAACAACAATTGTTTGCGAATTTGGTTTGTCTTGTTGGCACCACACGCTGCGTTCGGTCGCTAAGTAGTTCCGCAATTTTTCAACGCTTCTCGTCGTTCGTTCACAATTTCTGCAATATTCGCAATACTCGCTAAAATGGCAAAGCACCTAATTTAAGCCAAGTTGGTGGCGATAGCGATGCTTCCAATAAACTGAGTATTTACTACTTCGGGAAAAATAAACGACGGCCAAGAGCGAACGAACGAACAAACCAAACCAAATGGCCAACTTCTAATTACAAACGCTGCCGCCGCCAACACCAAAAACTGAGCGATTAACCAAAAGTCGTCATGCTTTTTTGCGCGCTCCTCTGCTGGAGCAGTTTAATTAAAACAAAAGGTAAATGCGATCACGTGGTGCGGTGCGGTCTGCTTTGGTCTATTCCTCTCGCGAGCATTTTTCAATACGCGTGGTTTGCAAGGGTTAAAACGTTCGTGTTGGTTGCTTGTTTAGCGTTAGTTACTAACTTTTTGACCACTTAGCTCTTTTGTCGGTTTTTTGCCATTGATAATTGTTTTGCTGTTTTATTCTCTCTTTTTGATCTTCCTCCTCTTTTTATGTTTTTGCAATTATTTTTGGCTGTGATTTTGACCCGTTCTTTTCGACTGCGGTTGTGAGTTTTTCAAGCGGAAGCAATTTCCACCATTTTTAATAACGCTTTACAATTATTGCGCTAACAAAAAACCGAGATTAGATTATTCTATTCTACATGATTGTATTATTCGTTTGGATAAATAATGCTCAAGAGATTCGTTTATTTGGTTTAACAGCATTACGTGGGATTAAGAGAGCGGGAACTTTTTAATATAATTAAAATTGTTACATTATTAAAAAAAGTTAAAACACTTTTTTGAAGCTCTTCCCTTACGGACCAGTTTCAACTATTTAAGTGCTTAATTAAAAATTTAAAAACCTAGTAAAATTTAATAAGGCATACATAAACAATTTATTGAGTATATTAGTTAATTTATTTTGTGTTTCATGAAATGAGAGCGAAATCTTTGCACATCGTGATAATTTTTTTGTATGCCAAACAGAAAAACAGAATTGTTTGTTTAATCAAATTGAAATAAAGTTAAATATAATAGTGACTTATGACACAGCAACAACAAACATTTTTAGAAAATTCCTCCTGTTGGAAAATGCAAATATTTTAGTTTGACAGCTCAAAAAACAAACATGCCAGAAAAACATTTTGAGTTGTTTCAAAATACCAAACAAAAACTCATTTCATTTTACTTCTCTGTTTGTCAGTTTCATTGTCTTAAAATGTTAATGGTTTGAGAGTTTGGTTAACTAAGTCATTTATTAAAAGCAACCTCTTTTATCCATAGAATAGTAGCTTAAAAATTAAGTATAGTTTTTATTATAACAAAAAAAATAGTAATGATTAGAGGACGCAACATAGAATTTAAAATCAAAAAATCATAAAAGCACTTTCCTAAAAAAATTTGTTTTTTTTAGTACGAATTTTAACAGAGTTGTAAGATAAGAAAAAAATGTTTAGAATAAAATACACCCATTAAACATAAAGCAAGCCTTTGATTAATCATCGGAGCCAAGTTTGATATCAAGCACTTAATTACAATTCGATATCAACCCTTGAAAGTCCCAATTATGAAAGGTTTGCAAACTAGTTCCCAAATATTTGATATCAAGCTGCAATCATTTTTAATTGATAAAATAATGTAATCAAATTAAAATTTTATATTAAATATATGTTATTTAATTAAAAAAAAAAACTTGTTCCCTTCAAATTTAAAATCGTTCAAATAAACTAAAATAAAAGCAATTGTCGTAACCTTCTGCCCAATTAATTAATATACCAATTAAAGACGAATCAAGCAAAGCTGGAAAAAGCCAGCCACACACAAATAGACAGTCAACAGAAGGCAGACGACATTTTAACGTAGTTTTGTTTGGTTAGTTACATAGTTACTTACTATACATGTGTTAGTTACCAAGTTATCCTTTGGATTGGTTTTTTTCTATTGACATTTGCTCTTTCTTTTTCCTATTTCTATTTCTATTTATTTTTCGTTTCGGTTGTTATTTCCGACGTAATTAGCGAAACTTGTCTGTAACTCTTACCTGAACATGAGAACGAAACAAGTAAGAAGACAAAAAGAAATTCCAACAAAAGGAAAATAAAACAAAACGATTTATTGCCTTCGTTTCGTGTTAACTATTCGCTGTTTTTATTGTTATTTGGTTTTCTTTTGGTGTCCTTTTCGTATTTACGATATTAGTATAAAATAGTTTTCTTTTTCGATTGCGGAAAAAAGTGGGCGAGCCGCAATAAAATTCAACATTGTTGCCACAAACTCAGCGCGGCACAACGACGCGACGCGACGCTAATCTATTCGCAATTAAGCGATTCGAAGCGTTGTCAAAACGAAAATTTCCTTCCTGACTCCGTTCCGTGCGCTCCTTTTTAGCGCTCATCCTTGCTGAAATTGTGGTTTTTTGACTGAGGTAGACGAATGCGAACAGATGGACTGGATTGGACTGGACTGTAGGCGGTCGTTCGCCGGTGCAACACACATTTCGCCCATATGCACAAAAACTCGGGGAAATTTATTATCGATCGTTGAAGTTGTTTTTATTGTTGGTTTTGGTTAGCCCTTCGGACGATGGAATTTTTCGGCGGTTTTTTTTTGTTTGTTTTTGTTTTTAATTGAAAAAATCCGAAAGCAATGAAAATGCGGAATATTGAAATTGAAATTTCCGTCAGGCAGAAGAGTAATAAGCGTAAAAGGACATTTTCGGAAATATCAAACACATTGGCGAAACAAATTGTTTCCGAATAAATTCGCTTGTGAATTTTTAAGTTGAAGCATAAAAGAAAATATTTCCAATGTACTCGTAGCGAAAATGCCTGAAGTCGATAATTGGCGTTTTCGATATTTAAATTTAGTTTGACATTGGAGTTCTACGAATCTTTTACAGTGACATGCATTTCAAGTGCATGTATATACTTCGTTTGTACTAATATATATACATACTTGGCTTTTTGTAATAACAATTGAATAAATAAATAAAAAACCGTTCTCGAATTAAAGTTTTAAAACATTTTTAAACTATTTACAAAAAAGAGTTTGCATAAAATTTAAGTTTGGGTTTGGGTTTTAGTTTAAGGAAAAACCTTTTAAAAGGACTTTATCCAATGATAATTTCCTACGCTTTCTAAACAGTTGTTAGTAATTTTTTGTTATAATTTTGAGAGTTGAGTCAGATTGGGACTAACCTTAACTTAATTAACATATCAGAAAGTGAATCCAATTAATTAAGTGAAATTTTTTAATTAACATCAAAATAAATGAAAATATTACAATTTCGTGCATGATTTAATTTCAATCTTATACTAATATAGATGCACACACATACACAAAACTCTTGTGTGCTTATGTCCTTGCATGTCCTTGTTTTGTTGTTAGTTTAATTTTGTTGTTGTTGTGGTGGTGGTGGCGAATTTTAATTGCTTCGCTTGCTTACATGCGATTTTCTAAAAATAAAGTGTTTCATTAATGCCCAACTAAATCCAATCGATACTGTCCTATATGTTTATCTATATGTGTTGGTGTGTTTATGTACAAGTGTGTGTGTGTGTATGTGTATTGTGGGTCAGCTAATATTTAGCTTTGCAACTGACGCTGCTGGTCAACACGCATTTTGTTACGGTGTCAAGCGAACCGAACCGACGCTGCTGTTGTTATCTTTTGGTATCCTGCTGTGGTACACATACTCATACACACACATACAATGCACACACATTGACATGATACAGCAGAAATGTCGCATAAGCTGCTAAAAGCGGTGATTGCGGATACAATCGCAAATATTTAAACTACGCTGTACGAAATTAATTATGCACATGTGGAGCAGCAGCAGCAGCACAAAAGCCAAGCCAACCAACCATGCCCACGAAATATTTATGAAAATTGAAAATTGCGATACAATTTTATTTATCGAGAGTTTTTAAATATTTATACATAGTGACAATTTAAATTTATTTCTTGTATATACAAGAGGCGTGCAATCAATTAGGGCCGCTGTGTTTTACGTTCATTTTACTAATCAACAAACTATTTCATTTATTTATGGTTTTCATCAACTAGCTTATAATGCCCAGCGTTGCCCGGGTTTTGATTTGAATACAAATATGTGTAAGTTAATTAGTTAGCGGAACTGCCTGGTACTCCCCGTTGTATTATAGCATTTCTGAGTTACTGCTGTGGCCGTTAAATGGATCTTTCGAAAAAGTTCTTATTCGAGTTTTTTTTTTAAATATCAATTTACGTCAACCGAAAAAAAGACATTTTAAAAATATTTAAAATAACGTCTCCAAATTTTTTTTTTACCTTTCTTGATGTTAATGAAGATTTTTTTTATAAAACTTATTAAAGGCCCCCACCCACTATAATCCACTCCCCACTAAAATGTGTTTAAATTTGTCGTGGCAATTTATCGCCAAATTCTGTAAATTACCTCAAGGATAAAAATATCCCGGGCCACGCAATCACAATGCGCGGCAACGACGACGTCGGCGGCGACACTTGCTTCGTGTCATTTTACGGCAATTTGCCCTTTTCGAAAATTATCGTGAGCTAGCTCAGCTCAGTTCAGTTCAGCTCAAGCACAGTGAGTGCAGTGCAGTAAATATTAGATGGAATACTTTGACTTGGCTGGCGGCACTACTAAATCAACCCACAGCCCCCCCTCGTGCTGCCTGCTCTACTACTGTGCACTGTGATATTTTAATTCGGTCTGATGTCGTGGAAGGTGACAAGCTGGCTGACAGTCTTTCTTTGTCGGAGAAGCGCACACAGCTGGATGTGGGTTCGGTTAAGGCAAAGAGATCCCAAGAATGTGGCTACGCTCAAGTGTCGTAGCCCAAATAATTGGATTTACTTGTTATAATTTTTAAATTAGCTCCACTTTGAAGGGAACGGAAAATTACAGTTTATTCATTTTAACTGGGCTTATATCGTATAAAATATTTTCGGGCCCAAGTGTTTTATCTAAAACTAAAATTGAATATGATTAAATTCATATGAATTTCCTTTATATACACTTAATTTATCATCTATCAATTTTTTCGTTCTTATCAAAATTTCTTTAAAGTTTGGAATCCATTATTGTACAAAAATATTTCCTGCATACAAATTTGAAATCTTCGCTTGTGCCACGCGCTCTCTATTTATTACAGCCGCAAATTACTTTTCATCCACATGGCAGTATAATTAGCATTCCATAACACTGAGGCTCCATTTAGGTTCACCCACGCCAACTTCCGAAAATAAACCCTTTTCTGTATAGCTATGTACATATGTAGCTGTATAATATGTATATCAGCTCATGCCGCCTCAACTGTTGCCACAAACATTCGGGGGTAAAAATCACTAGGCAGCTAATAATAATTTCCATTTGGGCGCCAATTGCCAACGCTATAAACACCACATCGCATCAGCATCAGCATCAACAGCAGCCGCCATCATGTGCATGCATCCATGCAGCATGCTTCTGCTGCATTCGCGCGTCCGCCACGTCCCAGTCATATTGGATTTGTGTTGAGTACGCGCGCACTTAAACAGGCCGATTCAAATGAATTAAGCCACATTTTAAATGTGAATTAATTTTATTTTTACTAAAGGTTGGTAGGAAGAAGAATAAATTCGTTTAAAGAAATTGAAAAGAAAATTATTTTTGATAACTCGAATTCTATAGAATAAATCGGATATATACTTCAAATGTTCCGATTATTTTTTGACCTATAAAATCAAAGTTTTAATTTTATTCAAAGTTTTGATTTTAATCGAGAGGAATTTAAAGCAATCGAAAAAATCACAATTTCTTATTTACTTATTTTATATATAACCATTATTTTTTTGTTGGACTATTAAAAGTGACCCCATCCAAATGAAAAACAGTGTTTTGTCTGGCTGCGATTTTTTCCTCTCATTTTTTATGGCTCTTGCGCCCCTCCACTTGAAATTTTGATATTTTTTTGGCACGAAATCAACTGAAGCGAAATTGTGTTTCAAGTTTTGTTGAGGGAAATCTGAATTTGTAGCACGAGTGACCGCCGAACTTTTGGCTTGGAAACTTAAAACGAAATATTTAAAATAAATGGAAACTATACGGCTTAGGTTTGTTTTTTTTTTTACAAAATTATGTAATGTTTTTTGTCGTCGTAAATTGAATTTAATTTATGCATGACATGTCATCGAATTGAATATTTCCCTTACACAATTTTGTTTACTTTTATGGCAATCAACTTGACAAACCAATCAGAAAGTTGAAGTAAATAAAATGCAACACTCTAATTAAAGCGACTCTTCTACTGTGCAGGACGTTCTAGGAGTAGATTTTCTGTCTTGTACAATTTGTCTACTAGTGGATGGATGCAATATTTGTGCAGTTATGTACCGAAAACTCCATTCATATCAAATCAGCCAGCCGACTTTATAGGCCTTACAAAGCGAAGCTCATTAAAAGTTTTGTTCAATTTTCTGGAAAATGAGAAAAAGTTTTTATTGGTGCCTGGAGGCATCTTCTGTATCGTATTCTCTATGAACTTCAGTTCGAGCGCTACAATCAGAACTTTTGTTTATCGGAAAAAATTATTCGAATCGAAACATCTCCTATAATATTAAAATAGTTTTTTATCACCCAAAGGATTGTTTTCATTGCATATTTATTTGTAAAGCCTTTTGTTTCTTTTATTATGAAAACAATCGCTTCAGTACAATTCAGTTTAAATCGAGCATGACCAGACTTAGTTTCCTCTGGCTGGTTTATTCTGCTATTGCTCCATCGTTTTCCATCATCCCATTTCATCATTCTTTTGTCTCTGAATAACGAACGAAATGCCTTGCCAGATTTCAAGTGGCACATTTAACCTTTTTACACTGCGGCATTTATGTTCATTGCACAAAGTTGATGGATATGCCATGTTGTTATATTGTTCTATCTGCCACTGCAGTTGTAACATCAACGTCAAATTATTACAATTTTACTGCCAAAAGGCAGTAACCTTCAATGGTCGTTCCGTTTAGGTTGGATTTATAGGAAATTTAAACGTATGTATATAAATAGAAAGTCCATAACACTTCCTGTAATGCTTTTTAATATTTTTTAGATGATTATGATACCCATAAAATTATCTAAAACTTGAAAATATTTAATATTTACTTTTATAATAAGTAATCGTTTAGACTTCACTTCTGCTTTCAAGTTTATAAACTATAAAATTGTATCAAAAATAATTTCTGAAGTAGATCTCACTTTCATAGAAATTATACCGCAAAAAAAAAGAGTTCATTAAGTATTGGCGGTTTTAAAATCAAATCTTCCTTGTAATCTTTGAAGTTATATCTGAAAGTCTTCTAAGATGTCGGTTTATAATATTCGGACTACCTTTTTCGAAATGAAAATCTCTCACTTAGGCTGCTTCTCTGGGGATGCAAGTAAATCCCAAGTTAAGATTATCAATCTTCACCAACTTGTTGAAATCACTGAGTGACATTGAATCTAAACAAGTTTGTATTTTTGTACTAGTGCAAATATCTATAACCATGCACTTAGCGTTCTGTACACATGCATAAACGTTGATTCCGGTGCTGCACTCCGGTTGCAATTCATTTGCAATAGAACAGTTTCGGAATGGAATAAAATGGAATAGTTGCACATTGTCGCAACCAGCGTTGCTATTTTTATTTGGTTGTCGTGCTGTGTTGTGTTGCGTTGCGTTGTGTTGCGAGTCCTGCTTCATGTCTAGCGGCGACGGAAACTTTTCGCTTTTATTTCAATGTAATTTTTCCAACTGCAATCTGATTACGCTTGAATAGTTTGGCTGCAATTGCATATCGTCGCGAAAAAAAAACTCTTTGCAGGTGAGCTAAGGGCATAAATGGCGTGTGGAGGGTGAACATGCTCGAGTGTCATGTTATTTTAACTTTGATATTGTTGGAAATAATTTCGTTGTCATACCAAACGGTGACAAAGTAATGGATATTGCCTTTTAATTAATTAAAAGCTTCTTTAAACTTGTGCCTTGTCGCTGAATATTTAAAATTTATAATTCTCCATCAAATCCCATCGCACCCGGGTTTATCACTCTGTGTGGTGCAGCACTCCCTTATTCTTTTGCCGTTATTAACCCGTTGATTTTGAGCTCTTCAGCTGATTTCAAAGTTATTTTATATACCCAAATATCTTCGAATTTATTTTAACTGATTCGGAAGAGGGTTGAATATTTAGATTTATGAGCTAATTTAGCTCACTGGCAGATATTTTTCTCTCTAAGAAAATCTAATATATCGGTTCAAAGGTGGGATAAATTATAAAAAGCACATCTTTTCTAAAAATGTTAACTACCTTAATTATTTGCAAAATCTTCAATACTTAAACTTTGTTCTCTAAGTATTTAAATATCCTGTGGCAACAACTGGGTTAAGCCATCTCGTAATTTGTGCTTTTCGGCAACTAAGGTAAATAAGTTAGGTAGCGCTTCGGTAACGGTTTCATGCTCCCTGCTCATTAATGTTAAAATCTTAGAGCTGAATACACGCTCCTCGACACTTGCTGCTGCTCGACAATAAATGTTGTGCTTTACAGTTGTCGGTACAATCGGCTCTGACGAGATATAACATCGGTTAACTGCCACTGACGACGCCTACGGCCTACAATATGCTCATTCATTCATGGAACATTGTTGAAGCGGTCGTCAGTCAGTCAGTTAGACTGGCAGCCAAGTTGGCTGGCAAACAACAAACACGCCCAATTCACCCATCCATCCATCCATCCATCCATCCATCCATTCAACCATTAGTAGCGCCTTTACTGTCATGTTGCATTTGTGCCCTATGTTCTCTCGCTTATGTTGTATGCTTTTGGGGGCATTTTGGCGTTCGTTTATTCTGTCGTGTCAGGCTTTGCCTTCGTTAACGTGTCGCGCCGGTCCTATGCATTGTTCATTGTCGTTGTTGTTGTTGTCGTCGCTGTTGTTCAGCCCGTTTTAATAATGAAGGTAATCCTCTATTTTCCGGCGCGCATAGATTGTGATGAGTACAAAATTTAGCAGCGAGGGTTTGGTTTTTGGGTGCAAACATACCGTACCTTCGTTCGTACGTTTCATCAGATTCTGGATTGTGTTTGAAGTACACTAAATTTCGTCTGTCTGTCTGTGAGAGTGTGTGTTTAATATTTTGTCGGTGTGTGGTATTTTGAACACTTTTTGTTATTTGTGCTAATATTTACTTAAGTTAATTACGATTTTTTTTTTGTATAATCTTAGTACGGATTTTAAATTTTCTATCTTTTTTGCTTTATAGTATAATTTACTAAAACTTAGATTTAATTTGGAAAGACTTAGAAACCACGTTTATATATTATTTTGTCAGATCTTTGTAGTTATTTTGTGAGCGTGGTTAGTTGGATTTTGAGTAATGCCTTTGGTAGCCTTTCAGACTATTTTAAATTAAATTTGTTTGAAGTATGATGAACAAATTCAGGCGAAGATTTAACATTCCATCGGCTTCAGTTAAATTTCGCAATGTAAGGAAAGCAAATATTAAAATTTCCAGTTACGACTGACAAACCAACAACACACAATTACAATAAAATGAAAAAATCCTTTCTGAGTATGTACTCCATTATTCTTAATAAGTAAATAAAATAAAATGAAAACAAACATAGCCCGAATATCCTTGGCCTGACTGAAGTGATTCTCTTTTAAAAGCATCCCTCAAAGACTGCAATTAGTAGTAACAAGGCTACAAACAAACTGTAGTGTAATGTAATGTAAATGGTAATTAAAAAATAAAAAAAAAATACAAAAAAAAAATAATAAACAACGACTCAACAAAAGTCTCAGAAGCGTCGACTCAGTCGGAGGAACGGAACGATGGCAAATATACTCGTATTCTTCTCGGTTGAAGCGAGGAAAAGAGTGACGGAATTCTGCCGGATTTAAATGCATTTCACTCTCTGTAGCATAGTTATGCGGCGACGACGGTGCCTGTTTGGTTGCCGTGTAATTACTGTCAACTGCGCCGTGTAATCTTAATTTGAAAATCACGGAAATTCCATTCAAAAGCATTTCTCTGAAATTAGTATAAAACGTGAATAAACAAACAAAACAAAAAAATCTAAATGAAATGTTTGTTAGGCGTGTGTCGTGGGTGTAGCTCAGAGCCAGGCTCAGCTCAGTTCGGTGCGCTGCGCTGCGGTTCGGTTCGGTTCGTCATACCGGAATTAAGCACTTAAGAAATGAAGGCTTAACATAAAAGCACATAAAGAAATGCCAAATTGGAAAAGGGGCGCTTCGTTTTCGCTTTCTTTATTGGTGCAAGCGCTGGAGTTTCTTTTCAATTTTAGCTGAAACAAAACTCTCTCACGGCAATTTAAATGCCATTTAATTCGAATGATCTGCTAAATTTGGTGAAAAGTTTTACAATCACAGTTTTTATTTATACGATTCATAATTGATTTCTTTTATTCGAATAGGTTCAATTTTATTCAATGAATATTCTTTGAATTTGGAATCTTTTCGAACATGAGCAACACAATTTTTATAATTAACACATTTCTAATATTTGATTACATTTGATTTCTTTTTGATCTCACCAATTCTCAGTTGAATTAAACATTAAACATAAGAGCATGAAAACTCAATACTATACCAAAGACCCACAACGAGCGTGTTCCGAATCAGCAGCTTGAATTGCTTACTTAAAAAACATATTTTTTTATAGCAAACTAAATTATTTCTTTCAAGTCAAAGTCTTGTTAGTTAATTTTTTTAAATTGGTTTTAAACTCTCGGTTTATGTCAATTTAAAACTGAACAAGAATTTAAATTGCACTCTGCTTGTCAATCAGAACGATTTAATGTACCTTTGTAGCGGTTGGCCTGTCACCGACAGTTTGTAATTAAATCCTGTTTCGATGCAATGCGTTTTTTTTACCGCGGTCTCGCTGTGCAGCACTTCCAACTAGATAAGAAATAACTAATGGCGATTATATTTTTATTATTTTTTATTTTCTTCCTGCCCACCCTGACTAACTGTCAATCAAATCAAATGCAAAGCAAACCAAAAAATAATAGAAAAAAAATATTCTTACCGGCCACATCCTTTGATGACATACGCCGGTCTCCACTGCTGCGCTGCTCTTAAAATACAGACACCCGCATATACGAGTTAGACCTGCTGTTGCTTCTTTTGACCCTTTGCTCTATTTTATTTGCGCTGTCAGGTGGGTGTGTCGTCGCATTATTTTAGCCGCGCCAAGCGGCTACGTGACGGCTACGGCCGCACCCTCAATTACTTTCAAACCATACCTATTTTTTGTTTACACTTTACTTCTTTCATTTTTTTTTTTTATTATTTAGAACATTGTCTGCTTTTTCCACGCAAATGTTGAGGTAGTTAGAAATAATTTAGATTTGCATACAGTGGCGCACTTAACCAAAAATGGTTAAGTCAAATAAATTAAATTACAAAATAGTAGATTAAAGTAAATTATAAAAACATGTTGCTATTTTAGTCTAAAGAAATCCTGCTTGGCAACGAATGGATCGGTTAACTTAATAATGGAGGAATTTTTCGCGCAAAATCTTTTCGCGCTACTGTGCGCACTCAGCATACCTCTTATTCCCCCTTGGCGTGCAATAAATAAAATCCAATAAAATGCCAGAGACAACCACACACACACAAACAGAAATGAAACGAGCTCAAAACGCGTCTGCAGAATCCGTGCAAATATACAAATAAACCACAAAAAAGATCTAAAAAAAATCTAAAACAAACCCACTGAATGAAATTGTTTGTTATCACTGCGCCAGCATGCAGCGACGCAGATTGCGCATCATCTTCTTCATCCCTTTCCCCATCTGGCCGCAGCCATCACCTCCCATGCCATTCCAGCTCATCCAACCAGCCAGCCAACCATCCCCAAGCGAAAGTAATCCGTGCGAAACAAGCGTTTTGTTTCGTTTGTTCGTTCGGTACAGGCGGGCGGGCGTTCTGAGTTGCTTTTTTATGCATGCAAATGGCACAAACCTGTGCGAAGCGAACGCACGATGACTGTGGCTGGCGCACCGTACCGCGTTGCCCTTGGATAACGTTGCTGGTTGGGGTTCCACGTTTATCTGTCTGTCCGTTGTTGTCATCGTCGTCGTCGTTCTTTTCAGTAGTTTCTGCTCCGTGCGGTTATTGCGTTTTATAGCAAAAATATAAAAAAAGGAAAGTGCAATTCCAGCTGAAAATTGCTGTGCTGGCGGGAGCGCTGCTTTGTTTTTCCCAACGAGTAAACTCACTTTTGTGATTACTTTTATAATTTGGATTTATTAATCTATCTTTTTTTTTTGGTGTAGATCGGATGGATTCACAAAAATACATAACGTACTCACTCGTACCTGCAGTGGTCTTGCTTTGATTCCACGCCCTGTTTTAATTATCCTATTTTTAAGAATCCAATCAAATTTATACATTTTATTATAAAAAAAAAAAAATCAATTATTAAAACTTAAAGAGATTTCCAATATATGAAATTCAATCCGAATTAGTAATACCTCGATTCCAAAGAATGGTACCTGAGCACATTTAAAGAAGACTTAATTTTATTTTATAACATTATTTTTCCATTTTCTCTATTTAGGCGCTCGCTAAATTCCAAACATCACAGAAGGTCACCACCAAAACCGGCATCGAACAGGAGGACGCGTTGCTAAACGAATCCGCCGCCATTGAGACATCATTAAATCTGCACATTTTCGATTTGGAAAATGAAGTCAAACAGTTGCGCCACGAGCTGGAACGTGTACGCAATGAACGCGATCGTATGCTGCAGGAGAACTCGGACATCGGACGCGACAAGTCCGACAACGAGGCCGAGAAGTTACGTCTCAAAGCCGAGCTAAAAGATCTAAAGTTTCGCGAGACGCGCATGCTCACGGAGTACTCAGAGCTAGAGGAAGAGAACATATCGTTGCAGAAGCAGGTTTCCAGTTTGAGAAGTTCACAGGTGCGTTTCGGTTTCTCTGCTTTGATTTGTTTTTAATTGTTTTTAAAATAAACCATTAAATTGAAATTTAAAAATGTATCCGAAAACAAATTTCCGCGCGCTTAGGTTGAATTTGAAGGTGCCAAACACGAAATCCGTCGACTCACCGAAGAATTGGAGCTTTTGAATTCGCAAGTCGATGAGTTGGCCAATCTGAAGAAAATCGCCGAGAAACAAATGGAAGAGGCTCTGGAAGCTTTACAGGGCGAACGCGAAGCCAAGTACGCACTCAAAAAGGAACTCGACGGTCATCTCAATCGCGAATCGATGTATCACATCAGCAACTTGGCCTACAGCATTCGCAGCAACATGGACGACAACACAAGCGCCAATAGCGACGGTGAAGAGGAAAATCTAGCATTGAAGCGTCTTGAGGCTGATCTATCCACTGAGCTGAAATCACCTGACGGCACCAAATGTGATCTGTTCTCTGAAATCCATTTGAACGAGCTGAAAAAACTCGAAAAACAACTCGAATCGATGGAAAACGAAAAGACACACTTGACCGCCAACCTACGCGAAGCTCAAACCAATCTGGATAAATCACAAAATGAGCTACAAAACTTTATGGCTCGATTGGCGCTGCTAGCGGCGCATGTCGACGCATTGGTGACGCTCAAGAAACAAATCGACATCAAGGATGATCAAAAAGAGTCGCTTAAAAACCAAGCAGATGAGGAAAAACTTAAGCAAAATTTGCGTGATGCGCTCGCGCAATACTCCAGCTGGTTCACACTCTCCGCCAAGGAGATTGACGGCCTCAAGACTGACCTCGTTGAACTGCAGAAGGGACTCAACTACACTGACGCAATGACTACGCTGCGTAACGAGATCACCAATCTTAAGAATAAACTTCTCTCGACCGAACAAAAGTCGCTCGATCTGCAAAGTGACGTACAGACGCTAACAAATATCTCGCAGAATGCCGGTCAGAGTTTGGGTTCGGCACGTTCGACGCTGGTCGCATTAAGCGATGATTTGGCGCAGCTTTACCATTTGGTTTGCACCGTTAATGGCGAGGTACCCGCACGTGTGCAATTGGATCACAAGAGCGATGATATGAGGTGGGTTTTCAGTTAATAAAAATAATAAGATTTCAATTCGAATTTATTTTAAACTTATAAACAATTATTTTACTGATAGTTTCGAGAACGACTCCCTGACTGCTATTCAATCGCAATTCAAATCGGACGTCTTCACTTCGCGCTCACAAATCGTCGAGGATCTGCAGGGTCTCGCCGATTCGGTTGAGATTAAGAAGTACGTTGACACGGTCAGCGATCAAATTAAATATCTTAAGTCCGCTGTCGAGCACACAATCGAGCTGAACAAGAACAAAGTGCGCGGTGACGGTACTGAAGGTAAGTAACTGCACATTTTTTGAATTTTACTAAATAAAATTTAATTATGAAAATCGCAAATTCATACTAACCCGAAAGCTTCTCTTTCAGTTGATAAATACAATCGCGAAGAAGTCGAAGAGCTGCAAGAGCAAATTATCAAACTGAAGAGTCTGCTGTCGACCAAACGCGAACAAATCGCTACGCTGCGCACTGTCCTCAAGTCGAACAAACAGACCGCCGAGGTGGCGCTTACCAATCTCAAGTCAAAATACGAAAACGAGAAAATGGTCGTCAGCGAGACCATGTCCAAGCTGCGCAACGAGCTGAAAATTCTCAAAGAAGATGCTGCAACATTCTCAAGTTTGTCGATTTTTAATTCGTATATGCTTAATTATTAAGAGAAATACAAGACTGAAACTGTAATTTACTTTAAATTATTATTTTTTGTATTCGTAGGCCTTCGTGCAATGTTTGCCGCTCGCTGCGAGGAGTACGTTACGCAGGTGGACGATCTCAATCGCCAGCTAGAGGCTGCCGAAGAGGAGAAGAAGACTCTCAATCAATTATTAAGACTTGCTGTACAGCAGAAATTGGCGCTGACACAGCGTCTTGAAGAGATGGAAATGGATCGGTGGGTGCACTTACGTCGCTAAAGTGTTATTGTCCTTGTGCTCGTCTTTACCCCGTTGTCCCCATTGACTCTGTCATTAGTTGTTGACGTCGTCCGTCCTTTTTCCTCAATCGAGTGTTCCTTCTCGTAAGCGATTCTGATAATTTTAATTGCGCAGTTGCTGGTTTTTATTTTTTTGTTTTAATTTGTTTTCTCCTTACAAGGCCGATTTTAATTTTCATCGTCATCATCACTTTTCTTTAATTTAAACATCATCAGCAAATAAAAATCTGTTTCGATCTGTATACAATTTGGTTTAAAAATGCAGTTTTTCCATTGGTAAGAGTTAAAATCGCCACTTTAACATTGCAACTGCTTTTTGTTTGCCCTACACGCTTTGTCGGACTGTAACTTTTTGGCTACCTGTTGACTGCATTCAAAACCATAATCCTAATAAAATGAAAAATGACATTGATGGGTTATGCGAATAGTGTGAATAATAGTTAGTTTCCATTCGGTATTCAACAAACTAATTACCTTAAATGCTAAACAAAATTTAATTTTCCAAAGTATGTTAGCTTTTAATTCAAACAAAAACATTTAAAATATTTTAATTATTCCATTCAATATATAGGAACTTTAATTTGTATAGAAAATTTAAGAATAATCTAACTAATCGCATAAAAACAAAAGAAGTTTAATGGAATATTTAAAGCTTGCTACGCCAAATCTTGAACATAGAAAAAGATGCAAACAAATTTTATAACTAAAAAAAAACGCTCAATAAGTTATGTCTTAAGTCTTTGTTAAGTTAAATGAGACTAATTTTTTATGTTTATATTTTTAAAAGCAAAAAAAAAGGTCAATACAATTTTTAAGAAGTAAAATTGTCAACGGTCGGTAGAACCTCATCAAACAGAAACTCGTTCTTTAAGATTTCATTTTACTGTACACGCACTACATAAATATTTATAAATGTATGATCAAAATTTTAAAAATTTATACATATATAAATTATTTTACTTTTTAGTGGTGTAGGGTATTTGAGATTCAGCAAGGCTAAAGATTTATTCTTACTAGTTTTATTATTCAAGTGTTCATACACTTTAAATTTTTATGACCGCATCGTTTAGTTTTATTCGAAACGAGTTTAATATGGACTCACTCAAAACCTTTTTATAATGCTGTACCGGAATACTTAAAATATCGCTTCATAATTCCTTTAACAAGAGAACTCAGCTTTTTCACTGCATGCGCAACAACAACAGCTCTGCCTCCTAACCCCAACTGTGCCCCAACACTACCGTTATGCAAATATACTATTTGTAAATGTTAAAAATAATAATTTGACTAATCAAAACCTTTATGACTTTTGCAGCGAAATGCGGCATGTGCGTCGTCCAATGCCACCGCAGCGCGGCACCAGCGGCAAGTCATCCTTCTCGTCGCGTACCTCAACACGAAATTCGGCGAGTAACAATCAGAATCCCTTCTAACATAAAATCAGCGTGCAGCGTAAACTTTTAGCTTTAGTTTACACACTACTTAAGTTATAAATTTACTTCGGATTGTGGTTTCAGTTACGTTTGTTTGTTTATTTGTTTCTTTATCTTTAATTTAAACAAAAAGCAAAGTAATTTCCAAAGCAGCTACTGCATTGGCATACCAGGCGTCCAAAATAGTAAAAAAAAAACACACAAAAAAAACATATACAAAATTTTAAAAATACAAAAAAAGAAAAGAACAAGTGGCAGCTAAAAGGCAACACTTACAAACACACACACACACTTATGCGTATTATTAACTTGGTTATTACTACTACTACACAACAAACATAAGCATAAATGCAAACTTTACAGTACTATTTACCTACTTTATTACTACTATTTATATTATCGAAAGGGCTGTGTGATTAATCGAATGAAACGATGATTTCATTTCTTAATGGATTTTTCGGTAAATACTCTTGAATTTATTTTCGATAAATTGCAGATGTCGATTCAACAGTAGGACAAAATTATTCAAAGATTTTGATTGAACTATTTAACAATGAATTCAAATAAAATGGATTGGAAATTACTCAGTTTAGTTGATAAAACTAAAATTATTCTTAATTAGTAAACTTGAAATTGATTATTTAAATAAAAGTGTTATTAAAATGTAATTGAAATTAATTGTAAATTTAAATAAATACAAAAATGTCGATAGTCTAAAATATGATAAGTCTTGATATGCAAAATATTGACAAAATGTTGATTGATCGGTTAATCATGCTTTAGATTAAACTAAAGCGGAGATTTATTAAATCTTTTTAATTTGGTTGCATAAACCAAACTTTGACATTTGAAATATTTGCTTTATTAATTAAAAATATATTTCTGGATTTAATATAAGAAGTTCAACGAACGTTCTAAAGATTAACGAACATCTAACCAAAAATTACAAATGACATTCGATTAATCGTGCAGCCCGAACTATTATTATTATAATTATTGTTACGAAACGGTTTGTTACTTACACGCGTCCAATTAATACAATTAAAACAAAAAAAAAGTATATATTTCATACGAAATTACATTAAATATTTCACACATGTATCGATCGTCGAGAACTTTCTCAGTTCCTCGCATTTAGTTGTATTTTCTTCTTTCTTTTTAGCGAATTAACGTTGATTTTGTTAGAGCTTTTTTGTTTTGTTTTTCTTTGCGCCGAAACTATTTCAAAAGTTTTGGTCATTTTGATGATGTTCCATCAAAATTTATTATTATTGAAAACGTTTACACTGTACACGCAAAAGCGCAGCTAAAATTGATGAAAGAGAAAAGGAATTTAAACAAAATTTGTAGTTTTTGTTATGTTAAAAAGAAAATTAAAAAAAATAAAACAATTTTTATTTGTGCGTTAAAACTAAATTTAAAGACAAATTTAATAACGATTAGAAAAACAAACCAAAATGGATTGGAAAATTGTTGAAAGAAAAATCAAACAAGAAAACTTTAAAGAATTCTCCATTTAGTGAAATATAAATTTTAATAAAATTAAAAATTGCAATAACATTTAGCAAAAAAAAAGGAAATTTAAACATAATAAGAAAGTGCGTCACTCGAGACTGATTGCCGCTCGATACGTTCAAGTTTATAAACAGGTCTAAAAGACATAGAGCCGCCTCAGAACGAACACCATACACACACATACACGGAGGCAGCACTTACATTATGTTAGTTTTATTTTATTTATTTTTAATTTTTTGTGTTCTTTTCGTATGCGTAAAATAATTAAAATAATTGATTAAACTTATGAATTAACCACAAGCAAACAGGCAGCACGATTTGGTTCGTGACTTGTCAAACGGCGTCCGCCAGTTCCAAGTACCACGCTGAGTAGGTGGTACTGAGTCATTGGAAGACGACGACGACAACGACGTCGGCGACGCTATCTTTAACGAAAGTATGCGAGTTTAGTTACTTTTAAGTAAATTATTAAAATGAAGTTAATATTTACATTAGAAATAATTAAAGAGAAACCCATAAAAGAAAAATTTAGTTTAACAACTCAAAAATACATTTTTAAATATATATATATATACATACATATATATAAAGATAAAATGTTTATAAATTAACCTAAAGAAAAATATTCAAAAAGGAAATTTAATAAAAATCGTCCATCAATTAATGTGAAAACAAATTTGGTTCTTTCTTTTTTTTTTTAAATATGTTTAGTTGTTTTTGTTTTGCTCTTGAAGTTTTTACTAATACTATTAACATTTCTTCTAAAATCTAGATCTTAGTCTGTGGTAATATTGTCGACTAACTCTATTAACAATGAGACCTATTCTACAAAGCAACTCGCCGACGGAATTCGTATTCTGTAATGCTTAACGTTTGAAATCAGCTGTTTTTTGTTTTGACAGCAGAAAGGGCGATTGTTATCGAAGTTAAAAAATAAAAAAAATTCGTTAAAAAATAGTTCAAGTTGGTGACGATATCATGTTTCCGTGGACTAAGCTCTGAAAAGTCATAACAACTAAATTGAATTGAAATCAAAAATACATACATACATACCTACTATGTATTAAACACGACTATTACCGAGCCAATGTATTCAATAATGTATTTTATTTTATAAAATATGTTAAAGGCAATTAATATTTTCTTTTATTATTACTTTTTTCGTTTTGTTGTAACCTTATATTAACATTTTAACTTGTAAATATAATTATACAAAAATAAACGAAGCGAAACGCAAAACGTATCCAAACAAATAAAATATTCTAAAGATAAAAAAAGCAACAACAACAACAAAAGAAAAAATACTAACATACCTTCGAGCAAACTGCATGAAATTTACATACATAAATAATACAAACGGCAACACTTATTGTTGAATTTTACATACTTACGAGTACATACAAACAAACATACTACGAAAATTATTAACAAAAGGAATTTTAATGATATTTAATGATTTTATTGTAATTTTTACCGTCCCTTTTTGAATGTTTGCTGTTAAAAAAAAGAAGCAACAACTTTTTCAAACTATGGAAAATATTTGAAGTTTTTTTTGAAAAGCTGTGGAAAAATACGATAAAAATCGATTTTTGTAATCTGATCAGAATTTTAGTTAAATATTCAAATTGTAATTGTTTCAACTCTGTAGCCGTCCATTTCAGTTGCGCCTACTTTTCAAAGAGTTTTGCACGTAATTTCGAAATAGTTCAAAACTATTGCCGCCGCGCCGCAAAATTGCATCCTTAAGATAATTCAAAGTAAGAAAATAAACGAACGCAGAACGTAGCTACGAGAGCATTGAATTTATTCATCCACTAAACTACTTACTCGTATATATATTGTCATTGGTATATACAAATATTTGAACTCCAATATTCCAACTGTTATTATTTGATGTCCAACACTTTTCAGAATGATTTCTTTCGTAGATTACAGCCAAATGCAAAAGAATACATATACCATATTGATACCTTATGCAGTTCTAGTGTTAAATGCAAAACCCATAAATAAATAAATAGTTTTATAAATATTACTACAATATAATATTGAGAATATCGATTCAGCAGTGGTAAATTAAAAGTAATTTAAACACACAAAACAAGAAATACTTGAGATAAATTAACCAACCAACTCCATTCATTGACAACATAACATACGAAGGAAGATGCATAAATACTTACCTTAACGAAATATTATAAATAAATAAATAGTAATTCTTATTGTGAAACAAAGTGAATAAATTGTGAAATAAATTTAAAATAAAAATTACATTTAGAAGAAAGAAAAAAACAAAAGCATTAACGATATTTTACAGTCCGGTTCTAGCAGTAGCCTCGGTCGAAATATTGGTCAAAATGATTTCAGCAAACTTATTGAAATTCCAGCCAGAAGTTTTATTATTTACCTTGGAATTTTTTACATTATTTGATTAAATTTATTGAATTTTTTAAAAGTATTTTTGTAATTTATAAATATGCTTACATTTGCAGAGTAGAAGGTTCGGGGGAATCCTAATGATCCGTAAATAAACTTACTTTTGCTCTAGGACGTCCCTGAAAGAAGTTATGGGCATTCAAAGGTTTGCCCGCATTTCACTCATTTTTAATATACGACACATATTACATATGTATATATAAGAAATCCAAGATTTTTGTTTCTAAAATGGTGTAAGGATGTTCGGCTTCGATATAACTTTAAATATCTTACCTTAACCTAACTTAAAATAAATATTTACGAGTACATATGTATGAGTATATATTTTATTGTGTTTTTTGTTTTAATTCAAATCTTCACAGTTTCAAATTATTTGTTTGATTTCTTTATTAAATTTTTTTAAAGTGTAACTAAATGCATTATTCTACCGATTCATTTAAACTTTTAATGATTCCATAACTGGTGCAAAGCAAAAAGACGTTAAATGCAAACTCGTACAACTGGAGTCCCAGTCCCATCGACCACTCACTTCCAATTCAAATATGTATAAGTACTCGCAAGTATATATGTACTTCAAATCGCACTTATCTCTTTTATAAATTATGTTCTTCGATTGAAGTGTTTGACTTGACGTTTTCTCATCTTTTTTTTTTATATAATTGATAACTTTTCAACGCGAGCCAACAGCGGCGAATCAGAATGATATTCCAGATTCTTGACGGCAAAATCGCCCACATCGTTGGTAAAGCATTTCAGAGTCGAAATGGCAAACGATCGAACTGGATAGTTGTAGTAGGTGAAATATTGTCCATTGACGGCAATGATGAACGCCTTATCGCCGATGCCAAAAGCAATCTTAAAGAGTTTACCACGTACGAATGGGAACTCACCATCGGTCTCTTCGTCATCCGACGAGAAGCTAGAAAAATACGAAAATTTATTAATCTCCAAAGCGCGAAGAAAGAAACATCTGCAAAGTTGAATACCTGCTGTCATCCCTTTGATAGGTGCGCGAAACTGTCGTCTTATTGAAGTTCACATGGAATTTGAAAACAATGCGTCCAGAGTCATTACACTGAAAGCAAATCGAAAACTCAGTGGTGGGTGGTCCTTTGGCAATGCATTCCATGGCCACGACGGTGCCTTAAATTAGAAAACTCAAATGAAATCGGTTACAATTCGCAAATGAAATGAAACCTGTTCCAATAAATACCGGATTCATATTTCTTGGGCACATCGCTTTGGAATGCAATCTTCTCTGCACAAATGAGGCTACGCGGAAATACCAACGGAAACAACATTCGATGATGGAATTGTGTAATCTTCTCAAAATCACCGTACAACATGACGTAGTTGATTTTCTTCGGAAACTTGGGAAACTCAAAGGAGCCATACAGATTGTCGTTGACATAGATTTCGAAACATCTTTGCAGTACCGCAATCCGGAAGTTGAACATTTGTCCTGTGAATAAAAGGAATGTTATTTCAAGGTACAGGTCCCCGGAGGAAAATAATTATATTTTTTATAAATGAATGGGTAATGTGTTATAAGGGAACAACAATTTGTGGTTCTAAAAAATAAAATGTTTACTGTTGGGTATCAATTCCACTACAGGATCTAACATGACACTTTTATTGCATATATTTTTGCATTATACTGAATCCTACAATGCTTAACATATCTAGTCTGACTCATGTCAACTCGTTACCATCGTATTTTTGTAGCCATACAAATTTGTAAGCATTGTTTTGAATTTTTCTGGTTTTCGTATGAAGCTTGTTTGCTGAATTTGCCTGATAAATTTATAAACACCTCGTAAACTGTTATGTATGGCTAATAAAACAGCTGATTTACGTGTAGTAAATTTATAGAATAAACGAGTTAAATGAGGCTAAAACGAGTTAAAATGAGTGCGGCTATATTCATTTTTCTCCGAGGATGATTGTTTTTTAAGTTATCTTATTGATTGATTGACTCCACTTTTATCTGCCAATACAAAATAAATTTTAATCTAAAAACATATTTATAAGTTAGAATATAAATATGTTATATATTTATATATATTACGATTTAAATATTATAATTATTAATATAAAATATTAATATTAATATTAAAAAAATTTCTTGTATAACTAAATTTTAAGTTTCATTTATCGAATTTTGATTCCAGACAAAAAATGGAAACCTTAAAAGTGCAAATTTATAATTTCAAATAAAAGAAGAACGATAGGAAGAAACGACTTTAATAACTTCACTTAGAAGATTATTCCAAAATGGTTTCAAAATTATTTAAGTCCTCACCCGGTTCTAAGGGATTCTTTGGACCCTCGCTTTTCCAATTCTTCGAAATTTCTTCTTGTTGCCAACCCTCGCCCGGCTGAAACATGCTGCGGATGATTTGATTTTCGCGAAAATTCGCTTCGATCTTAAGAAAAACGGTTTCGCTCTCATTTTGGCCATTTATGTTGTCCGTAAGATCCAGGCAGATTCTGTTGGTGGTCACAAATTGAAACGTTTTAGAGGCATTAGCTTATCAAGAAAATTTGCAGATTTAATTTCGGATTGTCTCACTTATTTGGATTGGGTTTCACTTTGCCACTTAGGATGAGTACATGGCCAAAGGGAACCTCCGACAGTACTTTGCCTTTCCAAATGTTCATTTCTCGTCTTAGCGGCGGTCGCAGTGCAACTGATTTTTCTTCGCCGATTTTATGCGCTGTTATTTATGCCGATAAATTATTTACAACAAAGCGTTTAGACGGGTTTGTATTGGTATTGCCTGTTGTACGTATTTATGATTATGTAAAATCAAATCCTTTTGACGGAATTTCACGGAAATGCGCTACAGTGGAATTAAACTCATATTAATTTGTTTAAATCTTGTAATTTTATTTAATCGTGTTAGTAATTTACGAGCATTGAATTATTCGGTGCGTTTGGAATCCAGGTTCAATTCCCACCAGGAACAAAGTAAAAATTGATACTTTTCCACAAATAAATTTCTTGGTTAACAATTAATTTTCATTAGCAATCAATCTACCTTATATACTCGTATGTGATTCCACTGTGCCTGCTATTTTTGTTTTTATTTAAATTCAATCCTTTCCATTGGTTTTGCTTACCCATAACTGTCGTCTCGAAGTTTTTTCTTTTTTCTTTTTTCGGTGTCCATGGGCGGGTGTTGTTGTTATTGTTGTTGTTGTTCTTGTTCTTGTTGCTGGTGCTGTTGCGTGTCTTTCAAAACACAAAAATTGATTCCCTGTCTGAAGTTTTGCATTTTCACTTCCACAGAACCAACAAAAAAAAAAACAAAAAGGAACTAACTCCGAGTGGCGCGTCGTGGCGCGGCATTGGCGGTGAGTGCACACGTGCAGGCACATTTTGGTTTTGGGATTGCATGCTCCAAAGTGTGCAGAATCGCTCCTCTACCATTCAATTGCTATTGCCTGCTCATTTGGTAGTTGGAACTGGTTGACTGGCTGGTTGGCTCCAACGACGACTTTCTCGGCTATTCATCAGAAAACGACGCAAATAAACAAATAAACCCAAAGTATTTACAATAAACAAACCCCTTCAAAAAAAAAAGTGACAAAAGTTTAGCTTTTCTTTTGTCTTGCGTCGGAGACGTCTTAATGCATTCACATTCATTCGCGAAGCTACCGCCGACAATAGCCCCAGATAAGGTTCAGCTAGAAGAAATTAGCATACGAGTATTTGTACTGTAATTGTATTTTAATAACTTTGCCTTGAAATACTTTAATAGTTATTTTAACCTATTTTAAATTTGTTGTACAATACACAAAAGTATCGTTTACACGAGTTAAAATACGCTTATGGCCTGATGTAGTATTGTACCTATATACTACATGGTATATAGATACAAATGCCAACGTTAACAGGTTGTTTCTCATGTAATACAATAAATAATTGGCTTTGCTGAATTTCCTTTGGTATATTAATTTTTCCGGCATATAAATGTCAAGTTTGTATACATCCTAACCATATCTCCTTAACAGAGTTACTATTATTATCCTGTTTGTTTATTAATGTTACAGTTTAATGTTGAAAGTCAGTTTACCGACGATTTGATGACAATACAATTCCGGCGCGTATCAATAATAAAAAAAAACTGTCATTTCGGCTTTGAACCAATCGTAAATTAATGTCGACTTTCCGCTTGTATAAGGCACACTAAAGTTTCTGATAAGTAATGTCGGGGAAAAATGGCTGACGATAAGTATGAGTACTAGTTAGTACACGTTGGGTATTTCTACGTCAAAGTAACTTTGGTATTTTTAGACTTTGCGATTTTATGTTCTATGAGAGCGCAAAATATGATGGTACGCGTACTTAATTAATGCTTTAATTTAAATGTTTCGCAATTAGCCTCATTTTGTATTGACAGCTAGCCAACTATTATTGATAGCCAAAAGCAACCTGTACAAGGTTGAGGCAGTTTTTCTTTTGGAAACGGAAATCAGATTTTAATGGCTCTTCGAATGTAAAAAATGGAAAATGTTTGCAAGATACATAAAGGAGAAACTATGAGTCCATCATAATCCATTTTTTTGTAGCTCTATGGCTATAGTTTCTAACTGCATTAGTCGCTTGGTAATCACATCCTTACAAATTGAGCCAAACGAAATCGACTATCAAAGAAAAGCGATGAAAATGAAACTTTACCATTTGTTTTCTAACGAATTAAAAAAAACGGATCTTATCGTTTTCCCCAAATCCCTTCATATATATATATATACTCGTATGTATTTTGATTGAGTTGTTTCTGTTATTCAACAATCCTTAAACGGATATACTTAATTAACAAACAAAAACAAAAAACAAAATACATACAAACAAACAAACGGAAACGAAAAAAAAATCGAAAATCTAAATTCGTTGAATTTGCTGAATTTGCTGAAACATTTGTTTGTGTTTAGCTTTGGAGTTCCATAGGAAATGCCAGCCCCTCCTAATACAATCACAACTTTCAAAATTTGACAATCATGTTTATTTCAACTTTAATTTCCGGTTGTCATTCAAACTGATAACTTCGCGCCGCTCAACGACCGCTGCAATTATCATTTACAGTGAATTGGGGTTACAAAGTTGTCGCGCGGTGCAGGCCAACACAAACACAAACACAAAAACAAAAACAAACATTTAAAACTTCTACACAAAAAGTACAACAAGAAATTGCCACGTTTTCAAAAATCGGTTCAGGCGAAAGCTTGCGTCATTTGTTGGCGCTTAAGAGTTATAATTACCGCATCATTATAACGATACACACAGTAGCTGACAGAAGTGAACATACAGATATCACAAAGCAATTATACATACATATATGTATGTAAAAATGTTAGTATATATTTTAGTGTGATAATAGCAAAATGACACAAATGGACTTTTATTTTAAAAGCGTTTAATTTATTTATTGCATTGTGTATTGGTTCCCATTTTCGGTCAATTCCAAAAAAATCGTTTTCTTAAAAATACCGCCCATGTCATTAAGACTATATTAAACAAATTTAATAAAAATTGAAAATCATTATTTTTGATTTTGGATACTTTGTAAATCGGTTTCTGCGCTGCTCAAATTTCTCGAGTTACTGTACTCAGCACAAGTGCCATAAATGCTACAGTGTGACATTTCCAAATTGGCCAGCGCCTACCGCCACCTTATCGGTATCGGCGGGTATTGCGGGCCACGGTTTTATGTTAACACGTCTACAAAAATCAAAGTTAAACGGTAGTTGGGTACGTCAACGTACAACAATAAATAAAATTGTTGAGGGGTATATTAAGCGCATTAAAACGATAAAATTTTAATAATGGATCGAGTCGCAACTTGATACTTGAATTCTTATCGCATTACACACACACGCACACGCACACATGCACACGGGTAAAGTCGGGAGCCGAAAGGTCCTCAAGAATTTAACTAGCTGAAAAAGAAAGAAAACAGTTTAAAAGCGTACAATCGGTTTTTATTGTTGCACGATTGTGGGGCATTATCTGCGAAAGTCGAATGTGGAAATGTGGTGCAATTTTGATTGATTAAAAACTATCTTATCTTTTAATATGCTATCTATTTCATATGTTGTTGTTAGCATATACTAGTAAGTTAAAAGACAAGAAATTAGTTTGTGGCTGAATTAAAACTAAACCGTCGGGTGAATTAATCATTTGAATCGCTTAAAGGTAAAAGCTACGAAAATATTCTCTGAATTGGTTTTTTGTACTTTTTATATTCGCTGATGCCATTTCTGATAAGTGCATACTTAAGCTATTTTCAACTAATATCGTCAAGGTTAAATTTAGTGTGGTCAAAATTTTATATTAACTGGAAATAAATAAAAAAAAAATTTAAACCAAACTGAACTGGACTGGACTTCGTTACTTAGTAATACAAATTATATTGGGCCTTCAGTCCCTACCAGATTTGTGCAAAATTTTAATTTTACATTTTAGAATATTAGATCGAATAGAATATTTAGCATATAATTTAGGTTTTATTTATTGAACTCTTTCATTTACCAGGATGACTTTTTTCAGGTTGACAAGTTGTGAGTTTTGAGAATAAGTTTACTTTTCAAACATGCCGAAACAGAAACTTGAACCTGAGTGTTCAGGAATTTGTTCGGGAGTTGCTCAGAGAAGTCAGATAAACGGCTTCTCTGAGAAAAACGCCCGTTCCATTGCCAAGGCATACACAATTGACCCCCGGTTTCTTATTTCTGGAGCTTAAACTGTGACAACATAAAAACTTCAAAAGGACATTAATTTCACATAAAAAGATGTTGACGCCTACAAATGATCTATTCGGTACAAACTTTTATTTAAACTTATTAAAAGTTGTGTAGACAAAACGGATTTGTATGTCAAGCTAAGGACAAGCTCAAAATTTAAATTCTAACGATAAATACATAATTACCTTATTACAAATTTGTACTTTTCGAGATATTGGACATAAGCTCTTAAGCTATATATAAGCGGCACGATTTAAACTGAATAGCCATTAGACACTTTAGCGATATTTGTTGCTATCTTAAGCAGGAAAATAACTTAAGCCAAACGAACAAACTTTTTGAATAACTCCTAAGGACAGTTTCTATTCACTTGGCTCAAGTAATTCTCTGCTCATGTGCAACGACATCGAAGATCAGTTTCCTCTTGGTCATACCGTAGACTGCACGAACGTCACTAGTTATTAAACTCATACTCCACTCCACTCCACAGCTAACAGCAATCAAAGATCGTTCTACAATATAAACTTAAAGAAGCACAGCGCGATACTCCGAACACCGTATCTCAAGTCGAGCGATGTGGTTCGACTATATTCACCTGTCGCGTATCAAATCGAAACTGAATGGTCGGATATTTTGGTGAAGTTTAAAATGCCTCATTCGAAATAGACGTCGGCCGCTGGCAATATGGCTGAAAAGTTTAAAATTAATATGAATTATGGAATATGGAATATAGAAAGAACAAACTAGGTAATATATTTTTCTGCTTCTTTTTTTCGAGATACGACATACGACCGTGTTTCTTTTTTCCCCCCCAATACAAACAGAGTTTTCTGATAGCGCTGCTATATGTATTAAGTGTGTGTGAGTGTGTGTGAGAAACCTGTAAGTGTGTATGCGTGTGTTTGGAACAATATCGGAGACAATTGTGTATTGAAGCGGGCATAATAAATTGAAGTAAAGAAGTCAACACAAAACTAAAATAAAATAAAAAATGTTAAATTTCAATTTGTCTCAATGTCGTTATCAGAAAGCACGACGACGACGACGCCGACGCCGACGACGACGAACATTTGCAGGTGAAGTGGTTCGATGTATGGGTGCAAAGAGTGATAAATATGGAACGCACTGTTTGCTCGACAAACGTTCAAACGATCGTCGTTTAGTGTTGTACGTTGTGCCGCCGCCTATATCTATCGTCAACTCTATTCACTATACTATAGTAAAGTATAGAATCGATATATGATGAAAAATGGCAAGGCAGACATTAGGGTCGGTTGGTTTTTTTTTTGTGTTGTTGTTGTTGTGCTATAGTTGCATCGGATGCCGACGCCGACACTGTACGAGTCGAGTATCTTGGTCGAAAGGCATCGATACTTACGATATTTGATAATGTGCACGCGCTCGAACATTTTCTCGATGCTGCTGGTGCTGGCATTTGTTGAACTCCGAAATTGATTTAATGAATAATGGGCTGCAATCAATTGTCTATCATGTCGAAGTGTCACAATTTATGTTCAAACGTCGGACGACGACAAGAGACAAGAGCATTTCGGCACCAACCTATTTAACAATTTAACAATCAATTATCTATCATTATTTAAACACTAAAAGACTTTTTACTCATATACTCGTACCATGGTAGATCATTATCATCGTGTTATGTTGAATTTTATATGTCACTGATGTTGCACTTTGTCACAGTTTCAGTGGAAATCTATTCTCAATTTGATTTCTCAGATTTTTGTTATTCATTATTAAATTCTCTTATTGTAAGGAATTTTTTAAAATTGTTTAATAATATAAAACTAGATTTTATGACGTGGCCTCAAGCGAATTGAGTCTCTAGAACAAGCAGTCCTGTCACTATCAATATTATGTACTAGCAGATCTTGGTTGATTAAATGAAGCCACTTTTATTAAAAGTATTTTATATATATTTAATTAATTAACATTAGTGAAACTGAAACGTTGGCAAAGCGAAAAATATTTGAAGAAACATTGAAACATTGTATTATCATGCTGATTAAAAGACTCTCCATTAAAATCGATTTCTTGATAGGACCAACACGTTCCATAGTTCGATTGTATTGACAGCGGAATCTTTTTAGAATCGTTTACTTCAATCGGCCCAAACTATTGATTAATACGTTGGAATTCCCTGATCTACAAGTATAAGATAAGTGACACCATTATCTAAAACCGAAATTTATTGAATGAAGTCAGAATTTTTTTCTTCTGTATAACAACAGATAAGTTTTAATTTTGTTATATACTACAATATTTATTGATTTATATTATAAATCTATTCAACAACAAGAACACTTTAAATTTCTTGTAATAATACTATTATTTATAAATAACATCATTTATAATTTACAACTAATTTTTAAACTCTTTCGTCACAAATTTCTTTCTATTTGATACCAAACAAGGTTTTAGACAAGTTGATTCGCTGTCGTTCAACGACTTTTTATCCTCCACTTGGAGACGATAATTTGAGCCACTAGAATTCATCGATAAGTCACAGTTTTCGTCAAGGATGACGTGTTGTTAGCGTATCCAAATGATATCGGTTTTATTATCAAGATCCTTCGAAGTGTCTGCCAATAATGGACAAAGATTCACGTTAAGAAGGTTTACCATAAGATTTAAATGTCCATTTAAATTAAATAGTTAAAATGAATACAAGCAAATTGAAAGAGTACGTACCACGGGAACAAGGCTCATTATTAGTTTCTCTCGATTGGTCCTTCTTATAAATATCAGTTAATAGCGCTTAAAAATTATGCGAATAAACTTTAATAAAATATAAAATATATTACTTATAATAAAAATTATTCTTCGAGCTCAAAAGAATCAACAAAAAGTTTTCATTTGTGAATATTTTTTTTTGCTTTTAAACTTAAAATTTCTATGATACTTAAATGTTTAAGTAACTGTTGTTACTTTCATTTTTGATCTAAATTTTTTATACTTTAAAATTCTCGATAGTTTTTATTCTAATATTACCCGTGATAGTTTGTCTTACCTCCAGCTCCTACGTCATGACATATTGAATGGACGCGCTGCATTATTAAGTAAATATATTCTCGTTGAATAAATAAGCTTTTAAATATTTTAATTATAATTAGTTTTTGAAAATCATTTAGTCCCATTTAGTCTTGGTAAATACAAGAGACAGACAGACACACTTCTGCAAGAAATGTATTTACATTTACATACATTTACATCTACATTTAAAGTGAACTTTTGTATCTCAATTTACTTAATTGCATTTTCATATTATATTTTGCCGAACTGGAGCACTCCTTCTGCCACAACAAATTAACTAAAAAAAATTTGTTAATAGTTTCGTTTCTACATACATATGTATGTACGAGTATACCCTAAAGACTGTTTAAGAATCACTCTGCTATCACATGAACATAATTTTTTCCTTCTTTTGTTTATACGAGTGATAACAAAGTAGCAGAAATTTGTCTTTATTTTTCTGTTTTCTCCTATGTACCAAATGAAACGTGTCAACTTTTTTTTTGTTCGATTTTTTTGTAGGTGCTTTGAAGGTGACATAATTTCAGTAATTTAAAAGTTAAATTTAAGTATGGAGCAAATTAATTTAGTTTTAAATTTAACGAGTTTAATTTGATTCAAAAAATGACATTGAATTGCAGTTTACAATTGAATTTTTTAATTTTATCAGTGAGCACAGACTACGAGTTAGTTAGTTAGTTAGTTAGTTAGTTAGTTAGTTAGTTAGTTAGTTAGTTAGTGCCATCGTGCTCAGCGTTTCGAAATCTATTTGCTATCAATTTTTTTGTTATTTTTCTTTTTTAAGGCGGCAATTATTCATCAAAATCGTAAGAGCTTAAGTAACTTTTTTTAAATTTATGTTTTGAAATAAGAGCCTGACTCTATAAATACAAATTTAAATTAATTTTTTTTTAATTATACTGGAATAACAACTTAACTTTATGATTACATTAATCAGAATTCATTATTCCCCAAAACAAAGAAAATATTTTATGTTCCTAACTTCTTGTGGAATAATAGCCTAACTCAACTAAGAAATTTTGACTTTTGGCTTTTCGTTCAACAAGTCATTGGAACCTAAGTGTCTCTTTCCCAAAATAACTTTTGACTACAGAAATAAAGAATAGATTTATTTCAAGAAGTAAATAAAAGAAAACGTTTCCTTAGAATCTGTAAGAAAGTTAAAAACAACAACAAAAAACCGACTCCTGATTGGCAGCGAGGATTTGAAACTTTCAACTGCCATCCTGAAAAAAATAAAAAAAAACCGACTTAGTCGGCTATGAGTGGTCGGACCACAGATATATAAGATATATAAATTCGTTGCCATTTAGCAACATAAAATGTTGTATAACGACTTATTCCACGCCACATGCTTTTCTTTTCTGTTCATTTCTGTTCTTTCCTTTTATATTTGGCCCAAATTTAATACAATATTTAATTTTTGAACAATGGCTCGTTGAAGTTTTGTGTGTGCGAGTGTGTGTGTGTGTGTGTGTTCTGCTCGATATTTACCCAAGATCAAACAACTGAACAAACTGAAGTCGATACATCGTCGTCGTGTTTGCATTCAAATTGATATGTATGTATAAATGTATGTACATATTTATTTAATTTAATACTTTTTTTCTTCAATTGTAATTTGTTTTCAGCAGTTTCCATTCGGAGTGTTCAGTGGTTGGTGTGACGTGTTTTTCCGTCCTTCTTTCGGTCTTTTGTCGTCTATCGAAGTAGTTCAACCCACTTTCCGTAGACATTTTTCATTGTCAGCGTGGTTGATTTATTGACGCGATTCAAGCGGTTGAACTTGTTCCACTCTTGGCAGTGACGCTTCTAAATCCCTTTTGTAGTTTGCGATTGTGTTCTCCAGTATTTGTTCAACTGGCGAAAATGTTGAACGGGAACGTAAGCGGGCCTTGGCCATTTCCAGTGACTGTAATGACAAATATATACATTTATCTAAATACATTAAAAATAGAGATTTATACATTTATCAATCATCAAATAATAAAATATAAAATCGCAATTTATTTTTCTGAAAATTATATCAATCAGTAAAATATTAAAAATGTTTAAGCAAATCCAGCGATTCAAAAAAATTCCACTGCATTAAATGGAAAAGTAAACAATAGAAAATCGACTTGTCCAAATCTTTGGAACCGATGATTATACAAAAACTTTCTTAAAAGAAAAATCCCGGCAAACAGTTTAAGGACAATCATAAAATTATAGCTAGCCCATAAACTATTTGTGATAATTTTTATAACTAATGCGAATACGATATGTTGGAGATAGTTTCTATATAGAATATATGTCTGTACTTGGATTACTTCTCTAGGAATCACCACTTCAACCAACCAACCAATTATGTTACACAAAAGATAGAAAAATATTGTTATTAATTATATCCTAATCATAGTTTACTACATATGTGAGTATTAATCACGATATAAATATTTTCTTTTTGACGGAAGCATGCTGTCTGTGATATATGTATACCAGTCACACGTGATAGCTTGTATCACACAAGCAATACCAGTATTAAATCGTCCGGGATAATTATTTGGCTTTCGAGAGTGCAACTAGTTTGTTTCTCTCAAGGTTTCGAGCGACGTAGTCTAGTCATTCTCTTCTTGTCTTAAACATGTACAATAAAAAACAAAAAAATACAAAAGACAAAAGCGCAAACATCTTTCGATTTTGGAATATGGGCAAACTGAAAAAGAAGAAGATTTTACAATGCCGTCGACGTCAGCGAGCGCTCTTAATTTTTTTCAGTTTCATCAATTTGTTTGCTTACTGATACTGTACTCTTCGCGCTTCCCGATAAATATGCAATAGAAATTGATCGAACAGTGAAACAAAGTTAAGTATGCACCTTAATTAATGTCGTATTGCGTGCTATGGCTTCTTCGTATGATAAAATTTTGTTGGTCTGAGCAGTTGCCACTGAGTTTTCGGCGCTTTTTTCCTCCAGCTTTTCAAGTTTTGCTTCATCACGTTTTCTAAAAGTATATTTTTGAAAACCTAAATTATTTACAATATATAATGAATATTTATACGTAGGCATCCATTTAATTGAGACTTTACTGTAACAATAAAAGTAAGCATATTTTAGGGAGGTTGATTTAATCGAAAGAACTAAATTGAAGCATACTTTTCGCGGCAATATGTAATATTGAAATACAAAAATAGATGACTACTTCTTCTGGTAGTTTTAAATCACAAAATTATTTAATTGCAACAAACAATATTTTATTAATACAATATGTATGCAAACATTTCACTTACGCTTTTTCCAGCTTTCTGTCAACTTCGGCCTCTAACGCTAAGTATTTTGCGTTTATTTCCTGAATCAAATCCATTCTCCGTTTCTTATGTCGTAAGTTTAAATTATAAAATTAAAAAACACAGCCGACTGTTTTGAAAATTAAACAAAAATGCAAATGCATAGTAAACAAAACGTGACCAGGAGCAACCCCAAAAATTCAACCATATGTCATCAACAAAAGGTTGCTATGGTACCAATGACAGCCAACTACAGAAATTTTAGAAATAAAGTTAAAAGCGTTAAATGCTTTTCGCAAACTTTGTATACCTATTATTAAATAAAAGATATCAACCCGAAATTTTAAGTCGGCGCATTTAGTGAAACAACAAATTTTGTTCTTTCCTTTTGTTTTATTGTTGTAATTTTTAATGTATTAAATTGTTTAACTAATCTTAACCAATGCTCCCATTTGCATGCCAAATATTTTTCACAAGATTTCGTTAAATCCACTTTAAATTTACAACCGCATCATCATCATCGTCGATCGTACTGTTGGAATGGTGTCGATGTACGAAATAGAAATTGAAATAATTCAATATCTTCTTTTAATACTTCAAATTTAAGGCTAAAATTATTCGCATGAGCTTAAAAGTGCTTTTACTCAACTTAACTCATTCATTCATCCATCCATCTTATAATTAGCATCATTTCGAATTTAGTTGTGCTGCAAAAATTCATTGATGTGCGGCGCTACACGCTCCGGTGTCGTCAGATGCAAATGGTGCGTGCCAGGTACTTTTAAATAGATCACAAGTTCAGCATTTTTCTTTAACGTTTCAATTACATCCTCATACACTTCTGGTTGTTCGAATGCCATGCCCGGCACACCGCGTATGTTCAGCACCTTGCAGCGTATACGTTTGGCATAGGCCTGCACTTGTTCCGCTGTAAACATGCCTTGCGAACTGATCTTCAGGCGTAGATCGCGTGCAAAATAAAAGCCGTCATCGTGTATGTGCTGTGGCGCTGGTGCCATTCCACGCTTCATTAGCACTTTGACCGATTCCTCATCAACCGAACCGGCATATGCGTCTAACACCAGCTTGATCATCTCATCGTAACTGTAGCAGGGCACTTTACTTTGTGGCAACGTTTCGTAGTCGAGAAATTTGTCCAACGACCAGCCGGTCACTTCAGCCTGCCGCTCGATGCTACGCACAGTCGGACCGCAAATGTCGATGTTGATTAGTTTTTCCACCTCGGCGGGATAACACGCGGCATACATAAAGGTTAATGCGCCGCCCAGCGAGTGTCCCAGCAGTGTGACACGCTTCCAACCATATTTACGCACAATGCGCCGAATCAGACAGATACCGTCCCAGAATAGAAAGTATTGCATGCCTTTGGGATAGGGTGTCGACTTGCCATGGCCAGGCAAATCAATGCAAAGCACCGGTATATGTGCGGGCATTAATGGGCAGAGTCGATCGAAGGAACCGCAATTATCCTGCCAGCCGTGTAGTGCCAATATGGGTTGCCTTCTGCGACTGCCCCACCATTTGCCTGGAATTGCAAAACATAATCGGTTTATATTATATGATATTATCTTTTATTTGTTTAGTTATGTTTACAGGTAAAATCATTTTTTCTTTTTAAATATAAACTAAATCAAAACGTATTAATTTCAATTGTATAGCATGGAAAAAAGTTGTAGCCGTCATTAGAAGCCGAGCCATGCCATACAGAACAGCTAGAGACGCGCTTTTAACATAAATTAATTTAATGTGACGTAAACGCAGTAATTGATACGTTTTTAAACAACTTTACAATTTAGCTTTTACTTAATTTTAGTATTTTTATTTTCTTTCGTAATGGTCTGATCAATTTGAAATTAAATTGTAAATTTACAAAATTCACAGTAAATACAAATATTACATTTTTGTTGTATTCTATTTCACTTTGTGCGTTATATATAATCTTCAATGAATCAACTGTAAAGGAAAATTTTCGATTTTTGTTTAAAGCTGGAATTGTGTAGCTTTTGCTTATTCAGCAAGGCGCATACAAAATACACTCCTTTCTGAATAACACGTTATTATTTACTATAGTTGAAAATATATGTTGGTAATAAAAAAGTAAATTACTCATAAACTTTCAAATAGTTATATAGATATACGAGTATACTATAAATCGCATTTTCCTTCCTCATTTATGAATCGCATTTTGCACACTAACAACAAACATTATCAGGCAATAACGTAACACGAAAGAATCGCGCGTTGTTTGCTTTTGCGATTAGTGTCTCGATTTGAATTTAAGAACAGTGATAAGGCAAAACTTTTTAGCAGCAATTTCAATCAAGGTGTGAAGAAAAAACCTGTTTGCAAAGAAAGTTGTCTGGACATAAACTAAAATAAAAACTGCTTACTCAGCGTAATAATTAAATATGTATATTTCGCTTTAGACGAGAAAAAGATTTTGGACTTTGAATCGCAAAAAAAACTTACCTTGTACTGTGCCCCAAGGAACGTCGATGGAGACCTCCTCCCATGAATCGTCGTCGCGTGCGGAGGCAGAAGTGCCATCTAGAAAATTAAAATAGCAACATTAATATTATAAACAAAATAATGTGAGTGTGCGATTATTACACGATTAGTATTGTCTAAGAAATTATGACAAAATACAAATTTATTTTGATTATCTGATGTAATTGTATGATTTAAAAAATTTCCAGGCTAAAGACCTCAAATGTTATGGCCTATATTTTCAAGTATATATTTAAATTTATTCAAACAATAAGCTATAATTTTTTTCATAAAACCTGTTTTATTAAACTGTGCCACACAAAAAATGAGCCTCAAAGGCTCCATCGTGAAATAATAGTAGACCATCAGACAAACAAAACTCATAAAGGGTTTTGGAAAATAAGCTTGAATTTTATTTATGGGTTTTTATGAAAGTTGACATGTTTTTCAATACAACTTAAAACTAGTGATTTTTCTGCATCTGATACGAAAGAAGTATTCGGTGACCTATAGTTAAATCGGACGAGGAATATTTACAATTTAATGGTATATATTTACTGTTTTTTTGTAGACCATAAAAGATCCATAAAACGTCTAAATATGGGGTTAATATATTTCAGAAAAATAAAATTTACTTAAGTTCACTGAATAGTAAAATAGTCTAGTGTTTAAAACTAGTATTTCAATTGCAACAAATAAAACGTACACGTGCGAGCTGTATGAAAATCAGGTACTAGGCAAGACATTTTGTATAATTTCGATTTATTTTCATTTCTATTACAAATGTTATTTAATACGATTTTTTTTTTGTGATTCTAATTAAAAATGTTAATTGTTGTATGTCTAAATCAGAGAATTCCGAATAATATATCAGTGTTGGCAAGAATTAATAAATAAAGTTGTAAGTACTCGATTCTAACAAGAATCGATGGTTTATTAAAAGCACAAGTACAGTATAGGAGTGAAAGAGACGATAAGAAGGAAACAAAAGTAGTTTTTAATTAATTTAATATTTCTAGTATTTGACCAAGTTGATAATTTAATTTTTGAATTGTTATTTGACTTTCAGGTCTTGAAGCTTTTTCATGATTCTCTCTAGGTTTTCTTCGTACTATTCCAACAACCCCATAGCAGACTTTGAAAACTTGAAAAAATAATTTTAAAAAAAATATCAAAGAGCGCTAACAATTTTTGACTGTCAGATTGTAAATCAAATCGATGTTATCTTTATTTATCCTCTTTTATATTAATCGTCGTTTCGAGGTTTTGTTAACGGAATATTAATTAATATACTGATTTTCTACTCCAAATATATTTTATTGTAAAGCGTCTAAGAAATTGTTTATAATTGAGAAAAGAGAAGAAAAACATCATATTTCTCTTGACATTTTTATAATTTTTGAGGACAAAATGGATCTAAACCAATTTTTATACTCAAATGTATGCGAAAAAAACCAAAGTATTCTTAATAATACGAACACTTTTTTCAAAGAATTAAAGCGATGAATTCGCGAATTCAAATAGTAAGAACAAACGTAAATAAAAAATTCACATATTAACGTGAATCTACACTAAACCATTAAATGCACCGTAGGCTGGCTCAGAGAGAGGAGAGGGAGAGGTTAATGTGTAATATGTGTCAACGGCGCATGGTGACGTTTTAAAATTGATCTCGTCGAACGACGTAAACGACGGCGTTTGATGATTGCATAAACAAAAACAAATAAGCACACGTTGCGAAAGATATGACAAAATTTTGCGCACGCTGACGAAACAACGCACCGTCAGAAAAGAATAACAGACTTTGAACTTGAACTCGATATGATAAAGACAGACATACAGACAGAGGTGTCAATAGGAAATGCAGGAATACAAATTGTTGTGGGTATGTTAAGTATTTCGTTGCGCTTACACATTAAGCATTAATTTGCATATTGCATTTATTTGATGGTATGACTTTATAGTTGTTCGATTGTCTTTCTGCTTGTCTAGCCAGTACGTTGAACTTACTGTTGGAAGAAATGCTGCCATTGAGTCCTTTAATGCTTGGATTTGTGACGCAGGAGTGCGCGCTGTCCGCGCTAGAGCCGCCGTTGACGCTAACTTTATCCATATTCTTTGTTTTGTTTCTTTTTTTTTCCTTCAAATTGTGTAAGCGTTGAATTTATTTTTTAATTGCAATAATTTTGAATTTTCGCGTATAATGAATTGGATTTTGTTTAGTTTTCGCTCAACGAGGACAGTCTGCGCACTTTCGCCACTTCTCACTGCTTCGAACTGCAAAAATCGAACGACAGACACCAATTTGAAATTGAAATCGAATGAATTTTTGTTGTGAAATAAAAAGTAACGCAACAGCTGATTTACTATAAAAAAAAATGTTACAGTGTTACCACAATTTAAATTTTTAACTTCAGAAAATCCGAGTTTCACTGTATCGATTGTTGTTTCAATGCGGAAGCTGTTGCGGTCATCTCTGTCACAATTGTCGCTGATGCCTCTTTATTATGCCACTAAGTTTGTGTAAGTCCTTCGTGTATGAACGCATAACAGCTTCTTCCAATTTATCTTGAACTTGAGATAAAGAAAAAAAAATCTCCCAGAATTTTAGAGAAAGTATGGCTACACTATCAATGCAGCTGTTTCACAATTCAAGTTTTTTTAAACGCATTCCAATTCAGCCTGCAGTTCGTCCTTAAAAAACCTTTACAAAAATGATGCCAGAACCGGAAAACTGTCCCGGTGTGCAGAGCGCTAACGCAGGCAGTGGTAGCGCTTGTCAGGGTTGCCCAAATCAGAGCATCTGCAGCGATCCCAACAAAAAACTCGAAGATCCGGGCAAAGCACTTGTCGAAGCCTCGCTCAAGGATGTGAACAACAAACTGCTTGTTCTCTCAGGCAAAGGAGGCGTGGGCAAGAGTACCGTAACGATGCTACTGTCGCGCTATTTGGCACGCGCCTATCCAGAGCAGAACTTCGGCGTATTGGACATCGATATTTGTGGGCCCTCACAACCACGACTGTTGGGCGTCGAGCACGAGAATGTCCATCAGTCTGGTTCAGGCTGGTCACCGGTGGGCGTCGATGATAATGTCTGCCTCATGTCAATTGGATTTCTGCTCGGCTCGCCGGATGATGCCATAATTTGGCGTGGACCCAAAAAGAATGGTATGATTCGACAGTTTCTCAGTGAAGTAGATTGGGGACAATTGGATTTGTTGCTGCTCGATACGCCGCCCGGCACTTCCGATGAACATTTGTCCGTGGTCTCATACTTGCGCGACGATGGTGCGCCCAATGCATTGCGCGCTTTGATTGTTACAACGCCGCAGGAAGTGTCGCTGCTCGATGTCCGCAAAGAGATAAATTTTTGCAAGAAACAACGTATTCCTATTTTGGGCGTCATCGAGAACATGAGTTCGTTTCGTTGTGGTCATTGCGGTAAGAGTTCCGAGATCTTTCCAGCGCAGACAGGCGGTGCGGCGGCTATGTGCGCCGAAATGGAGGTGCCTTTTCTGGGTTCGTTGCCATTGGATCCGGAAGTGGCCAAAGCATGCGATACCGGTGTAGATATAACGGGCTTGAAGAATTCGACGACGGAGGTATTGTCGGGCATTTGCGAAAAAATCGCATCGATATTGTAATGGCGACAAAGAGGTGAAACTTGATTTTTAATTTGCAATTTTTCTGCTGTGAAATACTTTCTACTGTATAAAATGTATTCTATGCAATTTTATATTAAAAGAAAAAATGTAATAAACAAAATTAATGTTAGTTTATTTTAATTATTTATTGTAGCGTAGTTACCTATAAATTAAAGTTAAACAAAACTTTTCTACACGTTTTTTTTACAATGTCCATAAAGTGGTTTATTTGAACTCAAATGCATATAAAAAATGAGTGTTTATAAAAATTGTAGCGCCTTATAGTAGAATCGTATAAAGTAGTTGGTTTGTAAGTGGTTAATTTAGTTGTGAGAATGGCTTTAAAAAAATGTAGTTTTATCATGCACATGCAAAATGTTTTAAAACAAAAATTGATTGCATTGTTTTGTATAACAGTGTTTAAATGATTTTGTGATACTTTTGTAGTTTGGTTTGTTTCTTCTTTTTTCATTTGAATTTGTTTGAGTATGTCTCTGCCTAGGTTTAAGTGTTGCTTAGTTCTAAACGAACTTAATTTTAGTATTAATTTTAAATGAAGTAGCGTAAAATGATTTAGTGACGGTGGTGCGTAACGTATTTCTGTATGATGGCTATGTGAAATTCATGAGGCTTCCTTTTGTGTGGCGCCTGGTGGTAGCGGTTTTTTAAAGAATGCATCGCTAATACTGCTACTGGTAGGTGTGATGACTGCGTTGCTTTCGTTTGTTGCGCCGGCAATGCCCGTCGAGTTGACGCTGCTCAAATCCATTTGCATTACTGGCGAAAGGGCAGTGCTCTCCGCCGGTGGCAAAAATGGCGAATTCTCATCATTGCCGATGCCAGCTTGTGACAGTGGTGTTAGTGTTTTGTCGCTAATAACAGACTTTTCGCCAAATACACTGACTTGCGATGGTGTGATTTGCGATTGTGCGCATAGGGGCGGGCAGACGTTCTTTAAAGTCACCGAATCGGTACAATCCTTGACCTTATATATGCCGACAACAAAGTCGGACAACTCAAACATGTTTGAACGCAGCGATATGATAATGAATTGAGCATTCTTAGTGCGCTCCTAAAAAAATTTATTAAAATTAGATTATAAAATATACATTAATACAACTAAAAAAAAAAGGCACATTCAAATGTCTTACCTTAATGTAATGCGCCACAATAGAAATATTTTTAAAATCGAGCGCCGCATCGATCTCATCCATAAAGTACAAAGGTGATGGCTTATAATAATGCAATGCAAAGACCAAAGCCAGCGATGAGAGCGTCTTTTCGCCACCGGACAAATTCGAAATATTCTTCCACGTCTTCTTAGGCGGTCGCACACTAAATGAAACACCTTCGGTAAAGGGATCCATCGAATCGACGAGCTCCAGCTCGGCATCGCCGCCCTGCGTTATCATCTGGTACATCTCTTTCAGTTTGCGCGTTATAATCTGAAAGCCTTGCATGAATTCATTGTAGCGCTTTTTGCGTACATCATCGTACAGTTGTCGCATTTCGTTACGCTTCGTTGTGATGTCTTCAAGCACCTTGACGCGCTCCAGATAAACGTCACGTTTATCGATATACTCGCCTATGCACGACAGGTTGGGCTTTTTCTTGAGCAACTCCTCCTGCACGCTCTCCTTGTATTGAATATCTTGAAGTGTGTGCGCCGCAAGTTCTTCTTCGGTGTAGGTCTTAAGTGGAACTGCCGGTTCCGTGTCACCGGGTATTTCATGCAAACACAGCGGCTTAAGTTGGTCACGCCAATGTGGAATTTGTGCACGTACATCGGATATTTTCGAAGTGATCGTTTGCAGTTTTTGCTCGATTTCGACGCGTTTTAGTTTGTTTTCGCTCTCAAGCTTTTGAAGTACGATAATTTCCTAAAAAAAAAATATATATATAAATTATTAAGAAAATAATATGAAACAAAAAATCTTTCTACCTTTTGAATGCCGGATGACTGAGATTTTGCGTTAACGATGGCAGCCTTTGCTTCATCTAGGTCCTTGGCCAGTTGTCCCGTTTCGTCGTCGTATTGCTGACGCAACTTGCTCATCTCTTTGATTTCGGACTCGGCTTTGGTGATTTCCGCACGCAAATCCTCGATTTCTTTCTCCAGCTTGACGACATTACGCTCGGACGTTGTGACTTCGACTTTCAGTTTGGCACTGTTACCGTTGAGTTTCTTAATCTGCGTGCCGATGTTGTTGATTTTCGTCTGCACTGATTTCACTTTGTCGCCGTGAACACTAACGATTTGCGCCTTAATTTCGCCAATCTTTTTGCTGATTTCGTCCGCCGCCGCTTCGGACTCTGTTAGGTGTTTTTGCTTTTGCTCGATTTGCTTTTCGATATGCTTAACTTTACCCGCATCGGTAGTTGTCTTCTCCATGCGCTGCTTTTGCGCTTGCACCTGTTTTAAAATGCGCGGCAGCTGATCTTCGAGACTCTTGATTGTGATGGCGAGTTTTTGCAGGTCGGCTTCGTGTCGCTGCTGACTCAGTTTAAGCTGTTGCACTTCACGCTCCAGTTGACCCTGTTGCTCTTGGATGAAGTTGATTTGCGACTGCAGCTCCTCGGCTTTGATTTGCATATCTTCGAGCGCCTTTTGCGAAACCATCGACGAATCAGCGGATTGTGATGTTTTCGTTTGTACTTTTGTGCCCATTTTGCCGCGAATCTGAACACGTCCACCGCCTGACATGGTGCCCGATGTTTCGATGGTTTCACCCTTAAGCGTTACAACACGATAACGTCGCGCGCCATAAGCGATGCGAGTGCCCTGTTCCAGATCGTTGGCGACGAGTGTGTTGCGCAGTGCAAAGTAAAAGGCGGGCAGGATGCGTTCATCTTCGACACGCACCAAATCGTAGAGGCGTGGCGCATTTTCGGGTCTAATAAAATAAAAAAAAAAACATGATTTTTTCTAAAGAATGAAAAGTTATTTGATCGATATTAAATTACGTTTGTATTGGCCCTGATTGATTAGCCAGATAGGAAACCTTCTCTAGCGCAATAAACGAAGCACGTCCAACGTCATAACGCTTTAAATGCTCAATGCATTCCTGTGCCGTATTAACTGTGTCCACAATGATGTTGTCCAGACGCCCGCATGCCGTCGATATGGCCACATCATATTTTGAGTCAATAGCGCCTAAATCACCCTACAATGTTAATTTGAAATAATTATATAAATTGTACAAAACTAATTGAAATATTTACTCACCAATCTGCCCAGAATGCCGGGAATTTTACCCTCGCTCTTTTGACGCATCAAAAAATCTAAAACTTTGTTATTAGAGCGTGTAGCCTGCATGCTGACCGATTTCTCATTAATCTGGTCAAAGCAAAAAAGTCGGTAATACTATAGAAAACAAAAAAATATATAAGAGCTACTTACTTCCGCTTTGATCGCCATTAGTGACGAGCGTAAATGCTCCTCGTCCGATTGCAACTTTTGCAATTGTTCGGTTTTCTCAGCAATTTCTTTTTTTAGTTCAGGCAGTCGCTGCTTCAGCTCTTGTGTCTGTGTGCGTTGATTTTCCAAACTGCTTTCGGAATCTTCGTACGAGGTCTTGAGTGTTTCATATTTGCGTGCCTCGGTGGTTTCATCATGTTTAAGAATTTTCAATTCCGATTCTGATAAGGTCAATTCGGCTTTTGCCTCGTCCACGTTTCGCTTTAGGTCCATCAATTCGGTTTCGAGTTTTTCGCGTTTTTCAATGAGCGGTTTCGTCTGCTCTTCCAGCAGTGTATAGTTCTTTTGCAATTCCTCTTCCATGTCGACTTTTTGCTTGGTCAGCCGTTCGACTTTCTTTTCACAATCTTCGATTTCTTGTACATTCTTGCCAGGTACTTTACGCAATTCAGCCAACTCGGCTTCATGCTGGTCAATTTGAGTTTTGTTCGCTTTGCGGCGCTTATTTGTATTTGTCATCGTCTGTTGGACTTCGGCGAAGTTGCGATGCGCTGTTTCCAGTTTTTTCTCGATTTCATCTTTCGTCTTGTGCAGGGTGTTGAACTGTCTGTATATTTTCGAATAAAATTGTTTATTAAATTAAAATATTTTACTGCAAATAAAAACTAATTTCTTTAATTATTTATATTTTATATTTTTATCTAAATTGTATATATTATTAATTTTGACTTACGTTAATTCTTCGCGCACTAATGACTCTTTTTTCTCGCGATCCTTGCGCATCGTATCCGCAGCATCATCGTGTTCCTTTAGCTCTTTGCTAATCACTTCGTGTTCCTTGGTGTAGTCCTCTAGCTTCTTGTTCTTTTCGTTAAGGTATTTTTGTATGCGCAAATTCTTTGTGCGTGTATTTTCGTTTTCGCGTCGCAAATAATCCACAGCCTCGTTGTATGGCTGCTCTAGATCTTTCATTTCGCGTTCGGCCAATTTACAACGATTGTGCTTCTCAGTACGCTCTTCCGTAAGCTGTTCAACACGTTCGTTGATCTTGACAAGTGGTAGTTTGTAGCGCGTCGTGCCGACAATATCCTCGAGATACTCGAGCATGCCGCATTCAATTTCCGTTTGACCTTTTGGCTTCATCATAGCTATAGATTCGACCTCACCCTGAAGTAAATTGAGAATTAAAGTTAATATTATAAAAAAAGTGTATATATCAAATTTAACCTAGACGTACCTGCAAAATCAAAAACCGATTGTGATCCAAATCGACATGATGCTGCTTGAGCAGCTTAGCAACCTCTTTAAACTGTACACGACGTCCGTTGATTGTGTAAAACGATGAGTTATCTCGAAAGGCAGTGCGCTCTACAATAATTTCGCTATTGGGCACCTCTTCACAGCTGCCATTTTCGCGATCGACTATCTGCCGAAAATGTACCGCAACGGAGCACATCGACATGTTCGGAAATTCGGCGGAATTATGCAGCAGCGTTGAAATCTTTTTGCAGCGTATCTTATTGGCGCGATATCCAAAAACGAACAGCATCGAATCGATGACGTTGCTCTTGCCGCTGCCATTCGGACCAATGATGGCGGTGAAGCACTATAAAAGCAAAACGAAAATTAAAAAAGAGAAAAAGATATTTATAAAAATTTATTTGAATAAAATTTTTTTTAAATATTTTTTTTAATATACTATTAATTTAAAGATATATCTTATCTCATAAGAAATGTTATTTTCGTAATATTTTTTTTTAAGCTAAGTTAATTTTTTTCAAAGAATTTAAACTATTTCAATTTTTTTTTTTTTTGAATCGTTTTAATAATCCGTTTTTAAATATTCTCAAAAATTTTTTATATTTAAATTAACTCCGACGTCATTCAAATTTTAGATTGCTATAGAAAGTTTTTAACTTACGTGATGGAATGGCCCCAGTACCACTTTGCCCGCGTAACTCTTAAAATTGTTATTCTCAATATTCTTAATAATCAGACGTGGTCCCTTGCTCTCTGTGGAGCAGTGCGGCGGAATTGGTGGCGGTATATAAATGTCACCGATGCGCGTTCCACCCTCCTCATCGTCCGACATATTGGCGTCATCCAGCGCTGTTGTGCCGCTCTCAGCTGTTTCAGATTCTTTTGCTGATGCTGTGACGGCATTTTGTGCTGTTGCACGACGGGACGCTGCTGCAGCGCCACTGGTGCCTGCACCGATGCTGACGCGAGCTGCTTTCTCAGGAGATCCTTTACGTCGACGCGCCGCCGCAGCCGCTGTTCCGCGTTCCGGCGTTGCTGTGAGCCGCAAGGATCTTTGCCTTGCTGACATTTTGGCGCCGTTTTTACACGCTGCCGTCTGTCTGTGCCTGTTTGTTTAGAACAATAATAGAGGGGTGAACGGGATACGTTTTACTCTCGTTTCACATTGCGGCACAACACTTACCTTTAAGCTGACGCCGCAATCTGGTCGCGTTCACGTTTTTTGTTAGTTGACACTAATTTGTGTTTTTTTTTTGTCAGATTGTTTGGTTATTCTTAATTGGAATTTGGCTTCGCAGCCGCAAATTAACGAAGCTATTTATTTTTTGAAATTGACAGCAAGCGCACAGTGGCGCCAACGTTGCGACAAGAAAGCAAGCGCGTTCGAGTCTCGCTGACACTGGCGCCACCTAGTTTTGATGTTATGGCTATTAAAACGAATTCGTTATATAGGCTTACGATGACGATATTTAACGCTCTACAAAAAGTGGGCGTTGTTGCACAACTACCACTCCTACTTTAAATATAACGCTATATATTTTGAAAAAAGATTTAAGTTTCCTGTTATCAAAAATGTTCTGCTTTACGCTAAAGTGGGCGGGATTTGACAACTGCCACGTCTGTTAACCCATTTTATATATAACTCTAATATAATAAAATAAGAGAGGGATAAGACAAATGACACGCCCGCTCTTACCCTTTGCGGTTATAGCGAGATAACACTACTTTTCGAACCCAAAGTTTTTATTACTTCAAGCGTTAAATTGGGAATAAGTGGAACGTCTTGCATTTTGTGCAAGTCAGTTATATTACTCACCGGTTTGCATTGTTTCAATTCTGACTCTCACATACTGATATGATCTGGCGATAAGCTCCCAGGCAATCTAATCAAATGGTGACTACGTTTTGTTTAGAAATTTCCAAATAGACAGCAGATATTTCGGTAGTAACAATGTTAGACTCCTTAGTCTGAAACGACTTTCATAAACTTGGTACGCCCATCAGTAAAACTGTAAATTTGTTATCTCTTTGATAAGTTGTTCAAAATTGATTTATTTATTGAAATAAGGCAGAGGCGTGATGTGCATTTTTTAATAAAAACTATCGTCTCATAAAATTATGTATGTATTACATTTATGCATATATGCATTACATAATACATTTTCATCATTTTCATACTCCACAAAAAAAAAAACAAAAAAACTATTGGGTTAAAACTGTCCGAGTCATTTAAATACTTTTCTGATTTCTGGCTTTTATCTGACACTGAAAAGCTAAAGAATACAAATTTATTTGAGACAATAAATCTGTAAAACGAAGTTAAATTTTTTGCTATAAATAAATGTAATTAAAGTAAATAAATCCTGTAATTAAAGTACTGTTTATTATTTAATACATACAATTTCACCTATTTATATAAATAGAATATTTACACTTATATATAAACTAATACATTATTTTATGTCATTAACGAATTTGTTTAATTTTAACAATATTCCTTAACAAACATTTTCACAGCATTTAATGTCTTCTACTCCTGATCCATTCACTCGAAAGTTATTGTTTTTTAGCCTTCTTTTGAGAACTTGGCTTCTTGGTAGCCTTACAGCTGGTACAAAATCTCGCACATAACTTGTTGAATGCGAATTTAAACACCCGCCAGACCAAATAAAGCACCAACAACAAGACCGCAATCACATCGAGGTTAAGACTCTCGATGGCATTCATGTGGACCAGGGGACTCTGTATGTGCGCTGCGCCATGGTGCCGAATGACATACTCCGCCCAAAAGACGGCGGTTTGCTTCGCTGTCAACGGACGATCGCGATACAATTTCGAGAATTCTTTTACATTCTTTGCGTAGACGGGATTACTAAGCACCTCGGTGAGTGCATGCTTGAAGGTAGCTTCCTCCAGCTGCAGTAAATCCTGCTGTAGACCATAACCGGAACTTTCCATTGCCAGGGCATTGCTGTTTTGATCGCCAAAGACGGGCAGCGCTACCATTGGCACGCCATGGTATTGAGACTCGGCCAGTCCACCTTTGCCGGCATGTGTGATGAATAGTTTCGTATTGGGATGGGCCAAGATGTCGTCTTGCGGCAGCCATTTCTTATAGAGAATATTCGCTGCTTTACCAGGCGTATTTTCCAGGTCTTCCCATTTCCAGATGACATTCTGCTTCAGACTCGAAAGAACTTTGAAGACCACCTGGTTTATTTCGGGCTTAACATTGGTGCCCTTAACATTCGAACCCAAACTGAAGAGAACGGCGCCATTTTTCTTTGACGAATCCAAGAACTCTGCAATATCCTGAAATAATTTAAGAAAGGTCCATGAAAATAAAATGAATAATTATTTGGGGCATCCACTCTAGCAGAGTGTAGGCCGAGCTGTTTACGAAGCTTTATCATGGCAAGTTGTTACACTCGGAAAAAGCTTCCATAAATAGTTAAAATAAATGTAGCTAATACCTTTGGCAGTGGATCCGGTTTCTCCTTAATTTGTATGCCTCCAATCTCAACTAGCGCCGGTACGTATGGACGAATTGGCCCCTCGCTGAAGTGACCATTAACGAACACCAACGAAATGTTCCTTTTCATTTCCGAAAAGGTTGGAAAATTGTCTTCGCTCGCAAACAATTCGCTGTGCAAAACAACAATGACAAAGCAAAAACAATATTATAAATAACTTCGATAGCAATGATCACACCGGGCACAGCGACTTACTCATAATAGCCACTTAAGCGTTGATTCATTGCAAACCAAACTGCTTTCATGAATACGTTAGCGAACATATTCTGGGCACGCTTTAGCAAGCCCATGCGTTCGTTCGGCTTCATTCCAATATTAAAGTTAGGCACATAGGCGATTTCATTTGGATTTCCGACCATATCACCGATTATCTCCATAGTCGGACCGGACCAATCCACAATGACGGGACATTTGAATTTACCGGCGACGCCCAGCAGGAAGTCATTCATGAAGTAGCCCACAATGACCAGATCGAATTTGGTGTCGGGCGACTCGTACAGCGCCGTAAAGCGTTTATCTTTTATGACATCGAACTGCATTTCGATCATCAGACCCAAAGTGCCAAAGAACTTGCCTATAGTTGAGATTATAGAGTTCTTTTGTCCCGCCATTTCGGTCATTATCTCGTTCATTGCCTCCTCTTGCTCCTCAGCTGCTGGAATTACGATATGACGTATATTTGGATGTGTAACCTTCGGTTCGAGCGCTGACACGACCGTAACATTGTGACCCTTCTCCGCCAGCGCCTTAACCACGGACATATGCACGATCAGATGCGAAGGACTGTGACTAGTGAATAGGCCCAGAATATTGGCGGCTTCGACATTTGGAGTATGCAAAGATACGATCGCAACCAGCAGAACGCTGAACAGCGTCAGACTACTCTTTGGCGACATGTTGCTGCGCGATTGACTGTTGAATCAAGACTAGTTCGACTTGTTGCTTGCTCTCCGGCTATATTCCATTAATGATTCGTCGCCGTTCCAATTGAGATGCGAAGCAACTTTTATGTTCTGTCGATAACTCGCCAGCTAATATCTTATCACAGTACGTGGATTTTGTTGGAAAGGGAATTTCACATATGTTGGCGTATATTGTGCCTACGAGTATATAGAAGTAGCTTTGTTTTTATTTGATTGTAAACTTCAATTGGAAACATAAATCGGCGTGTAGTTATCTCAGCGTTGTGGCATTATCGATAATTTGTGTTTAAGTATTAACATTGTTTATACAACTGGCAAAGGCAAGAACTTTCAAACTTATGAAATAGATAAGAGTTAAGCAGTTAAAACAAAAACAATAATAATATTATAATAATTAAACAACTTTTTTGCGTGATTTCATTTTCTTTAATTTTACTTTCAAATCAGAATGAGATTATCGAATCTTGTCCAGTAAAAGATCGAATCCAAAAACAAGAATTTTAATTTTTGGAAATAATTATCAAAAGAATTCGGAACCGGTTGAGGCAAAATTTTTTGAAATTACAAATTTTTTTGTATTTTTAAATGGTACGAGTATTGAAGTAAACAACATTTAAATATACATACATATATACTCGTATATACAAATATTGTTTAAGATACATTTTGTATTTAGTCTGGTACTTTACTTACACTGAGTACAAAATTTAACTGAAACAGTTGACCAACTTAATAAATTGGTAAATACAAAATCGCAATTTCTTACAGGTTTCTACTTTCATATGATCCAGTGGACTTGGCATATGCGATGCACTCTGGTGTCGCAAAATATACTTCGTTCAAGATTTACAGATTTCAATATTTATGTATATGTATATCAGTATAGTTGTCATCATTATCATTAACATCATCAAAATTATCAACATCATTTACACCATCAATATCTCCAATAAAATCAACATAACCAACATTATCAGCAACTTTGTTGATTTATTTATTTATTCGAAAAATCCTTATACTAAAGATTACAAAGAATCTCACCCATCTAAAGTACAAATAAGTCACTAACCATCATCATTGTTATCGTTATAAACATGTTTTAAAACAGAAGAAGAAGAAGAAGTTTTGTTGAATTTTCTTATAAGTTTATTTATTCAAATTTAAATAATATCGTATAACTAAAAGTAAAAGTAAAACAATTCATACTGATTACAATTTCCTTGTAGGTTTTCAAAACTTAAAAGTTTTGAGAGTCAAGATTTATTGCCTTTTAACTTTATTTTTACCAGCAGCCGATTTGCATGCCTTGCCGAAAAGTTTACCGCAAACCTTTTTGTAGATGAATTTAAATACGAGTTTAGTCAATCTGAAAGCTAAGTAAACAACCAAACACAGCAGCACGATCACATCCAAATTCATGCTCTGTATCTCGTTCAGATGCACGAGAGGACTCTGCATGTGGATCGCGCCATAATGACGGAGCACGTATTCCGTCCAGAAGACGACATTTTCCTTTGCCGTCAACGGACGGTCACGATACAATTGGGAGAATTTCCGCACATTGTTTGCGTAGGCAGGATTACTAATTACCTCGACTATCTTTTGTTTAAGTTCAGCTTCGGTTGCTTTTAGCAATTCCATTTGAAGGCCAAAACCGGAATCAACAATCAAAGCTGCGTTTGTATTTTGGTCAGCGAAAACAGGCAGCGCTACCATTGGCACTGCATGGTACTGAGCTTCCGCCATGCCACCTTTGCCGGCATGTGTGATGAAGAGCTTTAAATTGGGATGGGCCAGGATGTCGTCTTGCGGCATCCACTTTTTGTAGAGTATATTTGCAGCTTTACCTGGTGTGTTCTTTAAGTCTTCCCATTTCCAAATGACGTTTTGCTTGAGGCTCGAAAGAACTTTGAAGATAATTTGCACCTTCTCCGGGCTGATATTGGAACTTTTCAGATTAGAGCCCAAACTGAAGAGAATTGCGCCATTTTTCTTTGACGCGTCCAGGAATTCAGCAATGTCCTAAATAATATTTAAATAAAATACTAAGTTATGGAGACAACACATTTAAAAGAGTAGTTCTCACCTGTGGCAGTGGATCTGGTTTATCCTTGATTTGAATGCCTCCAATTTCGACCATTGCTGGAACATTTGCTCGAATGAGTCCCTCACTAAAGTGGGAATTTACAAATACCAACGAGACGTTCTTTTTCATATCCCAGTAGCTTGGAAAGTTGCCATCGTTTGGAAACAATTCGCTATTTCGTAATAACAAGAGAGAGCGCACATGTTATCCGAGAGATTCAATTAATTAAGCGGTTCGATTACTCACGTATAATACTTTTCCATTTTGTAGTTAAGTGATGCCATTATTGTTTGGAACACTGCGGTGGAAAACAAATTCTTAACACGTTGCAGAAAGCTCATGCCTTCTCCAGGCTTAACAGTGACATGCATATTGGGCACATAAGCGGCTGCCTCTGGATTTCCGACATATCCATTCACCATCATATTCGGTGGTCCCGTCCAATCCACTATGATGGGGCACTTGAACTTACCGGCCACGCCCAACTGGAAATCGTTCATGAAGAAGCCCATAATTACCAAATCGAATTTGGTGTCAGGCGTGTCGTACAGCGCTGTAAAGCGTTTATCTTTGAAGATATCCACCTGCATCTGGATCATCAGACCCATCTGACCAAAGAAGTTGCGCATCATAGTCAACATGGTATTCTTCTGGGTAGCCATGTTAGTCAACATATTGTTAAATAGTTTGTCATCTTCGGCAGTGGGTGGTATCACGATATGACGTATATTTGGATGTGTAACCTTCGGTTCGAGCGCTGACACGACCGTAACATTGTGACCCTTCTCCGCCAACGCTTTAACAATCGACATGTGCACGATGAGATGCGATGGACTGTGACTGGTAAACAAACCCAAAATATTGGCGGCTTCTGTATCGTGCGATTGCAATGCTACAGCCGCAATCAATACGGCGCTGAAGAACGCGAAACTTCCTGCCGGTTTCCGCCACATGTTGTTGTTCTGCTGACTGTGAATACTTGACTGACCGAATGCACTTGCTTTGTTTTTTTATATATGACAAATAAGTTCCCTTCCAGCTCTGAACTTGATTAACGCGCTTTCCAGTGCCTCTCGCATTTAAGTTTTGCTATCTAATCGCGTCGCAACTCAACGCGACGCTTTTAGTATTTTAAGTGGGCAACAATGATCATTCGAAAATAAAACAGCCCAAGTCGAAAAAGGTTCTTCCACGTTCTAGAATTCCCATTTTCAAACAAATCGGACAATTGCATCAGATTTTTGGTTATTTGGATCGGAGTGTTTAAATTTTCTTGAAATCAATTCGCTTTATCATACATGGGCTTAAGTAGGATCTACCTCAAGGTCAGGCGATAATTTGTTAAAAGTTTGTATATAATAATGCTTCTAAGAATTCTCGATAGAATCGTTTTTTTTTTGTTCTTGTTAGAATTCTTCGAAATTGAGCTTAAAATTTGGCATTATGATGTAATTTAGACTAATAAAATTTTAAAGTGGATTCGTTAAGTTTAAAATTAGTTGTAAATATATATTGTTTATACAACAACAAGTAGCAATATTGGTATCAGCATCAAGGAAATAATAAAAGTACATTGCTGCCTCATACTAACAATTCCTTGCAATTGTTACTAAGTCAATTTAGACCGGATTGTCTTCAAGCGTTTTATTTATTAACACTGAGAATGAATAAGTTTTCTGTATTGTTTGTTTATTTAATTTTTGTTTGTATACATATATGGACATACATACCTATAAACCGATATGCCTACAATCGTTACAATTTCAATATTAACATCATAAACTTTATAATTATCATTAAGTTTTACAACCGCATACGAGTATAATCAATGAGAACCCAATCGTTCTCTTTCTATTTACTTGTGCTCTCACGCTCTCTTATTTATTTGCTCTTATCGCCAGGCGCCACAGCATTTGGCACGGTGCGCAATAACTGCTGATTCTGTCCGATAATATGTTCCAAATGCGTACATTCGCGCAGTTCTCCCTTGAACTCGTCCAGTGTCCTCAAAAGTACCGGATACAATTGTGGCAGCACGCCGTGATCCAGTGTCGGAAAAAGATGATGCAATGCATGATCACCAAAGTGTGTAAGCACCATAAAGTGTGATCCCTTGATATCACCACGATCGATGATCGTATCGACCTGAAAGAGGCCCCAGTCGCGATCCGCACGATCAGCGTCGCCGTCATGATGTATTTTCGGATCGTGATGTGCGGCATTTAGACCAATTAGACTGAATAAAAATCCGCTAAGCGAGAGTATGAAGAACCATTGCCGCAGCACGGCAATGAATGAAGCATCCGAGACGATCAACATGATCGCGGGCAAAATGAAACCAATTGCGTCGTGCCAATACATGTTGTTCTTTTTGACCAAGGAGATGATTAACCTAGTTATAGGACGAAATATTATATGAGTATTTATCCGTATAAGAATGGTTTTTAAAATCATCAGTTCACCAAAATAAAATGTTTAACTTTAGTGATATAACCGAGTCATCTCTAGTTTAATAGAATTATAATTATAGCCTAGTTTTTCTAAGTGGTAGGTAGGATTAAGTATTTAAAAATAAACTGATTTGATGAGTGATAATCGAACTTTCAATTAATAAACTAATAGCTTATCATATTTTAATATTAAACTGAACTTTATTATTCCTATATCAAGTCTTTAGCGCTTGATTTAAGGTCATGTCGAAAGGAAAGTTTTGATGTGATACAACCAACCAGGAATAATTTAAATCATGAACTGATAATTCCAAAATCAACTTTACTAGTTTTGATTTTATCGATTTTTGATATTAAAAAAGGATTTTTGGAGCGATAATTTTTAGGACCTTTAAAGCCTTTAGAATAGATTTATTATATACTATTATAAATTTTCTGATATATATTTTTAAGTTTTTTGAAGGAATGGATATTTTCTAATTTAAAAAAAACTAAGTGAATTTTTTTTACCTTCACCTGAATTCACAAATTAAAAAATCAATTGCGTCTTAAATTGGATTTAACGCTTTTTCACTTAAAGCTCTTTAATTGTGTTATCAATCAAACAATAACATTAGATTTTAAAATACTTTTACCAAGAGCTTATCAGTTATTTAAAGTAATGATACGAGTATGCCGCTCTTATATTAAAAGTAAGTATCCAAAACTTAACTGAAATAATTTTACCTTGTTATGAAAGCGAAAGGAAACACGCCCAAATATAAGATCGGCTGTAAGAATATAGACGACAGAATACGTCGCATTTTCGAGCCATACTTGACATTGGGTACCCAACAGAGAAACGGCTCGAACAGTGACATCTCCAGGTCATGCAAAGAATTCGGATAGACATGATGCGAGAGCGCATGTGAAATGCGCCATGAGCAGAAATTCAACAGAGTCAGATTGAATGTGTACATCTGCCAATTGTCCTTCTGATGGAAGTAATTATGCGCTGCGATCGCAAGCCAACATAGCGCCAGCGCAGCTGGTAGCTCAAACACAATAGATCCGGTTAGAGCACTAGCGATTGTTAATAAAACAGTGGCCGAGAGTAGGCCCAAATGCATGAGCTGAAAAGAGAATAAATAAGTTCTTGAGCTAAAATGATTTTTGTTAGCACATGAACTGCTTACATCGGTTCGCCGACGCGGCCTGTAGTCCAGTTCTTTCAGCATACCGCGAACGCGAGTTTTAAGCGTCTTGTAGAATCCATGCTCGTGCATCGTAAGCGTATAGTTGCGCGGTTCGGCTGCCGGGCGGACTTTATATTTGGACAGCATTTGCTCGGGCAATGTGGAGATGTGATGCGATTCAAACGGTTCGGTTATGTCGGTGCCTTTTGTCTGTTGCAGCCAAAAGGCACCGCCCGGATGACGATCTACGAAATCCGTGAAATCATAGAGGGTATCATAGATACGCCATAGACCCTCCGCCGCATCGTCTGTCTGTTTGCCTTTGAGCCAACTGCAAACACATAAATTATGGATTATTGAAAATTATGTGGAAAACTTTGCATATTTAAAGCGATGAAAGTTTTTAATGATTAAGTTGAATCAAGTGAATTAATTTAAAATAAATCAACTGCTTCGTATAGAACTTATCCGGTAATGTCCATTTAAAGTAAACAATAAATTTAACCAGGAAGTTAATTGTAAATTATAAATTGAGACAATTTAAATTACAATTTTAAACTAATTGCAACCAGTATGGAAAAATGTTGATAATAATTATAAGAATACTTTGTAGCTTAAATGGATATGTACTCGTAAGTATTTATACATACATATGTATATACGAGTATGTGCATTTAAATTATTAAATTATTTGATTAATATTTGTGGGGATTTTTTTTCATTAAAATTTGAATAATTTGAACATTTATATTACATTATAATTTGATCGATTTGAATTAAATAGCCCAGCATACGTTTCTGTTGGTTTCTAAGATATTAACACAGTAAATAAATAAATCATGGTTGAATAAACAGTTTAAGAAAGTAGAAATGAAAACGCAAATTGAGCGAACTCACCTCGATTTCTGCCTTATTTTGAAGTTTAGTTTTTTTTTTATTTTTGACAACAAACTACGTTGCTGTTTTTATTTACTTGATAATTTTTTAGTAACTATGGCAACTACACATAAATTTAATTTATAAAGAGAAAAACAATATCGAGGTGGAAAGTGACATTTTTCTACATTCCTCACCTTATATATAATATATCATTAAAACAATGTTTGAAACCCTTTTTCATCATAATCAAAATTTGTTAACAAAGTTAATTCATTAAAATTTGAAGAATGAAGCACACATTAAAATACTACAGAAAACTAGATAATACTATTAAAATATAAGTCGAATCTAAGTCCGTGTTTCGAACATAAACTGTCGTAAGTAAAATATCTAATACGAATGCCGAAAATTCGTTTTAGACCAAGTAAACCTCAAATTTGTACTTTTGCTCTTATTTATCATAAATGGATTTTTGACGTATAACCAAACCCGATAACTGTTAAGACGATAATCGCCGGATATCAGTTTAACTGCATTTTACATATCAAAACGATTTTTTTTAATATTACTGCCTTCATATAAGGGATAGACATGTTATTTAAAAAATAATAAGTATATAAACAAATAATTCTCAAAAAGAACTTCATGAAATGCGAGACGCTAAATAAAATTCATAAATTCTTGACTTAAATTAGCCTGATGCACCATAAAGTTAGGTTAGGTTAAACTGGCTGGCTGAAGTCACGCATAGACCGACCTACTAGGTCGCTAGCGATACCAGATTGGAAAAGTCTTTCACAACTTTTTAACTAAAGTTGACATAATTCAGTATGCGAGAACGATTGGCTGAAGTATACAAATAAAACACAAACAATGCTTAATTTGCAAATTTTAAAATAATCTTTTGTATGTACTCGTATATATATATGATAAATAACTTGTTTGTTTTTTCTTGCTTGCTTGCATGTTTCTAATAATCTAAACAATTTTCGTTTTAACTAAAATTCATGTTAATGACCGGCGAAATAGCAAAAAAAATATAGAAAGAAACAATACTTAATTTAATTTATGCTCATTTTAGGGTTGCATCGATTCAAAACTGAAGAGTTCTGAAATACAATTTTATTACTCGTGATTGACACTTCCAAATGGTTCTAACAAAATTTGTGATTGACAACTTTGAATATATATTTAAATTCTTATTGGCTGAGTTTAAAAATTTGATTCGAAAGTTAAAATTTTTCTGAATAAATTCTGAGTCATACATACAAAAATCTTTATTTTGGCTCGACTAATTTTGCATAATCTGTATAAACAATTTAATGTTAAACGCAACTAAGAATTGTAAAAAACAACAAAAAATATCACTAAAAAAGGAATCCAAAAATTTTTAAACTAAAGAATATTGTGAAGTTTTTTTTTGGGCTTAAATTTTTTTGTTTATAGTAACTACTAAAAGTTTAGTTAAGGTCAGAGTGACAGCGAATGTCTAACATAGATCTAACTACGTTTGACTTTTACTTCCGTTATGTTTAAAAAAGGTCACAAAAATAACCAAACATTAAAATTTAATTACAAATAAAAAATATAAACAAAAGATTTTATATCACCATATTTTCTTTCGATATATTGTTAAAAAATTATTTTTAAAAAACTTTTAAAATTAAAATTCCTCGACAACTTTTTGAAATTGTATACTCTCTTCTCTCTCTTTTGAAACTCACCTCTCAGTAGAAACCACAGGAGAATTACGATACGAAGGATAGTTTCTCGATATACTCGAGACCTTCCAACTTTCGTCGTTTGTTTTGGCTCTAGTGGATATGGTCATAACGTTTAGTGTTAATATTGTTATTAATAATATTGTATTATTTATATTTTTCTCAATGCCGGAAATTAAGTTCAGACAATCTTTCAGAGCAAGCAACAAAATCCAACGGAATCATTCAAATATGAAAACAAAACTATTGCAGCGTTAAATAAATTCGAATAAATTAAGCCGACTCAAGAGGTCAAAATCGCACGTAACCGAGGAGCGATCAAGCAAAGCGCGGCGGTCTCCGCGTCTCGTTGGTTGTTTGTTTACTGCGGCAACGCACTAAGCGAGCGGCTCGACAGAGTTGTTGATAAAATTCCACTTTGGCATAGCAAATTGGTGCAATTAAAAAAGCACCCAATGACGATGACGACGACAATTCTATAAAAGCTCAACTGGCCGCGCTTGGAACGCTTGTTTTGGCATTTATTTGCATTTGGAACCGAAAGTCAAATGTTCTTCCTATACAAATCTTTTCATTCCAACCATTCCATATTGTTTTGTGCTCGTCTACGAGTTGAAGCGTGTTGCTTGTAGACGCTCTAATCGTTTAAAAACGAATAAATGTTTTTTTCTGCTTTGTCAAGATTAAGAAAAATATTTAAATCAATTTTTTTTTTGATTTGCAAAACAACATTTAAGAATAATTTTAAATTAATTGTTTTGTATTTGCAAATTTTTTTTATGAACGTGAGTTGGCGTTTTTGTCGACTCGGCGTAATCAAGCTGAATTTTTGATTGTTGGTCAGCATAACATATTTCATATATGTAGTCTTAGAAACGTTGGGAATACATACATATTATAAAAAGAAGAGAAAGAAGCTTATGATTATAAACATAAAACAATTTAATTCAATTTTGGACGACAGTGAGTTTTTAATATGGCACCCTTACCTGAGGAAGTCTTCCCTTGACTTTATACTCAGGATTAAAAAAAAAAATCTATTATGATTAGAAACAGAAAAATTTGTTGTTTATAGAAAACGTTCTAAATTTTATGTATACAACTTTTTTAAAAAGCTTTCAAAACTTAAAATATAAATTTTCATTATAAAAATTGTTTTAAAAGCTTTCAAAGCTTTAAATATGATATGAATCTAAACTTCAATTCAATGCAAACTACAGTCGTGTCTGGATATAGTGAACTAACTAATAATTATCTGATTTGTTTTTCATTTTTTGAACTTATTTTTGGCAACTTAAGCAGAGCTTTTTATATCTCGAATACAATTTTTTTAATGGATTTATCGGTTTTTTTATTTTAAGCTGCTCAAATATTGTGAGTAAATTTTTTTTACGTTGTTGTTAATGCATTTCTGGTAATCGTATATATATATATAAGAACGTATATATAAATACATACATATATAAGATTATTCGAATTGCATTAATAAATTTATGTACATATAAATTAAAGCGACTATCAGTATTAAAAGCACTTAAGTAAGTTTTGTGATAAGTCTTACATCGGCGATTAAGTCAGAATGACTTGTTTTAGTTTTAATTGAAAATAACAAAACTAAACTAAGCTAAAACTAATTAGTACACTATTCCGACTAGAAATCAGACGATTAAAAATGTCCGCTAACACGAGCATAAGTGCTATTTATAAATAAATAATTTTAATTAATTAAGTTTTCGAGAAAAACAAGTGAATTAAAACAAGTAAGAGAATTTGTTTCAACTAAACCGAAGCTCAAATACCCTCCGCCATTTAGGGTGTCAATAATGATGAATATTTTAATTTGATTTTACTTGTTGTTAAACATTTATTTCGAATCATTTACGGTCGCTCTCAAAAGTGCATTTTTTATGCACGCACTTTACCATTAAATGAAGATAAGCGGTAGTTGCGTGTTAGTTGTTGTTGCGCAAAAGATAAAGTGAGACGATTATGGGGTGACTGTGTTTGTAGTTGTTGTTGTTGTGATATTTGATGACCGGCCAGCTTTAATCAGATCCAAATGCGACATTGAAAAGACAACGGTATCGGGATTGCAGTTTTGTTGTTGCTAAGAATTTGGGTGCTGTTTAACAAGAACGATTTGTTAAAAAAAGGTTGAAGGAGGGTTTGACGATTATTTTACATTTATTTGCCCAAATAGTTTATTGAACTAAACAAAACATTACAAAATGTATATGAACAAATATTCGACATGATTTCAGAAAAAAATAAAAAATACGTTTGAGCCTAATAAGCAAACTAAGAAATGTCTTTAGCTTTTTCGGAAATATTAAAAAAGCACAAGCAGGAAAATATTTAAAAAAAGTCGCCAATACTACGAAAATTAATCTTAAAGAAACGGAAAATTAAAATAAAAAAATCAATTGAGAACCTTTCGTAGCTATGGATGCCATGGCTCAAAAAATCAAAAATGACATTATTTATTAATTTTGTTTATTTAACGTTAAGTTACATTTTGATTCGTTTTGGCTGATACGTCTCCAACATATACAAAAGTACAAAATAACCCCTTCCACTGGGATTTCAGAACTTATCGGTGCTAGAGTTTAACCTTAATATTTAATAATTCGCTATATATGGAATTTCTCAAGAACCAAATCAAATCCTTCTCGAGTTTTTTGTTGTACTATGCCAAGACATATCGTTATACCGGGTACTAGTCTCAAGAACACGCGTTTGTACAAATAAAAATAAAAAACATGTGTATGAGTAAACGATTATAGACAAACAAATTAAATTTGATGTCTGCCTGTCTGTCGGCCACTATCAAATTTGTTTGACATCTTTCTTCCAAACGCCGAACTGTGCTAATCAGTTATCAGCAAGTTCGAACTTAATTCTACTGATAAGAAGTCCTACAAATTTTCCGTTTTTTTTCGGCTTTTAATTGAATAATAAATTTCAGTCCAAACGAAAGAATGCATCTTAGTCAATTTTCACATTCGGTTGAGTTTAGAACCGTGCTCGGTTTAAATTTCGTAAATTTAGTTTAATTGTAAGGAAAATCACAAACTTTAAAAAAAAAATGGTGATTGAGGAGTGGAAAAAATCGGGTATTGCCACAAAATTCCCAACGTATCGGAACTCAAAACTTGTAACGGTACATAGGTTAGTTTGTTTGAATGTTACCTACTTAAGTAACGAAGAATTCGAATGAAAATTTCTGTGTTTTTTTTTTTAAGTTATATAAATACACAACAATAATAAAGAGTATTTTTTTGTTCTCCAAAAATTAAAAGAATAATCAATAAAAAAAAGATTTGTAGAGTTTAATTCGTGCATTAGAACCAGTTAAATATGTTTAAGTGAAATCTTTCATATAAAGCGTTTACGAATTTTACACTACTAAATCAAAAGTTTCCAAGAGAAAGAAAAAGTAAAACTGATTTTTTTTTGTTTTGTTCACTGTCATTTTTTTGCGGGATCTTGTTCGGGCTAAACCAACGGTTCTGAGTGCAAAAACAAAGTCAAGCGATGCTTTTTGTTGTTTTGCTGTGTACTGCAAATTAAAGCGATGCTTTTGCGAACTGAAAAGTTTTAATAATATTATTTATATATAATTGAAATTCGATTTGATGTTATGAAATTTCGCCCACTTTTGTATAGGATTTATTTTTGGAAATAGGAACGTATTTTTTTAACATTATTTTTACAAAGCCGAAAACAGTTTTCCTGCTTGGAAATTTTAAACATATTCATTAAGTGGGGCTTAAAACCAATTAATTTCATTACGTTTTTGGGACTTATTTCATTGGAAGATATTTCTAATGACCGATTTTTGAAAACATTTCATGAATTAAATTTTATCCGCTATATTTCATTTTTATATTTTGGGCGTTATATCATTTTTTTTTTCATCGCACAATTTTTTTGAGATATTTTTAAATTTCGGGGAGCCTTTCTCTTAACGGTTTCTGTACTACAATCAATTTTGATTTACTTTAAGCAACAATAACGTTCAACACTTTTTTCTATCAGCCCTTTAAATTTTTCGACAAGTTTGTCGAGCTTTCATTTTATTTTCCCAATGATTTTAAAATGTGTTCCCATTGATTTTGGAATGTGTTCCCATTGATTTTGTCTTTTTATTTTGAAATATTTACAACATATAAAAATTTCATTTTTTAAATACAAGGCATTTTGTTGTTGTTGTTGAATTAGTTGGATTGCCGGAAAGCGCAAGGATGATGAAGCCGAGGGTTTGTGGCGTATCTACGATACAATTTATGACTTCACGGACTTTATTGACAAACATCCGGGCGGATCATTTTGGCTTAAAGAATCTAAGGTAACGAAAAGTTTAAACAGAATTTTAAAGTTGTTGTTTTAATTATTAATTAAAATTATTAATTATTTAAATTAATGCCAGGGCACGGATATAACAGAAGCATTTGAAGCCCATCACATATCGACGGCGCCATCTAAAATGCTTGCAAAGTACAAGGTACGCGATGCCTCAAAGCCCAGAATATACACGCTAACGCTCCACGAAGATGGCTTCTACAAGACGCTCAAGAATCGTGTGCGTGACACTTTAAAAACGATCGACACAGCGCCCAAGAACAATAGCGATGTAAGTGAGAAGGTCCTTGTGATCTTTGCGATAAAGTCCTTGACCAGCTGCCTTAACAAGAGATCCAAAAATTATTACAGAAATTCCACATGGGACTGCTGCTGGCCATCTACATATTTGCCATAGCAAGTGCCAAGTTCAATAGTTTATGGTGCTTAGCTTTGGCTGGCACTGCGCTCTGTTGGACCGTGATATCGGCGCACAACTATTTCCACAGGCGGGACAACTGGCGCATGTACACATTTAATTTGGGCATGTTGAATTACTGTTCGTGGCGCATTTCACACGCCATGTCGCATCACATCTATCCGAATTCGTTGAACGACTTGGAATTGTCCATGTTTGAACCGTTCCTGTGCTGGATTCCAAATCCGCATATTAAAAGTGTGACGTTACGCTGTGTAGCAATCATCACTGAACCAATCGCGTATATGTTTGCATTTATACTTCAAATGTTGACCAGGTAATTGGAGGCACTTATTTATTTGTTGGTCATATAAAGGTGTAATTCTTTCTCGTCCGCCCCGCAGAATAATTTACTCCGTAAAAGTAACAAACATCATGTACTGGCACGATCTACTCTCATTGAGCATACCACTCGCTATGTTTCTGGTCACCGACTGGTCGCTGGTCTTGTGTCTGCGCCAATGGTTCTACATCACAATGGTGGCCAGTTTCGCGTTTTGTGTGATCGGTCTGAATGCGGCACATCACGATCCGGAAATCTATCACGACGGCGACGCAAATCGCGAAGATCGCGATTGGGGCCTCTTTCAGGTGGACACTATCATAGATCGTGGTGATCTCAAGTGGTCGAAATTCTTGGTGTTGACACACTTTGGCGATCATGTGCTGCACCATCTATTCCCAACGCTGGATCATGGCATTCTACCGCAACTGTATCCGGTCCTGTACGAGACGCTGGACGAATTCAAATGCGAACTGCGCGAGTGCAATCACCTGCAACACATACTCGGTCAGCACAAGCAGTTGCTGCGTACCAAGCCCAATTTGAAGGCACCCGGAGCAGGAAAGTGAACGAGTGTTGGTTGCATTTTGGTAAAAGTGCTTAACTCGACATATCGAATTTTTTTTTCAATTCCTACTGGGGACAGACTCAGTTTAGATTATTTTTTTTTGTTTTTAATAAAAAACATGGTTTTTTTTATTGATTTACATTTATTTTGTTCCTTTTTTGTATACTTTTATTATCTTTAAATTTAATATTATCTTCGATTAATTAAAAAAATAACATAAACATAAGCTCCACGTTGAGTGTGTATGCGTCTGAGTGTGTTCTCTGTGTGCATATACATACATTTTTTTTTTGTTTTTTGGTTTTTCTTTTTGTATATTATAAAATAAATAACATTTCTTTGTATAATTCTTATTTATTTCATGCTCAGATGTTGGTTTTCTTTATTGACATTTCGTGACATTTCGGTGACATTTCTCTTTCATTTCATATGACGGGGCTTTTGTCAGTATTTCGCTCGAACTGTTGTATAAAAAAATTAAATACAATTTAGGTATCTTAGGTTGAAAGCGATGGCGGTCGCCGATCTATACGAAAATGTTCCTTCTTGCCATTCCAACTCGTTCTGGCACATCATTCATCCGTCGGAGGCTTACGTCGGGTTGGTTGTTTGGTTGGTTCATTTTACATGTAGTATGTTTTTTTAATTTTTCAATATTTGTGTTTTTTTTTTGGTGGTTTTTTTTAAGATTTTTGCCTAAGTGCATTTTTCCTCCCGTCGTTCGAATTTATATAGTTTTATTTAAATTAAAAACAAAAAGTTGTAAAATAGTTTTAAATTAAATTAAAAGATAACATAATTATGAAATATTATTTAAAATAAATTAAAAAATGAAATGGCATTTAGAATTCGTTTTCTGGAGCAAGGTCGAATCTTGGTGGGAAAGCCATTCCGTCGAATTGTGGCCGTACGGACATCGCTCGGGGCTGTGGAAAAGAAAAAAGATCGCAATGATTAGGAACAGTTTTTTATATTCAGTTTGATAAGTACAAGGTTCGAAATTGCAACATTTAACATGCATTAACTTATGACTGTTCTGAAGCCGGCAACCAACGGATTCAAGGAAACAGCTTAACAATACCAAAAGAGGTTCCAGTAAGAAACTTATTTTATGTATCGGAAAAGCTTCAAATTTCTATGGTTCCATATGTGCCGGCTTCAAAACTATTACAAAAAGGACGGCAGGATTTCGGATGTTGGAATTACAAAAACTGAGGTGGGTGGGGGAATTTTAAGTGGTCTTCTTGATAGTGGTATGTCAGGGGTTTTATATTCATTTTTTTTCTTTCGTTTAATACGATTTCAAGTAGAAGCAAGTGCACGTTCTGTGGTGCTACTAATATAATACTTTTGTTTTATCTTTCTTAAAGAAAACAAAAAGAAAGAAAAACAATCAACAGTAACAATAAAACATCGTAACAATATGCAAACAGTTTAATGAGTGGAGTGGTGGCTTAACAACTGGCTCTAAATATTTCAACCATATTAAAATGTGAGTTGCGGCGCAGTTTTTTTTCTGTACGCTACAGTTTGAAATGAACTGTGGACGAAACAACGGCAAAGTATGAGCGCGAAAGAGAAAGACTACATACGTTGTCAGTAACGCTAGTCGGGTATGGTGAGTATGTGTGTGAGAAAAAGAGAAAAGTAGAATATCGTAAAAAAAAAGAAAAATACAACAAAACGTTACGTATTTTTGATGAACGCACGATAAAACGAACGAAACATTAACGAAACGAAACAACGAACGAACGAAAGATTGTGTGTGTTGTTTTTTTTTTGTGAGGTGTTTGGCGACGACACGCAATAGTCATACACACACACAGGTCGCGTTTCGTTGGCACTTACAAATGTAATGAAAATATTTACTGGTCCAGCGCACTCTTGCGGCCACCTTTAGACGCTGTCGGCTGCAGTACACACATATAGTATATATATAATAAAAAAGCAGAGAAGTTTTTTTTTCATGATCGTTTTTTGGATTAAGATTTAGATCGAGATTCTTTTTGTTTTTGTTTTGGTTGAGAAGCAGTGTTCGAATTCGAATTCTAATTCAGCTATAGTTTGTTTTTATTAACAGGGCTGAGATTGATGAGATATTTTTCATAGATTTGGTTGAATGATGTTTTTTTTTTTGGCGATTTTTGATTTTTGATATTTTGTTGATTAATTTTAGTTTCTATATAATTGAATGCTGAGTGATGCATTTACAATGCATTGCTTTGATAATTGGAGTTTTTCTTATGATCTACAATTCTCTTTGCATTATGGTTCTCAATGTGGACCATTGGCCGATTGTTGTGCCGCGTTTAGATCTGATAGCGGCGCACGCGCATATATATATATGAGGGGAGATAATAGAGATAATGTTTGCAAATTAATAAATAATATTGAAAATAATATGTATCTATTTTTTTTTGCTATTTAGTTTCGGATATAGACAATTGAGCTGTGAGCGTCGTTTTGGACGCTTCGACTTACCGCTGGGCTGGCACCACGACCAACTGAACCGGCACGTCCCTTGGCGCGGAATTTGCTGATGGCTTGTTCGGCCAAGTCGGCGCGTTCTTCAGCTTCTTCGAGTTCTTGTTGGGCTTTGCGGAATTTGGCCAAGTTGAGGGCGGCAATTTCTTCGGCTTCTTCGATCTGCCTCTTGTATGTCTTGATCTTCTGTTGGAGCTTGTCAACCAAGTCTTGCATACGTTCGTGGTTCTTGCGGTCTTCTTCGGACTGGAAGCTCAATTCCTTAACGCGACGCTCTGATTTGCGGAGGTTCTTCTGGGCATCGGCGTGTCTCCTCTGTTCACCGTCCAATTCGTTCTCCAATTCGCGGACGCGCTGTTCCAATTTCTGGATGGCCTTCTTGCCGCCCTTAAGAGCGTTGGCTTCGGCTTCATCCAAACGGACTTGCAATTCCTTGATTTGCTGTTCAAGGGCCTTCCTGAGTTTCTCTTGTGTCTGGGCATGATCTTGTTCGGCGCGTAGTTCATCGGCGAGACGGGCAGCATCAACCATAGCCTTCTTGGCCTTCTCTTCGGAGTTCTTTGCTTCGTTCAACAGCTCATCCAAATCAGAGTGGAGTGTTTGCAGTTCGGATTCCAACTTCCTCTTGGCAGCGGAGATGGAAGCATTCTGGGCGGAAACTTCGTTGAGTTGTTCGTGAGCATCGGCCAACTCTTGTTCGGCTTGACGACGGCCACGGTCGGCTTGTTCGAGAAGAGTGCGGGATTCTTCGAGTTCGTTCTGGAGAGCGTTGGCACGACGTTCAGAGATGCCCAACTGTTCACGGGCATCGTCACGGGCTCTCTGTTCTTCCTCAAGGGCGGTTTGGATGTCCTTGAGTTGTTGTTGGTAGCGCTTGATGTTCTTCTGGGCCTCGGCGTTAGCCTATAGTGAATAAAGAGAAAATAATGAAGCGGTTAATTTAGGAAACATTAGGAGTGAGTTGGTTCTGTTGAAGTGCTCAACTGTCGTATCAAACTTACCTTGTTGGCATGATCCAAAGCAATTTCCAATTCGTTGATGTCAGCTTCCAACTTCTTCTTCATGCGGAGGGCCTCAGCCTTACCCTTAGCTTCGGCTTCGAGAGAGGCTTGCATGGAGTCGAGAGCGCGTTGGTGGTTCTTGCGGGTATTTTCGAATTCCTCTTCCTTCTCTTGGATGCGGCGATCGATTTCTTGACGGACCTGCGACAATTCCAATTGAGCGCGCAAGACCTTGTTCTCTTCCTGTTCCAGAGCAGCTTCAGCTTCCTCGAGGGCGGCTTGGAGTTCGTCCTTTTCGGCTTCCAGGCGCTTGCGTGCCTTCTCGATTTCGTGGATGTTGCGGCCACCTTCACCGATTTGGTCAAGGAGATCCTTAACTTCATCAGCGAGATTCTTGTTTTCACGACGGACGGCTTCAAGTTGTTCCTGGCCTTCTTCGTAGGCACCCTTGAGACGGAACAATTCGGTGGAGTAGTTGCGGCATTCCTTCTGGGAGGCATCGAGCTCAGCGGCCAAATCATCGACCTTAAGCTTCCATTCGCCAATGATCTTGTCGAAGGCCTTCTGTTTCTTCTCGGCAGCGTTGGCAATAGCGTTGGCACGGTCGACTTCCAATTGCAAGTCCTCGACTTCGGTGGACAGGCGTTGCTTGGTCTTCTCGAGGCCAATGCACTTCTGGTTGAGGGATTCGATGGTTTCCTCGGCTTCGGCCAAGCGAGCTTGCAACTTCCTCTTGGCTTCCTCCAACTCCTCGGAGCGGGCAACACCATCGGATTCGTACTTGCTGCGCCAGATTTGAGATTCGGCGTTAGCCTTGCTCAATTGACGTTGCAAATCAGCCTTGCCCTCAGCTTCCTCCTCAACTTGTTCGCGGAGGTTGTCCAAGTCGTGTTCCAAGTTGCGGAACTTGCCCAAAAGGGTGGCGCGTTCGCGGGATTCTTCATCAGCCAGACGCTTGGTATCCTCGAGTTGAGTGGTGAGCGAGATCTTGATCTTCGACAACTGCGAGACCTGGGATTCGGCTTCCTCGAGTTGACGCAAAAGGTCGGAGTTCTCGATGGACAGCTTCTTCTTGGAGGCATCGAAGTCGTTGAGGGTCCTGTTGGTTTCGTCCAATTTCGATTGAACTTCGTTCAAAGTGTGAGACAATTGCTTGGCAATCTTCTCTTGAGCAGCCTACGAAAATCAGGTAAGAAAATGAATTAATGGAAAGTGTAAAGATGGTCATGACAATATATAAAGTAGCGTGTAGTGCGGCATTGTGTATTTTGTACATTTAGTTTAAGAATTTACAAGCGTAATTAAGTTGTTTGTCTTTTGTTCAATTGGTTAGTGCAAAAGAAACTATAACGCATATTAGGTTAGGTTAGTTTCAGGTACTGAAGTATTTATCATTTGTAGATTGCCAATGGGTTGGACAACCCATATAGCTGATATTATAAGCAGTTCTAAAATGTATAAAATCTCTAAATTTTCTTCAAATCCAGCATAATTTACAGCGGCGCAGTTTCAGCAAAATTTTCGAAAACAATTTGTTATACCTTCTCGTTGGTAATGTGGTCAACACCAGCGCGGAGGTCGTTCAATTGTCCGTAGTATTCGTTCTTCTCCTTTTCAGCCCTAGATTTGTAATAGAGTAGAAATGTTGCTTGTGGTTAGCATAGTGTTAAAAGTTGTGTGGGATAGTGCAAAATTTAGACGTTATTCATTCATTTCAAATCCATGTTGCATCCGTCGAAAGTGTTTGTTATAATAATTTCCTGCTTACATTCGTTTCGCCTTGTCTTCAAGGATTCGAAAAGGGGATATTAAAAATTAATATTTGTTACACAGGGATGTATTTGAAAACCTTGAAACATACAAAATGTCTTCTTTAGTGTAGTATCAGGTTTGAGACATGCCATTGTTTTGTTTTACGTGTGTGTGTATTGGTGTTTAAGTAGATGCGCGCATTATTGTGTAATAAAATCGCAATCAAATTTGGCGTATTACCTTATCGCGCGACAGTTGATCGCAGGCGGAACGAGTTTGATTCAACTCATTGTGGCAAGTCTGGCGATCGTGTTCAGCCCTAAGGTTTATCAAAGAATTTTAAGAAAATATTATTTATACATTCAAATTGAGTCTTTCGAAGACACAGTAGTGAAGAATATTTAACGGTATGAACACTTTGGGACACTTCACAAGGATGATAGAGAACGTTCTGTATTTGCTAAACGAAATGTAGAGAAGAAGATTAATTGTGATTATACTTACTTAGCCTTCAGTTTGTTGAGCTGATCGACCTGTTCGGCCATTTCAGCAACAGAGTCGTTGTGCTTCTTGCGCAAGTTAGCCAGGGTAGATTCATGCTGAATGTTGGCTTCCTCCAAGTCGCGACGCAATTTGCTGAGTTCGGCTTCACGTTTCTTGTTGAGTTCAATTTGAGCGGAAGTGGCACCACCGGCTTCTTCAAGACGTTCGCCCAATTCCTCCAATTCGCGGGCCAAATCAGCACGTTGCTTCTCAGCCTTGGCGCGAGCTTGACGTTCGGCTTCGACTTCTTCTTCCAATTCTTCGATGCGGGCTTGCAATTCCTTGATTTGGCGTTGGTGCTTGCCGACAACAACTTGTTCGTCGTCGAGCTTGGCAGTGAGGGAAGAGAGTTCCTTGTCCTTGCGCTGGATGGTCTGTTCCAATTCCTTCTTGTTGCGTTCCAAGTCGGAAACGGCCTCCTGGGTCAGCTTGAGGTCACCCTCAACCTTACGCTTGGCCTTCTCAACATCACCGCGCAACTTCTTCTCGCGTTCCAAGGAATCCTCCAACTCGTCCAAGGTCTGTTCGAGCTTAGCCTTAACCTTGTTCAAGTGGTTGATCTTGTCTTCGGCAGATTGGAGCTCTTCACCAGTCTTCTGGTTGGTCTCACCCTGCATCTTCTTCTCCTTGTTCAACTTGTTGATGAGTTCATCTTGGTGAGCGATCTCGTCGTTCAAGTTGCGGATCTGGTGATCCTTGGTGGCCTTGTCTTGTTCGGCCTTCTGGACGCTCAATTCCAGATCTTCGATGTCCTTCTTCAAGCCAGAGATCTCTTGATCACCCTTCTTCTTCTGTTGGTTCAACTGGTTGCGGGCATCTTCCTCCTGGGTCAAACGATCTTGGATATCCTACAATGGCATAACAGAGCGAACGACAAACGGTCATGAGTACCAATTGCAAATGTGAACGAACAAATCAGCTAAATCTAAATTTAGCGAGCGAGAAGCGCACAAGAGTTGCTGTGTGGAATTACGATGCATTAGTTTCGAATTATTTCCAAAAATAGCGCACACAAAACTCGTAGGAACTTGCGAAAATGATGTGGCACAGCAAGTGCGATGCCAGATTTTCGATGAGTGCAATTCTAAATTGATTATGCCTGCGAGGGAAATCGATTCGCCCCATTGGATATGACAAATTGTATTACAATACTCTTGTGTGTGCTTCTCGCGCTGCTATTAACTGTATTTATTATTGGATAAGATGGAGATACTTACGCGCAATTGGTTATCGAGGTCGTTCTTCTGGGCCTGGAGCTTGGAGTTCCTCTCCTGGAAATCTTGGAGTTGACCCTTCTCGCCGGACAGAGAGTCCAACAAGGCAGTCTTTTCGGCTAACAGCTTAGCGTTAAGGACTTCCAATTCCTTGCGTACCTTGACTTCAGCGGCATGGAGTTCCTCAGCCTTCTTGGCCTTCTCTTCGAGACGCTGTGGATCAGAATCAGAAGAAGATGGTTTTTTAGTTTCAGCTGGTGGCGGTGCTACAGCTTCTGGCGGTGGAACATCTTCGGTTGGTGGAGCTGGTGCTGGCGCCGATTCGGCAGTCGGTGCTTCAGCAGCGGGCGCCTCAGCAGGAACTGCTGAATCAGCAGCAGGTGCTGCGTCCGCTGCTGGAGCTTCTTCGGTTCCTGCAGTCGATTTTTTCGATTTCTTAGTTTTCTTTTCATCAGCCATTTTGGTTGGTGTTTAAATATTTATAAATATTTTTTTAATTCGAAGTGGTTTTGTGTGTTATTGAAAACCACAAGAAAGTCGTTTAAATTTTCGATAGAATTCGCAGGCGAAGTCGAATATTTGAAAGATTTCTCGCCGAACCGAAACTTCACTTAAATGGTCGTTTTAATGGTCGTACTATTTTAATTTGAACTTTTTTTTGTGAATTTAATTGATATTCAGAGCTGCAACTCGAGTGCACCACACCACACTTTGGTGTAAATGTGCTACTAAAAAATTATAAAAATTCGATTGTGGTCGACAAATGAATTTTTTGTGATTGGCGCTCCGCTCTGTTCGATTCGATTCGATTCGTTTCGACTACGTGTGGCTTGTGCTCGCTCGCCCAGGTAACTAGGTCTGTTTGGCTACTGGTCAACAACTGGAATGCTTGCAATGTGCTTTCCTCGAAATTATAAAATTAGCTACGCCCAAAATAATGAGCTGAGCAATTCAACGTTCAACACTCTCATTAATTTGCTTCGACGATGGCAAAGACGACGCCTGTTTGTTGCTGCTGCGGTTGCTTTTGGTACCCATCATCCGCACCAGCAACAGCATCATCATGATCATCATCAGAATCATCATCAGCATCGTTCGTATGGTGCACAGGTGTACACAGAGTGAGTGCGCTATAGCTGTGCATCTCATTCGTGCGCACACACACTGTCGATATCACACACACACTCACACAGACATTCAAATCTGATGAGGATTCAATTAAAAAATATTAAATTTTAATATTTATTACTCATCGGCGCATGCCAACAACCAACATCGCTGTACGATGGATGGCTGCGGGAAATGTGTGTAGGCTAAATCGGATGATCTCTCGGCCACAAATACCACCAATACTAATGCCAACAATTGCAATTGTGGTTAGCCTATATGGGCGTGGAAAATGCGTTAATAAGCAATTTTGTTCCGATATTATCGCGTAACGAAAAAGAGCACAACGGCGAGACCATAATTCGGATGCCGTGGTCTATTCGTGAGATCTTGCATTTGCTCGATTTGCGATAAATTCATGGTAAGAAAATAATGAAAGCAATAATGGCGCATCCAAGCATCCAAAAACAAAAACCAAAACAACAAAATCACCAAAACTGTGGCCTAAAATAGATGTAGTGCATCGATAATCAGATACTTAAGGCTAATTAAGCTGATGATGTTTCCAACTGCTGCTGCATTGCATGTTTTTATTGTGGTTGTTGTTGTTTCTGTTATGCTTGTGGTACTAGGAAGAAGCCACCAAGATCGTTGCTACAATTTTTTCATTTATTTTTTTATTATTAATTAATGAGCATGTGCAAATTTTTTTAAAGAAATTCTACGAATCTAAAAAAAAATTAAAAATTTTTCATTGCGAAAAAAATTGCGCCCGAAATAGTTTTCATTCTTGGTTAGCTAGAATAAAACGGTTGTGCGCACGATTTCCTCATCGGATAAATTGATATTTTCGCAAAATTTATAGCCAGCTACATATATGTAGCGAAATATCTTCCAGATAAACATCATGACGACGTTCATGTGTTTGCGTGTGCGTGCGTGCGTGCGTGCGTGTGTGTGTTTAATTTGATTTCGACCAAATTGTGGAAAACGTTGCCTGAGTGTACCAACGCGAGCAGAGTACAAGTCGTCGACGACAAACGTTTCCGAATTAATATTTTGCTTGCTTTTGGGGGTGCTCAGTAAGCTCGCCACGAAGTAATCTTGTGGCCAGCACAGGCGCCCGCCGCCGATAGATACTTAAAATTCGAGGAACATCGAAAGTGTTTATATTGGTGGGATATTTGTGAAAAGCGCCAACACAAGTAAACGATAAGTAATAATAATATTTATAGAAATACATACACACACTTTTCTTTTTTTTCCACTCTGTTTAAGTAAACAGCGAAAATACAAATTTCGATTTTATTGGTTCGGTTCGGTTCGGTTTAATTCAATTCAATTCGATTCGATTCGATTTAATTTTGTGATTGTGTGCGAAAGTGCGGTGGATATGGAGGATTATGACAGCGCTAAATATAGCTCAGGTATGTGTACCATAAACGGCATCCATGAAGCATCATCACCATCATCATCATCATCATCATCGTGATCATCATCGTGATCATCATCGCGATCATTATTTACAAAGTCTTAAAATCTTAATAGAGAAATTCTTTTTGCCACAGCTCATCAATAAAACGATGGCCAATATACATAAATGTGAGTGGGAGTGGGCGTACCACAACAAATACCACATCGATCGATCGATCGATCGATGTCATGCTGCCGATGATGATGCACTTGTGGGTAAGTGCGAAAATCACATATAGTAGTCGACTATTTTAGTAAGTAGTACGGTCAATTATGTAAATGCACTCGAAATTCCATTCATTCGATCAATTGAAAATTCTTCGTTTTCAAATAATAATTTCAAAATTGAAATTATTTTTCTTTTTTTAATGACCTCATATCAAATCGCAAGCTAAAAAAAAAACTCGAAACGAAATAAATGCGTACTATCGAAAATGTAAAGAAGAAGAACAAGAGGACAAAATTAAATCGCCCATTTGACTAATTGGGCAGCTGCTGGCTGTCAGGGCTATGCCGTGCTGTGCTTTGGCTGTGTTGTCTTTATGCGTTCCGCAATGCGAGGACACATTCTCATTATTCAGTGCTGCCTGCCAATTTAGCTAGCTAGACCGCCAGCTAGCTATCTAGCTATCTAGCTGACTGGCTCTGACAAAGACATGTCAGAAATACACTTGGATACGGTTCAAGTCTTTTTGTATGCTGTAATGCCGATGCTACTAATGCAAATCTAATTTCAACTAATACGAATTGTCGACTATGTCCGCTCCACCTGCGCCGAAATGTTGCACACCGCTGATGCTTCGTTGATGTTTCAAGTTCTCGCTATGTCAGAATAATACTTACGGCAATCTCATCCTCGATACGCGAGACGTTGAGGAGGGGCTTGACCTTCTGCCACAATTTGTACCATGGCCAGGTGCGCAATTGCAAGTACTTGCGCAAGTTGCGTTGCACAACCTTGAGGGCGACGCGTTGTTCCTGCAGCTTCTTGAAGCCCTTGCGAGCCAAGTAACCACGAGCCCATGCTTGCATCCAGGACATGATCTTGCCGAGACGTTCATCACGGAACTCTTCCATTTGACCCAAGACACCGGCACGGAAGAACACCTATTGTTTTTTGTTGTTGTTTTGGTTGATGAAGTAAATGTTTAAGATTAGATTACGTTTTCCTCGGTGGCGTTATTGTTAAGCGCACGAACGCTCCAAGTGAGCTCTCTTGATTTGTGTCACGTTTCAGCTGCTGCAGCTCTTTAATTTTCCATCCATTTTATACTGGATGCAATTGCAGTCTTCAAGAGAATTCACTTAGACGTCCAGAAGAAGCTCGCTAGTTCTTCAAAAAACACTTTCTTTTACATTGAAATGAGGATTTTTAGGATATGAGAACACATAAAACGATCGAACGAACGAACGAACATGCAGACAAACGTACACTTAAGAAAGGAGAGACTGCAAAGACTTAGGAAAGCGAAAATGTTTGGACATACAAATACGTACGAGCGAGTATTAAAAGACAAGACAAGACAATATTTAAGATGCCAGTAAGTAGATGAGGTGATATCTTTTCTTTTGCATTAGATGGTGTGTTAGATTCTTTCTTTCTTTCTTTTCTTTTTTAATCTGATAGCATACGAGTATAGTAAAAGCGATTTTGTTTAATGTTTGTGATGATCGATAGTATATTGTCTGTGATATACCTTGGTGTTACCCAATCGATATTGATCTTCTGGCAAATCAATGAACTTAATGATTATATCAGTGGCCTTTTTGTCTTTGTCAACGCCAATCAATTGTTTGGGGCACATGATCTTGTAGCTGTGTGTGTTCAATATTAATGTGTATAATTTTTCATAAAGATTAGTGAGTGGAATTTTCAATTTTGTTATTAAAGTAGAAATATATTTGTGTTAAACTAAGAGAAACTACTTAAATAGATAGATAGATAAATCAATAAATCAATAAATCAATAAATAAAGAAAGATATTAAAGTTCCAATACGAAATCATTCCAATCGTTTATGGTTTGGTTGTGAATTATTTGTTTGGTATTAAGTGTGTGTGTGTATGTGTGCTCGATATGACCTTTTTCTACGAAAGGGTTGATGTATGAGTACATACGTTAATTGAAAAAAAAATATTAAATAAATTTATTTGGTATTGGTATTGGTGCGAGCTCAGTTTGGCGTCCAATTATTGCTTGGGAGTTGTCAACACTGAGTCATGATCGTACAATGTCGTGAGTTTCTAAAATGAAAATGCATGCGCGCGCACATTTCACAGTCCGATCTGCAAGTTCTTTACTTGTTTCAATGCAAAAACTGTTACTCTGTTCCGTTGGAGCGTTTTCCACGCCATTTTGTGTGTGTGCGTGTGCGTGCGTTTAAGTGTTAATGAAATTTGTGCTTATGTATGTGTTTCTTGAGCGCTTTGAAGAATTTTCATTTTGGAAGTATGTTGGTAATAAAAGTGAAAATAGTTCGTGCCTTTGTGTTACCCAGACGGTATTGATCGTCGGTCAGCTCAGTCGATTCAATAAGAATTTTGGTTGCTTTCTTGGGATCCTCAAGACCCTTGATGCCTTTGGGATTGAGGATTTGGTAGCTGTATGTTGTTTTTTTTTTATATATTTATATATATATTTATTTTTTTTTGAATCAAAATGGAAAATGTGTATGTGTTGAGTGTTAAGTGGTTGAAATTTCAAATCTTACAACTAGGTTAAATGTAATTTTGAACTACTGAAGAGAAAGTAAATACTACTACAATATAAAAACTACGAATACTACTAAATATTTATATATGTATATATATATGTCTACTATGCATGTAGATTTAAATAGGGGGTGCAGACGACAAGGTTCCCGAATCTGTAGAGATTTTATATGGGAACTGCTTGTTGATAGATATTGTGGCGCTTGTATAAATACTCTACTATCATTTAGCCCAGTTTGTAGATTGGGTTTCTTGTATGGTAGATGTTTCAGCCAACGCTGTAGCGTGGTTGTTGTGGCTTAAACAATAGCTAAAGTATGCTCCCCTTTGGTTGAATTTTCATTGGGAGTAAGTACTTTAGTTGTTCTAACTAACTAGCCAACTAACTAAATAAATATAAACTATTTTGTGTAGTATAGTAAAGTGTTGAGAACAATGTTTTTTTTTTGTGTTGCGAGCGTGTAGCAATAGTAAAAAAGAGAAACATCTCAAAGTGGTGTTTCAGAACCATGCCTTAGTGTTGCCAAGACGGTACGAATCTTCATCCAATTCGGTCGATTCGATAAGGACTTTGGAGGCTTTCTTGGGATCAGTAAGCTCCTTAATACCTCTGGGGTTTAGGATTTGGTAGCTGTGAAGTTATTAAAAAATGTGTTTGTGTGTAAGTTGGTATACGTATATGTGGAAGTATGTATAAGTGTAAATAAGGTTGTTGCTTAATTTTGAAATTGTGTTCTAATTGTGGTAGGATTGTGTTTTCCTTTGGATTGTAGTCTTGGCTGGGGTATATATGTATGTAGTATCATGTGTTTAAGTGTTCTCATGCCAGCTGTGCTAAGTTTTCGGTTGCTGTAATCTCCTTTTCTTAGCACAGACATAACGTGTGGTATAATAAGAGTACGAAAGAAAAAAAAAACATCTTTAGTGACATTTGAGTTTCAATAGCATGCTTCGAGCTACTCAGGAGCTTTTCAAAGTGTTCAATGTGGAATGAGTCGGTTGTTAACACAAGTAGCATTAACAAAAGTGTTCAGAGAAAAAAAATTTTATTCCAGGCTTAAGATTGTATTTTGGTTTATATCATGCCTTCGTGTGACCCAGTCGGTATAAATCACTATCTAATTCGGTGGTTTCAATAAGGATTTTAGAGGCTTTCTTGGGATCTTCCAAGTCTTTAATGCCTTTTGGATTAAGAATCTGATACCTGTGAATGTATATATAGAATGATTCGGTATAGTTTATAGTCATTTGGGGTCATAAGGTAAAATTTGTAAAATTAGAATACAATCTGGCAAGTGTTGAGTGTACGATTGGGTTTAGATAATCAAGAGAGTTGTTTTGTTTTGTTTTTGTATTGTAGAGAGATATTATTCATGATTAAGATAATCCGGTATTGGTTTGACTACTCGTTGACTCGTTGACAAAAAAATAAAAATCAAAAACAACCATCAACAAAAGTCGTGACAAATGATTGATAAATTGAGACATACATATGTGCATAAATATTGAATTCGGGTTCAACTACAATGTACAAAGATTTGATGCTTATTTAAATATAGTATAGATAATATAGATAACTTGATATAATAAAGGGTTGGGTTCATACTCATACTCAAACTCAAATATTGTTGTGGAAGGATATTAAAGTAAGGTGGGCAAATACGAATATTTAAATTTAAAGTGCAAGACGAATTACGAATTTGGTTTTTGTTGTTGTTGTTTTGAAAACTCTTCAGTTTGGATGTGGTCATACAGTGCACTGAGGGTATTGTGTACGGGAACACATACAAGAAATTGAACTGTTGAAACTGGGACGGGATGTTTTGAGTGTTTTTCAAAAATGAAAGAAAGATAAACACAAGACAAGACAAATAAATTTGAATTTAGTTCGTTTGCGTGCCTTGGTGTGACCAATACGGTACATATCGGCTTCCAATCCAACAGCTTCTAAACACTTGGCTGCAGCGTTCTTGGCCACCTTTTCGGCAGTCATGATGGCAGGTGCCAGAATCATGTAACTATTGTTAAATGATTAAATATATTTTTTTGTATTTAGAAATAATTATAAAAAAAAATTAAATATCTTAACTAAACGTAAATATTTAGACTGGCAAAAGCTAAACTACGGTTTCAAAATAAAAGTTTTGAAATGTCTAACACAAAACCCGCCTAACCCAACCAATTAATTGTTTATGATTAATAAGCAAGTACAAGTACTTGCTGTGGTATTATCCACCCGAATACTTACCGCATCTTGAAATCGGGGTAGACCATCCTGTTGGGGAAACCTTTACGGCAAATACGGATACCTTCAAGCACACCGTTACAAGTGAGCTGGTGCATAACCAAATGAGCATCAACGAGACCGGGCTGTTTCAACTCGTTGGGAATGATGCAACGAACGAAATGAGGTTGAGTCGAACGCAAGATGGTCATCAGCTGGTTCAACTGTTCCTTGTAGGCCGATGAGACAGTAGCGAAACCACCGCCCTTCTTGCCACGACCGCCCTTAGCCTGTTCACCGCCACCAGATTGACCTGGATGATCAGCGAAGATTTCGATGAGCAGCATGTTCTTGGACTTCTTGAACTGATCGACAACAGTGTCGTTCAAGGGATCCTTGTTCTTCTCCAACCAACCGGTGATGTTATAGGCGACAACACCAGCATAATGGCCAATAGCGAAATGAGCAGCTTGCTGGCCGGGCTTTGGTGGTTTTGGCTTCTGGAATGGAGCCGACTTGCCCAAATGAGTGTTGGTCAACTTCTCAGAGAAGGTGGCATCAGTAGCCTTGGGGAACATAGACTCTTCTTCAAGGATGGACAAGATACCCATAGGCTGTTCATTTCAAAGTGAAAAAATACAATTAAAAAGAAAAAGAGAAAATACAATGAGTAAATTTTTGTGTAAACTTCCAATTTGACATTAGTAGCGGACGTGCAATTTGGGCTGGTTATAAGATCAGGATCACATTTACTAAATAGTACTTACAAATTAATATTCTTTCGGTATTTACATATTAGTATTTACTTTCTTATTGTAGTTTTTAGTTTGGCTTTTTAGTACTTTTACCATAGTTGATATGTACAGCGACTTAATCTTACCTTGATAGTATGGTTAAAACGTTTTTAGTGCCGATCTAACCAACGATTCTAAAACTTTATTGGCACTTTTACTGACGGATTGTCTCCAACCTCGGGGGCACAACCTGTCAGTAGAATTTTAGCATCGTTGATCATATCGATTCTTTTTTGGCGTCTGCGTATTAGATGCGTATCTTCAGTTTGTATTTAGTTGTTGAGCTCAATTAGGCAAGAAGCAATCTTAAGACTATAATTAACAAAATTACGAATAGGACATTTAGGAGATTATGTGATTAAGTTTTTGGGGAATTGAAGTGATCAGAAATTGTGCAATTGTGTACTTATTGCAGTGTATTTTGCATATAGATTGCAGTTCTGTCAGTTTGCTGTACAGTTTACGCGATCCATTACTAATACCTTTTCGATTAAATCAATACACAATTGCAGATCCATGCCAAAATCAATGAAAGTCCATTCGATGCCTTCGCGCTGATATTCTTCTTGTTCCAAAACGAACATGTGATGATTGAAGAATTGTTGCAATTTTTCGTTAGTGAAATTGATGCATAATTGTTCGAAACCGTTGTACTGTATGCCGGAAACGGAACAACATGTAACAAAGTACGGGTTATATGGTGAAATTGTGAAATTCATGTGGAAACTCAAATCTCCAATGTTAGTGATGATCATATGGGATGAATAAATGAAAGCACTCTTATCACATAGTATATGTATATAAATAACAAACAAAAAAAACATCAAGGTAGATGCCTAAACGGTAAAAAAACTTGGGGTCATATTTTCAAATAAACTTGCCAAGTTTCGAGTATAGTAAATTATAAAATGATAGCAAGGAATCCATTTCGTTGGACTTTTGTGGTTGCTGTCGTATATAACTTAAACTAGTGCCTGTAAAATGGCCAGACTATATAGTGTACTATAAATAAAGATAATGTAAATATTTGGAAGCAGGGCATTTCAAATTAGTTGTCAATATTTTCGTATGTAATCCGTTTTCTTAGCGTAGCGAAGCTGGTAACGTCTTCAACGAAGAACGCGCTAACGAACCTTTTCAATCAAATCGATACAGGCCAACAAGTCCATACCGAAATCGATGAAGGCCCAGTCGATGCCTTCCTTCTTGTATTCTTCTTGTTCCAGAACGAACATGTGATGGTTGAAGAATTGTTGCAATTTTTCGTTGGTGAAGTTAATACACAATTGTTCGAAGCCGTTGTACTAATTTAACGCAAAGGATAAGGGTTGTGAGTATATATGTATGTATGTATGTATGTGCGATTTATTTTTTTGATTAAGTATACAACTTGTGCATTAGAGTTTTTGTATAACTTTGTGATTCGAATTGGGCCTGATGTGCTAAAGTAACCGATTTTTCGTATATGCTTTGACAATCGGAATTTCTTCGTGAGTTTGTGATCTTTTGTGTGTGTTTTCTTTCGAGGGTTTTGTTGGGAACATTCGCAAATCAAATCGCTTTAACCGACCATTGAGTGGTTAACAAAATATTGGATGTATCATGCTTTAACTTAGATCGGGAACTGATCAAACACGAACTGTCAAAACTTTATGTGGAGCATCGTATCAGCTGAACGATTTTGTTTGTCTTGGATTTAAGTACACCAGACTCTAAAATGTGTCTATAATTAAATTTAGTTCAAACCATTAAACCCAATTATATAAATGAGAAGGAAATGATATTGCTACCTTAAAGAGAATATACCTTTGTATTGACATCCTTTAGTTTTCTGAGCTTGTAACCTGTAAGTGGGTGCAAATACTTATAGAACCTATAAATATTATAGGTTTTCTTTCTTTCGAACTAATTATGCAAAACAAAACAAAAGGTTTCGGGGGGGTATAATTGTAGCAAACGCGTGATTGCTGTAGGCACCTTTTCAATGAGCTCGATACAGGCCAGCAAGTCCATACCGAAATCGATAAAGTCCCATGCGATGCCTTCTTTCGTGTATTCTTCTTGTTCCATGACGAACATGACATGGTTAAAGAATTGTTGCAATTTCTCATTGGTGAAGTTAATACACAATTGCTCGAAGCCGTTGTACTAAACCGCATAGATTAAATATGTCATATTTTATACAAATGTATGTATGTAATTGATATGGTAAATAATCTGCGGCAGTTATCGACGCTATGAACTATTTTTTAATGAGCGATATGTTTGTGTTTAAGCCCGTTCCCCCATTTCAATCGGCTGGTATAACATTTGACAAGGTATAAGGATGTATACATGCTAAGACTATTGGAATCTCTTAAAAGTATAAAGTGCTTCATTGAACTGTCAAAATTCGTGTGTAGAAATAAATAAATTCATATAAATAAGATGCACCTGCCAAGTGATAACAATCAATGGAAATGGCTCCCACTATTATGAAGATAAATGAATACAAAATATTTGTGCTCTCGAACATAGATAAAATACAATACAAAGTACATGGATCTTACTTGGAGTTCTCTCTCGTCGCCATCTTATTCTGAGACAATAATCTGAAATTGGGCTAAGATTTGTTGGTGCAAAGACATAAAAGGTTTATCGCTAAACCATTGTGCGAGACTACAATACATAGAAACATTGAGTTTTTCTTTTGGGGGGTACACTGTAGCAAAGATGCCACCGCTTTAAGCACCTTTTCAATGAGCTCGATACAGGCCAGCAAGTCCATACCGAAATCGATAAAGTCCCAATGAATGCCTTCTTTGGTGTATTCATCTTGCTCCAAGACGAACATGACATGGTTAAAGAATTGTTGCAATTTCTCATTGGTGAAGTTAATACACAATTGTTCGAAGCCGTTGTACTATTATTGATAATTAATAATTAAAAATTTAAAAACTTCTTCGTCTAACTAAACGGATAATTGAGACTCCTCTCATCTGCTAACTGACTGTGTGTGCTTGTAGACATACGTGAACGACGTGTTAGTGTCTGTGTGTGTGTATTTTTGGTCTGATGGTAACATCTCAAGTTCAAATCGTTACAAAAATTTAAGATTTCTACCATCAGTTCCATAAGGTTAATATTATATTGAATAGATTTTCAAGAAGCCGGGACAAAACCAAGTCAGTCCCCCGCCTTGAAATTATGTCCAAAATAATTTCACCCGAGTATACTTGCTGCCGCAAAAACATTATTCGAATGAGCCAACTCACAGGCTCGGTTCGGTTGGTCCATCACAAAAATACTTCAGTTGCAACAAGTTCTTTGTATAGTGTGTCGACCGGTGACGTCACGAGTGTGATCTCGTGACGTCATCGGTTGTGTGTCCGATGAAGAATACTCACGTCGAAAATTTCAAAACCAGCAATATCCAATACACCAATGAAATGTTGACGCTTTTGCTTGGTGTCCAAAGTCTCGTTACACTTCTTGACCAGCCACTTGAAGAGACGATCGAACACACCCTTGCAGAGGGCACCGACCGAGTTGGTGACTTGTTGGACGTTACGGCCCTGGGTGACGAACTCGTTACCGACCTTAATGCGGGGCTTCAACAAGTTCTTGTACAACTCCTGGACGTCGCAACCGAACAACTTGGCGACACGGCCACCTTCCTCCTCACCGTCTTGCTCAGCCTGCTCTTCGCGACCACGTTGCTTGAACTTCATACCACCCATATGCATGACAGCGGCGGTGATGCGGTAAACATCCTCCTTCTCTTGCTTGGTGAAGCCCAAGATATCGAAAGCTTGCTATTAGGTGGTTATCAAACGAATTGTGTGATTCGTTGGGTTGTGGGGTTGTGGGATTTATGGAAAGGAGGAAGAAAATAAGTGAAATCGATTAGAATTTTCGTCATATTTTGATATATCGTGTTTTTTTTTTCTTGGAAGCGTTTCAACATTCATTTACAGCGATTGTGAACAATTTGAGAACAATTTGTTCTTCTTTTGTTTAACGATCATGCAAGAACTTCATAAATTAAGCAATTGAACAAATAGAAATAAACTAAATAAATACTAGACATAGATAATAATTACAATTACATTCAGCAGTACATTACAGTTTTGTACAAATTAACAGCATAATTGACTACTTTTATAGACAAAAGCTTAGTTTGCTTTCTACTTCATATTTTTGTAGTACAATTCTTTGAATCAATTATGCCATCTTTTGTATAAAACTTTTATATAAATCTTATTATATCAATATTAACAATACAAACTTTAGTTTAATACCAAACAAATTTTGTACTTAAGAGACCAACAAAATTGGTAAAAAATAAGTACAAAACTTTGGTTAGTAAAAAACTAAATTTCGACTGTGAAAATTAACAAACATAACTAAAAAGTGCTTTGGCAAAGCTCTTCTTTTGCGTTAGCATTGCATACATGTAAACTATATAAAGTACTTATATACATTTAGATTTTTTTACATTTTTTTTATATATATGTATATTGAAATAAATCGGAAGTTGTCATCTTACAAGGAGGGCTGCTTTCTATAGAACGTGGTTTCATTAAAAGTAGAAATATTCCGGAATTGTTTGAAAGTACTTTAAACTATTTAAACTATTTAACTAACATGCTCGTCGGAGTAGTCGTCATTCTTTTGTTTCTTATATCGAACAGGTGCACTCCATAAGTTTCGTTTCTTTATGAGAGACAAAAATTCGACACTGTCTGGTTTTTGTCCGACGTAAAGTGACCAAAACTGGGCGACGCACTGATTCGACACAAATAAACGTCCTATACAGTAAAGAACCACTCCAATGACCTTATTGTAAATGAAATACGTGCAATTGGGGATTGGGCTAAGATGCTAAGAGAGAAACTTGTATGCGAATTCTTTGATTTTTGTAATAAGTATCATACTAAAACGACTGCCAGGTCTGTACTGAGTCGTTTCATCCAATTTAGTTTTTTTTTTTGTTTTCTATTTTTTCGGATATTAACTTTAAACATGTTGTTGCATTGCATTCGCCATATTAAAACTGAAATCATTCGTTGTTTTGTACTGAAGGAGTCTTGGATTTTTCGTACAAAGACAAATCATAATGATATTCGGTACATACACATTCGATAATTAAAAACATTCGGTAGTCGGTATAGTTCGACACTGACGACGGTCTGCGGACGCGCCGGTCGAACCTACACACACATCAAACACAAGACAAGGAGTAAACTATTTTGGTGACAGTCAAATATATATGTATATATAAAGAACGCAATCGGGTAGCAGAAACAGGACAAGGCAAGAACACAAGGAATCACACAATGATCATCAGATCAACGGATCATCATCATCATCATCATCACAATCTGTAGTGGAAGTTGAGTTGTGTAGCAAGTCGTGTGCGAAAGGATATCGCGGATCCTTTCGATTTGTTGAGTGTTTGTTGGACTTACATCTGCAAGCTGGAATTCCTCACCGTCGTCAATACTTGCTACAGTGACCTTGCCCTGCGACACGTTATAGTAGTCGTAAATATTGTCAGAGAGAAGGCACATGTCTGCGTGTTCGGAAAAGAATTGGGAGCTTAGTTTTAATTGAAGTTGACGTTGACGTTAATGAATTGGTTTGGGATATTCTGGTGTGTCTGTATATAGCGATGATATATATGTAAAGGATTTACTTTTTGTTGTGTTGTGTATCAATTTGTGTTTGCTTGTGGGGGTGCTTTTGAGTGTGTTTGATGTGTGGAAGTGGTAACGCGATCTGCGCCAGTAATTTGCGAGTACATTGTTTCGAGACTTATTCGGTTTGGGGGCGGCTCTCTGTGGACCGAAATCCTTTGCATTGCCTCTGGTGTATTTACAGTTCCTCGGGGGTTTTGTGGTTTGGCATTTGCAGTAGATTTGGCTTTGGCTTTCAGAAGAGGATAAAGGTAACAAACAAAACGTGGCCTGAGCCAGGAGCGGGCTTATACCAATTTTTTAATTGTTAAATTTTTTCACAAACGAATTTAAATTTTTTTTAGTTGTCTATTTTCTTTTTTGCATGGGCAAGTATGTTCATGACAAGACTTTTTCTTTTCCCCAGTGTCAAAGTGACTTTCGGAAAAATTTGAATTGTTTACCGGTAAGTTAATGAATGAATGAATCTACGCCAATTCGATTTACTGGAGACCTGCTCCCAGCCGTTGTGGCACTTTTATTTTTCTTTTTCTTTTTCAATGTGTATTTACAAAATGTTGTGTTTTTTTCCAACATTTGAACATAAAACGAGATAGAGAGATACAGGGTGCGACAGTAAATTCCACATAGAGATATAGAAATTCCGGAATAACGCTTGAAAATTAACTGTATTTACAAAGAGTAGAAAATATATATCCGGGTGCACTTCAAAATACATATTAAGAGCGCGTAGAGATAAAGAGAGACAGACAGAGAGAGAGAGAGAGAGAGAGAGAGAGAGAAAGTAAAAGAGATATAGTCAGAGAAAACAAGTGATATTTAAAAATTTGGAAATTTTTTTGAAATATTTATATATGTATATATAATATTTATAAAGTTGGCTTGTTTCACAAGTGAAAAAAATTACAAGTCCAGCTGGGTTTATCGCACCAACTTACATCGGTTAATTCAAATTCTTCACCGTCGTTGACACCGGGTATCCTTGTCTTACCCTGACATATTCCGGGATAATCACCAATATGTTGTGTGAGAAATGTCATCTCTTAACGAAAGACAGTTTTTACAAAACAAAAAAAAAACAATAGGGGCATTAAATATCTCGTTACTTAAAACAACAAAAAAATTAGGGTCTGTAGGTGTGAATGTGTTCGAATGTGTGTCATTGTGTAGGTATACATTATATGTGTATAACCTTTGCTAATTGAAATAACTTTCTAAATCTCTGTTTCAAATTATTTTTCTGTCTTTTTTTAACGTAAGAATAACCTTAATTTTTAGCCTATAACTTTGGTTTATCTATTGAAAAAAATGTATATACATAATTTAAAGCTTAAAAGCGTTTGGTTTAGCTGAAAGCTCACTAATTAAATAAGCATACGAGTACAGTTGACGATTAAACTAGTTTATGATACAGTCTATACGATACGGGTGTGTGACTTAATTTTGTTTTGGAAAATTTCGTTGGCTTTGCTGGCCGATTATAACCAATTTTGGGATTAAAGTTTACCAATGGAGCAACAACATTGAGACAAAATTGCGACAACATTGAGACAATAAACAAATAAAAAATATACAAAAAAAAAGAGAAAACATTTTGTAAGTGTAGGACAACATTGATCAGTGGTTAGATTGTTTTTTGTAGTAAATGTATCCATGGTTGTGCATGGTCTTACATCGGTGGCCTGATATTCTTCGGCATCATCAACACTTGGAATTGTCGTTTTTCCTTGTGATACAATGCGATAATCATAAATGTTGTTCGATAGCAAGCAATATTCTGTTTTTTGATTTCAACAATTTCATTGTCACGTGATGAGTTGAGGTTGCATTTACAGAATACGCAGCGGATCGGATCGGATCGGATCGTGTTCAAGAATGCGCGGGAGATTGATTTTGAAGCGGTGGGACACACACACATTAATGTGCAGGGATTCATACAAAGTGTGTATATTGCAGTGTATGTATGTGTGTGTGTGTATGTGTATATGTCACGATATTAAGACGACACACGCGAAAATATATAGAAAATATATAATAAGTAAGTATATATATGTTTGTTGTTTTTGTTTATGTTTCAACAATTCATCGGTTAAGCGTATTCAGTATAAGTTCGTATTTTTGAGAGTTGCATGAGTTCTCTGCAAATACGCAAATACTAAATACTATCAACCTTTGTTTTTGTTGTTGTTCTTTTTTAATGATCTGGTTAGTTGATGTTTGTGGACTATGCTCGTATAAGACATTAATTTAAGATACCGCTTAATGAATATATTTAAAGATAGTTTGTAATTTGAGTTCCATTTGTCCTGTACTGTTGGGATATTGTGGAAAAAATTACAAGTATACATCAAAGCTCGGATTTTTTTTTTACTTTTGCTTACTAACATAAGAAACTGCTAGATAGATAATATAGCTAAATAATACTAAGAATACAGCAAGAACGCAATAAAAGAAAAAAAAAAGTAAATATAACCAATTAAGTAAAAGTGTAAAATTACATCGGTAAGGGTGAATTCTTCGGAATCATCAATACTGGCAACAGTGATCTTGCCCTGAGAGACGATATGGTAATCGTAGATGTTCTCGCTCAACAGACAGAACTCTAAATTTGTCGTAGTTTGGAATAGTGTTGTTTTTTTTTTTTTTTTTGTTTATGTGAAAAGTAGAAATTTAGTAAATGTAAACAGAAATAAATATGTTTCATATGTATGTGTATAAGTAAAGTAGGTGTGTATGTGTAAGTGTGTTTGTCTGTTTGTATATAGCGTGTTTTGGATTAACTACCTAAACTGCTAGAAACCAAACGTCGAGAACTTTGCAAACTTTTGCCACTTCGTCAAGTGGTAAAAGTTTCATGATTTAATTATTAAGAGAGATAAAAGATAATGTATGTGGGTGTAGTAGGAGTGATCATGACTAAAAATGTGTACGAGTTTATACCTTTGACACCGGCAACGGCACCAGACATGATCTGGTAGAAGATATGGTACGAACGTTCCAACGACTGCTGGGAGATGACACGAGCCTTCTCCAACAGATCTGTAAGCGTGAGAGAGAAGAGAGTTCAACGTCAGTACAAAACGATAACCAAGTGGATGTGGAGACAATTTGTATATATTTCAGAAGTCGCGAAATATACTTACAAGTTTCAATATCAGCACCAGCAAGTTTACCAGTTGGGCCGAAATGAATACGGATGAATTTACCCTGTGTGCCAGCGAAAGAGAGAAGAAGAGAGAGAAAAGAGAAAAATCATAAGTTGCTGTACGGTTGGTATTCTATGATGCGCTAAGGTCTACTTACGAAACGAGAAGAGTTGTCGTTACGGACGGTCTTGGCGTTACCGAAAGCTTCAAGAACGGGATTGGTTTGTACGACCTGATCTTCCAGGGAGCCCTTGTTCTTTTGGGATTCATCCTTCTTGCTCGAAGCGCCAACAGTGGCGAAGTACGCAATTACCTTCTTCGTGTTTTCAGTCTTACCAGCACCAGACTCACCGGTAATCAACATAGATTGATTGACGTGGTTGGTCAACATGTCGACGTAGGCACCGTCAGAAATGGCAAAAATATGGGGTGGCACTTCATTACGGCGCTTGCCACGGTACATCTTAGCGCAACGGTTGGTATATACGGGGTAACGCTTGTAAGGATTGATGGCAACGCAGAAAAGACCTGAGTAGGTCTGTTACGTTCGATGGTGGATTTAAAGAAAAATAATGAGGAAAATATTGGTGATTAGTCGAAGAATTGATTGTGGTGATTCGTTTGATTAGTTCAAAAAATATTGGAAAATAATTGGAACAAATATGGACACGCCGAACTTAATCGAATCGTTTGGGTGCGTGTCAATATTTGCCTAACAAAATCTGTACGTTGAAATTTCTCGCTTTGGAATATTTATGCGTTTCTTCATTAATGTCATGATTTTTGCATATTATTCTCGAACGAAACTTAATCAGCAATATGCAGAAATATGCAATCATATACTCATTCCAGCATATTGACCAATTTCGATGAAGGGAAACGTTTGAGCTATGCACATTTGTCTGTGTGTTTTCGATCAAGCGTTTTCCTTCATTTAACCTACAGATTTTGTTGTTGTTATAGAGTTTATAGGGTCTAACAAGAGGAGGTTCAACGATTTTAACTACATATTTTAAGTAACGTATAAACGATTTGTATTATAATTGTTGTTGTTTGGTTTATGTGATGGTAGTGGTGGTGTTGTGTCAACTCAGCTCAGCTCAGCTCAGCAAAGTCATATTCTGTGTGGTTTCTGTTTCAGGCTGACTTTACGCTTTGGTGGATGATGGTACTTTTTGGTTGGAAGTATTTAATACCAATTCGTGTGTGTGTGATTTTTCCGAATCCCAGTTTCAGTTTCAATCGACTGGTGGTTTTTTTTGTTTTTTTTTTTTTTTTGTTGCAATTTTGTATTTATTAAAAGCGTTTTTAGAGCGTACATTACCAATTCGGATGGGATGGAGTTGTTAATCTGTTATGGTTGCGATTACATGTTATTGAAATAGTTCTAAGTCGCTTAGGCCTGGCATGCAACATGTCCAGCGAGCCTTAGTGTACTTTCGAACTAGGCATATGCTATGAGAGATATCCTCAACATTGCGGTGGACATGTCCAGGCAATGTTCAAAATATTTCATCAAGCGTATATACCAACTCAATTTGCTGTGTCTCAAAGCAGTTAGCCAAAGTTTTTTTTTTCAAATGCATTAGTCGGATACAATATTTGTAAGCGTTCTAAGTAGAATTTTGTTATTTACTTAAGTTATTGTGCTGCTGGGGCGTGGTGATTAATTCGAATGTGTAAGTGATCAATTTTGGTTTTGGAATTTCGATAAACAATTCAATTGTCAATTGTGTTAATTGTGTGATTTGATTTGTTAACAAAGAAAAAGTTAATTAGACCAAAAGTTACTAAGAAAGTTGTGTGTGTGTGTATGTCTACCGGTAAGTAGTCGCTTGTTTCTTTTTTTTTGGTGGACAAATGGACAGAACATTCAAAGCTAACATGGCACATCGCGCTAGCATACTTACGTAGATCAGTTTGTGGTAGTACCGCTGTCTCAAGTTATGGAGCACAGAGGCGTCGTTAAGATATGTCAAGTTGGACATATCCTCGGCTTTTTCGTATTTTGGAGGATTGACTTGTTGGAGCTGATCTTTCTTGAAATCCTTAGTCTAAAGATTTCCCGCGTTTTTCGTTTGTTTGTTTTTCATTTTTTTGTTATCATTTTTTTTTTGTTCAAAGTTAAGTAAAATCCCGATTTTACCAAGTATCAAATACCAACAAATAGTTTTTTTTGGTGTATAGAGAGAGAGAAAGAGAAAGAAGAAACCTTGTATTAGTGTTATGTTGTAGTTGGAACTTACGTAGATAAGTTTCGCATAGTAGCGTTGGCGTAAATTGTGCAAGACACAAGGCGTATTTAAGACAGTCATATCGGCCATGTCTTCGATTTTTTCGTATTTAGGTGGATTTGTTTTGTCCACTTTGTCGGCTTTAAAATCTTTTACCTAAATTTACGTTGAGGAGAACAATTTCGTACTTTTAATTAGTCGGCAATTTAAGATTTTCTTTTTGATTTTCACATTTCCAAAAAAAAATCACAATCTTCAAGCGTTCCACTCTCCACCATGCGAAAGTAATAAAGTGCCGCATTACCTTCGCATGCAAGTGTGCAGCGCTTAGATCTTGTGCATAGTTAGCATTAAGTATGCTGGAACTAAGTAAGCTCTAGTAAAATTAATTATAAATTCGAAAAGTCTCATTTGCCAGCAATGACAGTTTTACGTCGCGCCATTATCTTTTGTTTGTTTTTTTTTTGTTCTTTCTGGAGAAGCCAGCTTTTGGAATTCGGTTTTACCTCTCCACCGGGCAAGCTAACGGAGACGATATCGCCCTTGGTGGCCTTGATTTCACCAAGGAGATAACCCTCCTTCTCGTCGGGCACCCAGCAATTCTTCTTGGAGTCGTAAGGTTTCGATTGATCGATACGCCTCTGCTCCAAAGAGACAAACAAGTATGGGGTGGGATCCTCATCCTCTTGGCTGGCAATTGGTCGCGGCATTTTGAATAAGTTTCGCTTTTAACAAAAACGTAAAAAAAACTCGATTGAGATGGGGCTAGAGTTTTGCAAATCAATTGCAAAGTTCTCTTCAAATTTATTTAAATATCTCTCGTCGTCTCAGCCCAAATGCTTCCCTGTAAATAAAGAGAAATTTAAAGAACATCGATTAGTTATCGGCTTTTACTATAATGTTTCAGTTAAAATAAGTTTGGTTTCTTTTGGTTTTTTGGTTTCGTCGAATTAGTTGAGTTTTGATTAGATCAAGGAGAGAACGATAGCAGCTAGCAGCAAAAGAGAAAGTTTTTTCAATTGAAAGAGAGTTTGGATTTTGTCGATTATTTAAGTTATGTCACAAAATTAACGCTTACTGGAGATAAAATCAAGTTTTATAGATTTTATAGGATAAAACAGAAACGAAATTTTCTGACAGTTTAATTCTCTTACTGCGATTTGATACTGAATGCGATAGAGCAAAGAGAGCAACATTTTTTAAGAGAGATTTTTAAAACTATTAATTAAACGATAAAAAAAATATAATATAAGTACAACAATATTTAAATAGGCAATAAAGTTGTTTTTTATATTAACAAAAATGATTTTTTTCATTTACTTTTATTAAAAGTAGTAATTTTAAAGAATTTTAAACTTTTCCCTTCATGTCAGTTTTCATAACTGTAAAAATATATACGTGACCTATATTGACCTATATTCGAAATGCTTCTTTTTCTTTTCTTCGATATGTGTTCCATATTTTATTTTATTTTATTTCTATTTTTTTCTTGCTCAATTTTGAAATTTTCTCTCTCATGCTCTCTTTTAAAATTACTTGAAGCTTTCAACGCGAATTTCGTATTTCGAATATCCAAATAAGTTAATGTGAAAAATATGTTCGAAATTGTAATCGGATAGTTTTAGCGCTCGTCGTTGTTGTTCTTGTTCTTGTTGTTGTTTTTTTCTTCTTTGATTTGTTGCTCTTTCACTCACGATCAAAATTCGTACCGGATATACTCAATTGTACGAGTATGTGTGTATGTGAATTTTCAATACTGAACTAATTTAAAAACTTTTAGACAAAACTTAAAGTTTTGCTTTTCAATTGCATTTGTATTGTGCGATGGTTTGTTGTTGTATCTGTTGGATAGCGTTTTGTATCTATTGGTTAGATTGCGTATCCATCCGCCAGGTGACGACGTTCGAAAACGCGAACAATTGTTGCTTGCGAACAACAACAATAACAACAACAGCAGTATCATCATCATCAACAACAACAACAGCAACAACAACAGCAGCAGATACAAGTGTACATATTTTGTGTGGGTTGGTTCTAAAGATAGATCAGTGCCACCGAAGATATACAAATATGTGTATCTACAAAGTTGGGCGGTGCTGTTGGATGTTATGTAAAAATTCAAAACGAATTTAAAACAACAACAACAACAACAAAACGTTCGCAAAAATTCCTCAAAATCATTTCGAAAACAATTCAATTTCACTTCAGGAATGCGAAATGTTGCGTAATCGCGACGTTTCAAAGAAGTCGATTCGTTGTCTCGCTGCATGACACGAATTCAAAATTGTGTATTTCGAAAATATTTTTTCACATTTCATTTAAACTGTTGAGTACACTTTTTCTTTACTAAAATGTTTCATTTGATTTTTTTATATTTTCGATATTTGATTGTTTTTGCACTGTAACTGCTTCACACACCGCAGGTGCACACTTACTTCAGTTTGGTCCGCGAGTTAATTTGAAAATATTTCGTTTAATTGTTTTCTGTTTTTTTTTTTTAAATGATTGAATTTTATTTTTCACTTTTCAAAAAAAGTTCGTTTATCCAAAGGACACACTTATCGAAAGAGAGTAACGAATGCCTTTGGCTTTCAATTGATCTGTTGAATTCAACAAACAGAAAAATGTCGATTGATGAAATTGATTCGAGAAATCGTTCAAAGTTCGTTCAAGAATTTTCAAAATCGCTTGGAACCGCGCTGAAGCTGCTGATCTAAAAGGACCGAGTTGCGAGATCGCAATGAATTGGAAACGCGAAAAACTGTCTGTCGTGTATCGAAATCCAAAACAACAGCAAAACAACAACAACAACAAAAACAATCTCAAATACAATGCGTTATTTTTAAAATTCTCGAAATTATTTCGAAACTATCGGATACACAAACACACGCATATAAACATATCGATGTATATATATATATATATAATATATATGTATATATATACACAGACATGAGTATTATACAAGTCTCTAGTGCAAAAGCTTTTCTCTTCTGCTATAGGTTATCTCTTTCGCGCTCGTATCTCGCATTCATTCGGATTTTCACGAAAATTCAAACGGATTTTTCGTTTTTCAAAATACGCTACAACAAAGTGTGAAATATGTTGTGAATTTTTTGAGTTTTTTTGTTGTATTTGTTGTTGTTGTTGTTGGTTTTCTTCTTTGCTTTCGCACAGGTATGAAATCACTGTACCACCGCTCAGCAAATCAATCTTTTATTTTTTTCGAAAGATCTTCAACACGTTTGTCAGTCACTCTTGCTATCTCTGTCACTATCTTGCGTCCCTTTCGGCGCTCACCTAGTATAAAGTGTTTCTGAGAGCTAAAACATTCGCCGTCAGTGATGACTTTTCGAATATTTTTTTCGAATTTTTTTATATTTTTTTTTGGTTTTCTAAATCTATTTTGGTACAAAAATTAAGAAATTTAGTTTAAACGAAAATTTTCGAATAGGAACAAATTTAATACGAGTGACTATTATAGTATGATGCTATACTATGTCTGTCTGTTTGTCTGTCTGTGTGTGTGTGTATGTCTGTGTGTATCTAGTTCAGGAGACATACGAATCTTTTTTTTTGCGTAACATGCGAGTTTTTGAAAAATTTCAAAAATTAAATTTGTTTTTGTTTTTGTGAAACTGAACGAATCAAATTTGAATTATTATTAGTTTGTTGCGTCAAGGTCTTTCAAAATTCTTTAATCTGATTTCGAAAAATGTATCAAATTAAGAGGAAGAAGAGCAACTCAACAAACCTGAAACAAATCCGATGAATGCTGAAAGTGGTTATGTGCTCTTTGTAATATTCATGGCGCACATTTCCACTTTCAACAATCACCGTCTTCGAATTGATTTCGCTAATTTTGTTGTTTTTCTTAATTTTCAATATATTTTTAATGTTTCAAATTATGAAATTTGGAAATTTTGTTTTACTAAAAAAGTTTAACAAGTTATTAAGGATTTTTAAGGAAGCTTATCTGAGTTGAGCAGAAACGTTATCGTTATATTCAAAAAGTATTCAGCTTCGTTAAAAAATCTCATGCAGAATTTTTTAACGAAGCTGCATAGTTTTTTTTTTAATCAATGATAGTTTTATGTAATTATCATAAGCGAAATTTCGAAAGGAAGTTCAATTCGATTTTCCTCAATAAAAATAAGCATTTAAAGATTTGTTAATTTGTTCTTAGTTCCTCAAGGCAAGTCAAGATTGTTTTCTTATAAACTTTGAAATTTTCCAAACCCGAAAAAATAAATTGTATGCTCCTTGTAACAGAGATTGTCTAAAATTGTGTCTCATTGGTAAATACGCCCGCAGGTTTTAGAACAGAAAACTATTTTTAAATTTTTGCATAATGAATTGTTAACTTAAACTTTAAATTGTTGTTCAGTTGTCCACTTGTTAAGAGCATCACCATAATGATTATGTCAATCTGTGTGTATGTTCATTTGTATGTATGTATGGATGTATGTCAAATGCAGTCAGTGCTTTTGACATTGACACGCTTTTGACATACGAGCGATATTGCGATCAAAAAGTGATCCTATTACACAAGTGGTTCGATCCTTCGATCGATTCAATTCAATTCGATTCGATTTAACTCAATTCGATTCAACTCGATTCGAGATGATTTAACTCAATTCGATTCGATTTGATGCCTGACTGACTGACTGACTGACACACACTCAAAAGCGCATAATCCAGGTTTTTCGCTTTTGAGGCCCACGTTGTTGCAGTTGTAATCCAGTTTGATCGAAGGCGATTCTCTACACTTTTCATCAATTCATGGAATTGATGTTATATTTTGTTCTTTGACTTAAGGCACTTGTGTAATAGAAATCACTTTTTAAAACGGAATTGTCACTAGTTGTTGTTGTATATATATATCGTATCTGTTGGATATATATTACAGAGTATATCGAACGCGTTAATCCACAAAATTATTATTTCTTGAATTTGTTCTGCAAATGTCACTTTCAATCAAATCACTTCATTTTTCTTTTAGATTAGTTTACTCCTTTTTTTTCTTTAATTCAAATGTTCGCTTATTATTGAATTTTTTATTTTTTTTGCTTCTGCATCATTGAAGGTTATTCAAAGGACCTTCAGGATATGTACTCTCTCGCTCGCTCGCTCTTTCTTTTGCTTCGTTCTCTCTCTCTTATGTTGTTGTTGCTGCAGACCGCCGTTTCAAAAACAATTTCAATTCAAAACCAAGAAACCAAGAAACAGTGGAAAAAAAACCAGCAAAAAAAATATCCAACATAAGGTGTTGCACTTACGCGTTCGAAAGCCGTTCTGACCAATACAACCGGCAATGTTCCTTTTTATATGAGGCAACTTGATACCGTTCACTTCGGGCCGAAACGAAATTTCATTCGTATAGACGCGCCGATCGTTCCTGGGTCGGTTGTTCGCTCCCTTTTTCGGTACAATATACTCACCGAAACGGGCAAGACCACGGAGAGTGTGTGTGAGAGTGCGTCGGTATGCGTCTGTATATGTGTGTGCTGATGCCGCTTATGAGTCAGTTTCTGTCTGTGTGCATGTATATGTGCGTGTGATCGAGTCGGTCGGCCGGTGGGTCGGTCGGTCGGTTATTCTTCGGGCAGGCCGATGATGCAATAGATTACGTTAGTCTAAAGTAAATATAAAGTTTAAGGATCAATCGTCTAGAGAGCAGATCGCAATGCGCAAAGAGAGAGAACGCCAATTACTATACAGCCGGAAAAGCTTTCGAAGCGTTAATACGCGAGAGTATTCGGAGGCGCAACACAAAAAGTCTTCGAAAATTACGCTCCGCAACGCATGTGTGAGTTGGCGTGTGTGTGTGTGGGTTGGTTTGGTTTGGTTTGGTTGGGTTGGGGTTCTCTTCTTGTGCGCGATCTGTCATTTGATTTTCTACATTTATGCCTATAAATTACTGAAATTCATTTCAATGACAGCAAAAACGGTTGCCGAAAGAATTCCTGCGGAAAATAGGAAATTTCGAATTCCTCTCATTTTCATTGGAATATGTACATACATATGTGAGATGGTGTTGGTGTTGCTGGTGTTCGTTCGGATAAGAAGCTTTATTCTAGATGTTTTTTTTTTTATTTAATTTATTTGTTTGTTTGTTTGTTTTTTTCGGTTTGTTCATCTAAAGCGGTGATCATTTTTCTAGCAACTTGTTTTTGTCGTTTTGTTGGTCTAGTCACCTCAACGAAATAATATAGCAACAACATTTTTCACTTCTAGAGGGTGGCAGAAAGCGGGAGTAAGTGTTGGGGGTGGCGGTAGAAATGGCGCTCGATAAAGTTCGGTAAATAGTCGCAAGGTGCGCCATTGTAGATCCGATTCGCGATCATTTTACGGTTTGGTTGGCAGCACTGCTTGCAGCCACAATCTGCCACATCTGCTGTTGCTGTTGTTGTTGTTGTTGTTGCTGCAGCGCCAGGGCGACAATTGTGATAAGCGTTTAATTTGCTCAAAACAATTACCGATTGTGTTGGCCATTGGTGGGTTCGTTCGTTCGTCCGTTCTTCAGTATATGGGATAATCAATTCGGGTGTTTTCTAGATATTTATTTGCGACTGCATTCAGTTCACTTGTTTGTTTGTTGTTGTTGTTTTTCAATACAGTGACAATCTTCTCTAGGAGCGCGAAACAGCTGATCTTTATTTACTTTACAAAGGCTTTCCCAGTTGGCTATTTAAAGCGTCCTCTAAGAACTTAAAAATAGTTTAATTCGATATGTTGGAATTTGCTGGCGTCATTGAACTTAATAAATTTTTGTAAATTTTGTAAACAAAATTCAATATTATTGATACAAACACTTTCGAAGAGTTTCTTTCGGTTAAGTGAGACATCGGAGGGAAATTAAAACCAAAAATTTTAAATCGATTTTTTTTGAAATGATTAAGAAAAAGATTTCTCGTAAAAAATATAATTGAAACTTTAGGAATTCTTTTTCTGTTAAGATCTTCTTAACCAATTTTAAGCAAAATTATATTCAAAAAATTGAAAAAGTTTACTGTTACGCGATCTCTTTATATGTTTTTCGAGATGACTTAAATATAAAAATAAATTTTAATACTTAAAAAAGTCAAAAATTTCTAATTAAATAAAATTGTTTTTTTTTTTTTTGTTAACAATAAGTTTAAAGATTTATTTGAGCAATAACAACAAAAAGACGCTTTTAACCTATTAAACTAAACTAATACAAAAAAATAAAAATAAATCGTACTTTAAAAATAATATTTTTGTTAGGCTGAGAACCATTGAAGATATGGTGCTGATATTTTTGGCATTGATCTTTTTCAAGCCTTTGACGAAATCAATTTTGTAGTCAATCAACCCATGACCATGTCAACTATTGCATAAAATGTCCATTCCTTATTAAAAAGATTTGTATTATAGATATCCATTGAAGATATTGGATTGAAATTTTGTACCGAATTATTTAAAATAATCGATAGAATCGAATGGCTGCGATGGTAGTTGAATTGGTTTTCGATGCAGTACGTCTTAGGTTCGATTCTAGGTGACGCAAAAATTTTTAATTGAGAAAAAAATGTATTTCTGTGCGGCTGTATTTTCCAAATATTCTAATAATAACAACATGCTATTTTAAAGCCTCGTTATTATATTAAACAAACGTTTACTTTTTGCGAAATCTAGCCAGTTCATGCCCTGGAAGTAGTTCTTGCTTACAGCTTTTACTATAGGAGGATTCAAATATGACAGATTCAAATCAAGTTTAAAAATGAATAAAACATATTTAGTACTGAAATAATTAAAGAAATTTTAATTGTACTATGTATTTAAGATTATGATACATTATGCATGAGGAAGTCTCCACCAAAATGACGTTTAAAATACATTTTAAGTACAGTATGTAACCTTAACTTGTTTAAAGGCACCCATCATTGATTTCTCTAGACTTTTTTACACCTATGAATATTTGACAAATTTACAAACATTTTTTGATTGTAAGTAAATCTAAAATTGCGTTTGTAATATTTGTTTTTTTATATACATGTACTTTTGTACATTCACATGTATGTATGTATGTATGTATGTATGTATGTATGTATGTATGTACATTTTCGAATTTAAATACATACAAATGTGAAAATCTCTTCCCACATGCGAGAACGCCTGCCCATGTAGAACAAGTTAATATATTATTAGAATACATTTTATATATTGTACATAAGTATGTATGTATGTATGTATGTATGTATGTATGTATGTAGTTGTCTGTCCGTGAATGTTTTCATCATGCGAATTTCGGATCGATTGTGCATGAACGAGTACACTGAAAGAAATTTGTATTTTTTTGTTGCAGGAAGTTTTTATTTTGTATATATATACATATCTGACAGTATTAAATTAAATGCCTGATTTGATAAATCGAGTTAGAATTCAACGCTGATACCTACCATACTATACCTTCTAATGGGTGTTACAAAAGGGAGATCAAATTCAGTGTACCCTAAGGCTCGAGCATGTTGTATTGTAGGATATAAATGAGTGAAACTAGAAGAAATTTAATATATAATTCAAAGAAGAGGAAGGGAAAGGAGCAACTATTCATTTCTAGATATGAACAAGGCTTGTTATAGCTTCTTCTAGCCTTCCTATACAATAGCAGTACACCCACTCCCTTGCAGTTTCACTTATACAATTGAAACTGTCATGTAAGCTCACCTAAATTAAGTTAAACTCCTTTTATACAGGTTCAACATTTGAAAACTTATAAGAAATAAAAATTGCATTAGTTATTTTTTGTTTTTGTATTTATTCGATGTGTACAAATGTAAATATGTACATGCGAGTATGTATTTATTTCGTTACCGCATAATTTCGCTTGTTCAGATCTTTCAAGCAGGCCGATTCGAATCGTTTGAAAACAATTTTCGGCATGAGCCTATTTCGTATTTTTGTTGTTGTTGTTGTTGTTTTGGTTTGTTTTTGCGGTCTAGTCGCAAACTTTTCAATATTCTTTCATTCAATTTCGTCGATTTATTTACTGATCAAGATGCGAACACCGAACGAACGATTCGCTGCGAACTTCAAAACATCGATCTGCGAATGAGATGCCCGCCGCCGTCCGTCGTCCGTCCGTCGCCGCCCATCGTTGTCCTTCAAACAGAAATGCAATGCAGTTTCAATGCTAAACGGCTACTTTTCTTCTACTTCAGCGCCAACGGATGATATCTGTATCTATGCGATACACTCGCAGCGTTCGCATTTGTGTTCAGAAATTCAACGAAACCTTCGGACGGACACTCGCCTGCACTTGTCTAATGAATCTTTCGTGCTTTCTATCTCTCGGATAATTAATGAAATATGAAATAAAGTGTAGTTGCAAATTCGTTTCAATCAGCGGTTCGCAGTGCAGGAATGTCACTCAAAATTTATTTGAAATTCGAAAATTTTTGTAATTAAAAATATGGAATTTTTAGTATGTACGAGTGTGTTTGTTTGTATGTATGTACGAGTGTATGTATGTATCTTTCGGGTGACAAATTATTGCTTATTTAATTTTGTGCAAAACACATTCGAACGCTTTTGGTTTCAGCAAACAAATTTAAATGAAGTATTATTCATAATTTATTTAATTAAAAAAAATAGATTTAACATTTTTTTTAAAGTCTAAATTTTATTGATTGTTTATTTTAAGATATTTTCTCATTTTTAAAATTCCAATTCCAATACCGGAACAATTCTTTTCCAGTAATGATAAATTCGACTTTAGTGATTATCGAATCTTTGTCACTGATTCGCGTTTATTTGTTTATAACAAATTTATCGTTTATTGTTTACGCATTTGATTTTCCTCTTCTTCTTCATTCTCTGTGGGTTTTCTTTGTAGTTGTCATTTGCTATTTAAGAATCTCATGGACACAAATTTATATACTTTAGGGTGGTTCGCACTTAAAGGTTCAACATTGCAAATGTCATATGAATTATTCAAAAAGATTTTTACCAAACTTATAGCATACAACTTTAAGTTAATATATCGAAGTTAAAATTAAGTTTAAACTTTTTAAATATGTTTATAATTATTAACAGAAGAAAAAGGATCTTGAGGTCGAACAATATCAATATGGCATTTATTGACGGAACTTTTAGAAGGGGGTACCCTATTTCCGCTCGAAATGCCTCTACCGGTTGCATTTCTCAAAGTTATGTGCTTCTCTGACCTCAGAGCAAATATTTTGAAATAAAAGTGACTGGAAGGTGTACCTTGGCTTTGGCCAAACTCCTATTGACTGCACACAACACTACAATGCAACGTGTCCTTGATACTTGTCACAACGTTTTACGTTAGTAATATAAAATACTTATTTTTGTAAGGAAGTTTTTGTTGTCAATGTCAAGACCATTCAATCTTGATGCATTATTTGACCCCACAATAAGTTTCTAATTTGGAAACAACTAAAAAATATAAACTTAATTGGTACTGAGAAAAAAATATTAAAACAACTTGACTCAATCTCAAATATCAATCAAATCCAAAATAAGGAAGAAAAATAAAGTAAACCTATCAATTTTACATTTTCCGTGTTCAATTAACATGATTCTAATCCACATAATATGATTCTTGTTAAGATGAGACCTTTTTGATAAGCTCCTGGTAGTCGTTTACATTTCACTTATTTGTTTTTTTAATGTAAAAATCGAGGTGAGTTCGCTCAATTTGTGCTCTCATTTCTACTTTCCTGACCTTATTATTCAACCATGGTAAAGCTTACATTAAATAATTTTAAAACCGTTTCAAAATAGATAAACAATTTCAAAATGACTTAATTGTGCAATAGTAAGTTCGATAAGTAATAGAAATCAGTTTAATCCAGTTTTAAGAATGTATGTTATGAACCACTTTAATCATAGTTTCGTGTTGTCCTCGATCAGGCCTACAATCTACACTATGTTACTATGTTACAAGTCTATTCAGATGACGTTACAAAAATAACAATTTTCAAAATTTGATGACAAGGGTCAAATTCAGTATTCTATATTCTCAATACACTGACAATTCTGAAAATAATTTTTACCAACTGAATAGAACAAGAAGATTATCAACAGTTTGGTTATAGGAAGAGGCCTGTAAAAGTTAGATTTGCCTGTTCTAAGATGTAGTACTTAAGATAAATTATTTCGCACCACTTTGTGTTATGTCTATATCAAAACAGATTGTGGAATATCTCTGAAGTAGTCAACTAATCTCTGCACAACAAAATCGATAAACTCAATTGCCGATGGCAATCGAAACTATTCGAATTAGCAAACAATTTCAGAAGTTGAAAGCGTTCCGATTAGTCACCTCATTTCATCTTAAATAAGCACACAATTCTAACCAATTTAGGACCAAATTACTTCAAAGCATTTCGAAATTAATGAACTAAATACTCATGGTCAATATTTTATAAAATTTTACTTGGTCAAAAATATTCGAAACGATTTTTGCCAAATGATTTTGTAAAACGAAAAACGAAAAAAAAAAAAAAAACGAAAATGAAATGAAAATGTTTATTGCCAGAGTGAATCAAAATGTGGCAAGCAATTTATAAACAAAATTACAATTGGCACAAAATTGTCAAAAATTTTATGGCCTGAAATTAAAAATGTCATTTCGAAATAGCAGACGCAGCAGCAGCATCAGCAGCAGCAACAGCAACAGATTTATAATCATATTTTCACAGAAAATTCTAAAAATATTGTCACTTGCGCGCAAATAGCGAAAAGTGCAAATTTCAAACTCAATTCATGAAAAATTCCGACGAATTAGGTACAAGCAGCAGTCGCAGCAGGCAGCGTGCTGCCCTCCCACAGACAGTACACACCATATGCACCATAAACAACTAAATTTAACGGCGATGCTTGGACTAGGGCGACAGGCGGCGAGGATGGGCGGGTCAAGTCATAAATCGAAATTATTTGTTGGCATACGGCAATTTCGAGATTGGAAAAAATTGTATTCATTTTTCATAATTTGCGCCATGCAAAACGTGCTGAACGCTTCTTCGTCGTCTTCTATTTTCCGTATGAGATATTTTGCCAAATTATTGAAAGCAATAAAACAACAACAACAGCAACAACAACAACGCTGCCAGCCTCAAGCAATGGTGGCACGAAAAGTGTTGCGGCGCGGTGCGACCGGCCGGCAGCTGACTGCCTGCCTGCCTGACTGCCAGGCTGCTTGACTGCCCACAACACACATTCGTGGGGCAGCGCAAATCGCAAACTGATGAATTCTGTGCGGCGGATTGCGATCGACGTCGACCGAGTGCCGCAATTCACCATCGAGAAAATCTATTTTCTGGGCGAAGAGCGCTTCGGATACCTTTGAAACACGACAAAAAAAGTTCAAGAAACATTATAAAAAAATATTTATAAAAAAAAGCAACAAAAAAAAAACGCTAAAGAAAATTGTTTTTGAAAAAAGCCAACAACACGAAATTTCGAACGACATTGTTCCTGCGCGCATTTCGTTTCGCCACCCTCTAACGCTCAAAAAATTCGAAAATATTCAACTAAAATAATAAAAATATATTGAAAGAAAGAAAAGAAACGAAATGAAATGAAAGGAAAGAATGAAAGCACGATGAAACACAATATTCGCCTTTGATGAAGAATTTCACGCAAACAAACCAACAAACAACAAATTCACAATTTTTAGCAAAATATTTAAAAATACAAAACCGAAATACGCTGAAAAAGATTTCAATATTTTTCTCAATTTTATTATTTTGTTTGCGAGTTTTAGCGCAAAATATTGTATTTGAAAAACAAGTTTCTTTTTGTATTATGCACATTTCATGGCGGAGATACTCGGGCACTCGAAATGTTACCTTTTCTGTCCTAACTTGGGGAGCAACTCGCTGACTTGCCGGGAGGATGGCATCTATTTGGGATCTATTTTGGATTCTCAAATTGTATTTTTATGTGTTACAATGTTAAAGCGAAATTCTACGCAGGTGAATCACGGATGCACAGAAACTGTTCACGAATATTTTTAGATACGTAGGAAGTACATTCGAGTATTCGAAAAATGCTAAAAATAGCAGAAACAAAAATTTTAATTTTCAATTTTTCATCCAATTGGATTTTATTCAAAATGAAGAGAATTATGACTAAATCTGTCATTTAGTCATAATATGTATTTTCTATAGATATATTTTTGTATATAAATATATGTCTAAATATATACAGATATAATATATACTCTTATATCTTTATATAGTACTTACTTACTCAACTTAGGACCCTTACAATCGTTTGTCGAATTTGGTCGCGCCCAAAAGCTTAGCCAGTTCTTCAGCAGTGCTCCGAGATAAATCGTACCTTGAAGCAAGCGCCGTATATCAGATAGCTTATGTCGCCATTTAATCTTTTCAAATATATCTTTCGTAATCAGAATTGTATTGTAAAAATAACTTTTCTGAACAAGTTTTCAAATTTAAGTTTAATCTTTGCTCCAACTTGAGTGAAAATTTTTCTTAAGCTTGAGATATTTTCAACAGTTCTTATGAGCCCCCGATGTGTTCTGTATCAATCAATCTATCTATCTTTATATCTATCTATCTATATATCTATATATCTATCTATCTATCTATCTATCTATCTATCTATATATCTATATATCTATCTATATATCTATCTATCTATCTTTCTATCTATTATCTATTAATATAATAGATTACAAGACAACAAACTTGAATAAAGGTGATAAATTAAATTTAGATCAATTTATTATTTTGTTTGTAGACGGTTATCTCTGGAATTAACCATACAAAAAAAAATGAAAAGAGTAATCAAAAAACTATATTTTTCGATTTTACTAAAAAAAATCGAAGAATTAATCTATTCTGACAGTGTTTTGTTTGTGTGTTTCTTTGTTTTATACTCAAGGGCCAATCCTTCAATTGCTTAAATGTTTCAAAATCATTTATACTATTATATATACTCGTTTATTGAGGTATCGTGGAATTATAGAAGTGCAGAAACTGAATTTTTATTAACGCAAAAACAATCGTAATCATTTGATGCAATTTTTCCTTTAAGTACCAAGTGACAAAAACTTTCTTTTATGCAATAAGTGAAATTCTCATTTGTCTTTAAATGGAAGTGTCCTAAGCATGCTTCGGACTTTAATAAGCTAAAAAATACAAACAAATTTATCGCAAAAATTAACTAAATAGTATTAAAAAAACTCAAAAAAATTTATTAATAAATATCAAATTTCAACAATTGTTTATAAAAGTAAATATTTATCAACTTTTTTCATATAGCTTAAGTAAATTATAAGATATAGCTTAAATTATGAATATTAAAAGATTGCCGAATATAGGCATAAACCATGAATGGAGTTCATTGAAGGCAAGGCAATGCCTTTGCAGCAGCAGCAAAATTAACCAAATGTCATCGAAATCCAAGACCTGGTCTGTAGGAAGCAATGGAAAGATACAAATTTCATTAAAGATGTTCATGAGGATTTGTGGCTAAATTCAGCCTTTTCAAAAAGCTTCAAGACCTTGAACAGAAATAAAACTAATCTCTTTTTTTAAATACATTTTAGGTCGTCTAATTTTTCGTTTCCTCCCACATAAGAGTACAAAATAAGTTCAGAAGTGATAACAAACAGCCAGCTGGTTTTTAACGAAAAGTATCTGTCGGTTTCTTCTGGTTTAAGTAGATATAAACCGATACTAAACGACGTCTTTAATTCATTAAATTCGAAAATACAAAAGAATGTATTTATAGTACATCGGGCGCAATGAAATAACGATAGTCGTTCTAATTAAAGCGGCGGAAGCCAATCAAATTGGCTTTCATCATGTTTCCTATATTTCAAAATAAATAAATAAATAAATTATTTAATTAATTGCAGCCGTCGAATCGAAGTAAAACCGAGATAAATTTCAGTTTCGTTCTGGTGCATTTGGATTTATTTCGCGTTCTCATGTGTGAGAGACGACGTTGTATGCGGCGGCTGCGGTGGCGGCGTGACATAATTGCCAAATCGAATGCTCCTTCACGGCTGCAATAGACCATTGCAAACTATTGACAAGTTGATAAATCTACAGAGATATGCTTCGGACTTACGGCAGAAGGTGCAGATTTAATGAAATTATTATTATTTTAGGTGGGGACACACGTTGGAAACGATTCTACAAAACGTGCCAATTTGAAGCTGGGAAAACTCTTCTTTCATTTTTTTTCCGCCTCTTTTCGAAGAATTGCATTTGCTATTTTAAAAATAGTAGAACCAGGAAGCATCCGCTTGTCATTTCCAAATACTGCATGTACGAGTATGCCCTGAAACGCTTTGTCAGTTTCGAGTGCGTCTGACTCGGTAACATATTCTGTTAGTAGGTATTCGAATATTTGGTTCTTTTGTTTTTAGTTAATTGCCAGTCGAAATACACTTCTAGAATTTTCTTCCCATTTATTTTTTTGCTAAACTTTAAAAATTACAAATTTGTAAAAATAATTTGATGAAATTATCATAAAAATTTCAAATATGGTTTTTTCTTACAGTACTTAAAAATTGTCTTTATTTTATAATGATGAAGTGTAAAGAGTTTTCAGAACTTTAAGTATCTGTGGCTTCTTTTCAAAATTTCCTTAACTGTGTCCTTTTCTTTGAGTATCTATAATGATTTTCTTAACATTTTTACAGTTTTGAAATTATACTTTATAGCGGCGCAACCAAATGCTACTACCTTATCAAATATTCCCTGGGTTTTTGGCAGAAAATGTTTTGCGCAATCTATTTACTAACTTAAATTCTATAACTTCTTATTGTTTGAGTATTTTTAATTATTTGCTTCATATTTATACAGCTTTTAAAACTACTTTAAATTTAAGTGGTGCCAACAGTTGCGACTACCTTTTTAAATATGCCCTGAGTTTTTGGCAAACGAAGTTTTGCGCAATCCGCCTAGCAACTCTGCCTAAGGTAGCAAGATATTTATTTATTTAAAATAGTTTTATTCAAAACAAATTTTCTTTCAAAAGTGATAGATGTCATTTTTTATGGTATTAAAATCTATAATTTAAAATTGAAATAAATACGAAATTTTTCTTTGAGTGTATTTGAGCACGACGACGACGGCGCGGCGATGCGACGTTGACCGACGTGCCTGACAGTGTATATTTTTATACCAAACAATTTGGATGCGATCCAATGCATTAGGCGAAATATCTGCATCTATTATAAGCTTGCTTAGAGATACATCACCGCCAGGACCTGGCGGCATTCAATGTTCGTTCGGCATTCGGTATGCGCCATTCAACAACATTTTAAATAGACCATTGCATGCAATAATTGTTTTTACTTGCACTGCACACAGCCATCAGCAGCAGCAGCAGCAGAAGCCCCTAAACTCTGAGCGCTCCTCGCTCGCCTGCCCCACCTACCGACCGGTCACGCGTACCTGGTGCTGGTGCTGGTGCCGCTGCAAAGAATTTCAATTTCGAGATGCTGAGATGCGATTGAAATTGCGTCAATGATTGAAAAATTAAATTGTTTCGGATTTGTTAAACTGTCCATGTTTTACAAATACTCACTCGTATGTGCAATTGAAAAACTAAATTTTCTGATTCACAAATTCTTTTTTATTATTATTATTATTATTATTTTTTTTTAATTTTAAATACGATTATTAAATTAAAAATGTGTTTGTGTGTATTGAAGATTCAACTTTTATTATTATTTACAAAGGATTTATATATAAGTAATGCAATTGTTAATAAAAAATGTTTCTCAAATCTTAAAATTTTATAAAATTTTGAGATAAAAAGAATTTTGCCACGCCCACCTGTCACAATTTGTGAGACTAAGTAAAACTATTCGATTATTTCGCTATTATTGCTCCTAAAAATTCCCTGAAATTTTTTATATGAGTTTGAATGGGTAATATCGACAGCTTCACAAAAAATGGGCGTGGTTGGATCAATTTTACGGTCACGTTCAATAAAAGGTCGTATCAATTTTACTCCCACCAAGAAAAAAGAAAGGTACATTAATTTGTATATATTTATATATAGATTATCAAGAAGTATAAAACCCTCGGAGTTATGACTTTGGTAGAATTTAATTGAATTGATAAAATGAGGATGATAAAAATATCTCTCTGGGCACAAGCGTTTTAGAAGTCTACTATTTTCAAAGCACGCCTAAGACTACAATAAGAAAATCTTAAATTATAACATTGACCCGATTTAAGTCTATAGCTATTCCACAGCTCTTCAATATTCTCTCATAATTAAACTATAATCTCCTTGTTTCAATTTTGAATCATACTTGATTTGGAAGACATGTCATCGAGCACCTTAAACCGATGAAATTTTTTACTTAAAAATAAATCGACAAATGCTTTGCTAATTTTTCAAATTTTCTTTCTGAGTACACATACGAGGGTGGTCCGATAAGTACTTAGCCTACAAAAGAAAAACAAAAATTTTGGAAAATTTTATTCTATACACTTGATCCAGCATTGCTCCAACTTCTTTAATCCGTCTTAAAAATACATTCTCTCGAGGTCTTCATAATAAGCCTCCATCGGGCGGTCAAGCTAAGTACTTATCGGACCACCCTCGTACAAAATATTTTAATGTAAAAATATTAATGACGGGTGGAATGTAAAAGCGAATTTATTTAGCAATTTCAGTTTATATGTAAATATAAAAGAGAATACTCGTTCACCATTTATTAGTCATTAAGACATTCAGACAAACGTACAAAATATGATTCAGTTATTCTAACTGTAATTAAACTGCCGTGGAAAATTTTAATAACGCTCTAAATAAGTGCAATTTCATTATTGGATTATCTCGTTTAGTATCGAATTAAGAATCTTAGCCAATATGAAATTACAATTCTTCAAATAGATTCGAACCAATGCAAAAGGTGACCCATAAAGACGCGACCTAAAACAAGTATTCCAAAATTACAAACTCGACGAGTATGTGTGAGTATGTATCTAGATACATGCTCGTACCTACAGAATAACAAAATACAAAAACAACAAATTTGAAATCTACAATTTTTGAAAAACAAAAAAAAAAAGCACAAATCTTAAATAAATAGCTACATATTTGAAAGAATGGATTTGGATTTTACATATATACATACTCACATCAGCACATATTGTGGCCAAACAGAATGAGCCAACATATGCGTTTATTCTAGTATATAGTCTAATCTAAAATTAAAACAAAAGCTATTTAGTAGCCGAAGAAGTTCACAAATACTTTGGCTTTCTTGTTGTTGTTGTTGTTGTAGTTTTTTGTTATTTGTTTTCTTGCTTTTGCATTATTTGACTCTTAAGCTGTTTCAAAACTAAAATATCTAAAATTTACTAGATATATATACCGTGCGGTATCCGACAGATACAACACACGCTGATCGTGCGTCGCTCTGCGAGCACCGCAGAAGATGAAAACTCACAAACAGCAGCGAATCTAAACTAGATACAAATTAGATATATGTGGATATAAACATATATATTTCAAAAAAAAACTTATCTTGTTTTTTGAAAAGTATTTTCACACATACATATGTATTTGTATTTGCATTTGTATTGTATTTTTTGCCAAACATTAGTGTATGGGTGAATTTAAAATGTTTTTTTCTATTTTTAGTATGCAAGTTTTTTGTTTATAAGATTCTCTTCTTTTTTATATATATATAATTTTTTTTCTTCTTATATATACGAACTTATATGCTAGCAAACTGTTTATTTCTTTTCTTTTTTTTTCGGCTGTACGTCACATCGAAAGAATTCGACTAAAGTTGGCTGGACTGGACTCGCTTGTTTCCATGAATTCGATTGTGTTCGGCCTTTAAAATTATTTCGATTCGAAAGATGCGCAAACACCCACTACAATAAAACCAACAACAACAACAATAGCGAAAATTCTTTTTTAAATATTCACATATACATTTGCAGAATTCAGTTAATATGTGTGTATGTTGTGTGTTTGTGTGTGTGGACACCCCCATCGGGAAGTTTATAAATTATCACAACATTTCGTATAAATACATTAAAAACAAAGCATTCGAAATAATTTGCTAATTGGACCTGGTCGAATGCGGATACCCAATACACACGGTACGCCGGGTTATTCGCTAGGGCCAATAATTCGCAAAGAACCATTTTTGGTATTATTCTTTTGGGAATATTTATTTTTAAACTTCCCTTGATTGGCGATATGCATGACTAATGCGATTAGAGCGCATTGACACTAACTTCAAGGTAAAACTTCTCAAATTCGGTTCTTGAACATTATAGTACCTCAAAATTATCCGTCAGATACCGAGAATTTTCACAAAACCAAAATCAAATTTTTAATGAAGATTTCAAAATTTACACGATTTGTTGAACATTGTGACTTAGTGTTAAAATAACATGACATTGAGAAAGTCAATTTAATATGATGCAGTGTTAATTTAACATGAATTGCAATGTTGATTTCAGCTATTTTGAATATTTCTCATGTAGAAAATGTTCATTTAACAGGGTTATAACATCAATTAATACTTTTTTTCGTTTTTAAACGGAATTATATTTTAACCATTGACATATTTTCAAGCTACTAGGCTGTCATTTGAGTGATTAATTAAAAGCATTAAAAAGCAAACGATTTATATTTTGGTAACGAATAATCATTTAGGAAGCAATGACAAATAACTGAACCGTTTCTACTTAAAGTACTCAATTCTCTTAAGAACCGGCAGTACTCAAAAAATGAATTCAAATTGCAGTTTATTAGTTGAATTATGCGGTAACAAAAAGTAATCGATCACTTGACTCAATTCTGAAAGGTACTCGATATATTCCAACACTACAAAAATTGCATCAAACTCCCAAAAAACAAAGTTTGGAATTAACAAGAAAATGTTTAAAAGTAAATTTTCAAAAAATACGAAATGGTTTCTTTTTTTGGAATCTAGATTTGTACATAATAAAATTTTTAACAAAATGTTAATGAAAAAATTGTTGGCGTGATCTCTTTTTCCCAGAAATCAGAAATCTTTCAATTTCGATTTCTTTTCTTTTAATCGCTGTTGTGATTACAAATTTCAACATGTCCACAAATCCATAAAATCAGAAACTTTACTTTCGTTGATTTTTTTCTTAATTTTATTGAAAATAAAAACTTTTTGCATTTGAGTAGTAAAATTCTGCGTACTTTTTTCGTTATTTCAATTGAACGTCCCCGTAATGAAATTGAATGAAATTGAATGTTTCTGGTCGACTTTGTTGATTTTAAAGATCAATCATCGCCCGAAGCCGAAGCGTTTAAAATGTCTATCCGTGCTGAGCATTTGAAAAGTAATAAATGCGTAATAATGCCCAGTGTGCGCGGCTATTTTTAAAAATCTTTTGTATATTATTTTAAAATAATTCTTTAGCTTTCGCAAACGTTCGCACCGAAACAATTTATGTGCCAAATGCTGAACTTCAATGGAATGTATAGTAGTAGGATAGTTGAGGAGCTGCAAATCAAAAATTTATAAAACCATTAAAAGACGTTATTGAGGAGAACACTTAACGTTTTTCAAAAAGAATCTTTACATTTGATTGGTTTAAATATACGATAAACGATTTTTTAGAACTCTGAGTTATCCTTAATGAGAATTCTTAAATATTTTTACAAAAATTGTATTTACAAATTTTTGATCACAACTCCTCGATTATATTTGAATTTCATTTTTGTTACTTCAGTTTAATAATGCAATTTTACTTTTTCGATATAACAAAACTAATATCAATTTAATTATCAGGTTTAATAAATAAATTCCTTACTAAGTCCTCAAAATTTTCCGAGTGATTAAGGAGCGTTAAATCAAAAATCGATAAAACTCTTGAACATTTTTCGAATTTATCGGTTTGTGGTTTAAAGCTACTCAATTGTTATTTCAATTAGCTTTCAGTTGTTTTAGCACTTATGGCATTTCTATTTAGACGTCGTTTTTCATCTAAACAACTAAATAAAAAACAACTAAACAACTAAAGAACTGAACAACTTAAAGACGTCTTACTCACACATTTTCTTCTTTTTTTTATGACTATTTTCGTAGGTGAATGCCATTGATAAATGACACCAATTTGAGTGATCTACTTAAAATTTCATTTATTTTAAACAAAAGAAAAAATCCGTAAGACACAAATTGTACCTACAAGCATTTACAATGTTCTCACAAAGAGACAGACTCTTTACAACAACATTTAAGAGGTTTTTAATGATCTTCAAGCAGTATTAACTTTTCAAAAATATTAATATTGTAATTTAGTAATGCCAAAATTTTAAACTAGGCAATTAAACTTGCGCGACTTACAAGTTCGTGGGAGAGGAAGCGAAGAGTACGCTTGTACTAGCAATTCCGTTCTGATTAGCAAATTTTGTATATAAAATGTGAAGTTGGCTGCTTATTAATTTTAACAATATTAAATATGGGAATATCATAAGTAGCAAAAGTAAGAAACACAATTATCAAAAAATTGTACGCCACTAAAACTTGACAAGAGTAAAATTAGACTAAATTCTAAATTCGGATAATAACATTCTATATATATAAAAATATATATATTTGTTTCTATCCATCTTTCTATCTTATTTTCATTGTACCCTATGCGCGTATAAACTGTTCATCCGATTAGGATGAAAATTTGGGCAGTTGCTTTGTCACCCCCACTTCGAGTATTTCCCTAATATTGCTCCTAAAACTTAAATTCGATATCTATAGTAAGTAAATGTAGCCACAGAGCTCTAAAACTGCATCATAATCTCATTTTCAAAAAATGTTGGCTCTCACAATGTTTCAACATTTCAAACATAATAATTAGTTCGGTCAATATTTTAATCTTTAATTATTTAATTTGTGATAAATCCTTCCTTTGCACACACACACACAACCTCGCAATCGTTCCCAACTTATTTGACAAAAAGATTCAACTTACAAGAATTATTTACAAAAACAAATGATAAAGCATTTGGTCGGTTGGTTGGTTTATCAGCACTATGGATAAAATATGTAATTTCCACAACAAAAAATAAAGCAAAACCAACAAAAATATTTATTGTCATGTTTGTTGTTTTCAAAAGCAAATAACCCGCGTTAGAATATCTCAACTCCAAATGGTACGTCAATAAACTGATAAAGCATCATCAAGCGAAACGCTTACCAGTTTGCCGTGATTTCGATTTCGTTTTCGATTCCGATCGATTATCCGCCGTGTTTACCGGACTTGTTAACAGCAGGTTCCTCAAATGACACGCTTTTTTATTGGCGTTCTAGCATGACCAGCGCCCGCACCGACTAGCGACACAATCAGTTGGCCTTATCGCATCGCAGTGATAACTCACTCGTATCAGTGTCTCAGCAGCAGAACGGAACTTTAGCCATGCAGTTCGGTTCCGTCGGCATAAATCATCGGGGGCTCTTATCTAGGCGACAAGCGTGGGAAACTCAACAGAAGATCCTTTTAAAGCGTCCGGTTCGCAAATGTCTGGGGTAGTGCCTGCCTTCAGTTGCCAGTTACGTTCTAAACTCGGTCCGTTCCAGTCGTGTTGTTGGTGCTCACTTCCATAGCCAAATAAATAATATGGGTTATTGGGTGGAACTGAGGGCGTGGCTATTTAGAGACCCTGCAAAGTTGATACGTTATTTGGTGCTATTCGTTTGTTGTATTGTTGTTATTGTCCAGGTGAATCTCGACACTTCGAAGGTTCATTTAATGGATTTTTTTTAAATTGTGTGAATTTTGCTTGTTGTTTTTGTTTTCCTAGTTGTACGAGTGTTTCTCGAAACTTCAAGATCCGCCGATTTCCACGCACTCATATTACAATTTAAATGAAACCATTGAAATGCCAGCCGTGACAATATGTCGTGATCCTCCCTATAAAGACGATGTGCTCAGTGTAAGTGGTTTTGGACTAGAGAAGGCATATATATATACATATATATATATATATATGAAGTCCTAAATATTAAGAGTACTCTTAATTTTAGTTCTAGCTTAACCGAAGATAATTCTTCTAGATAAAATTTCAAGTTAAGCTGCAGTAATATTTTAACACTTTCTTCTCTTAGGAGATTTCAGGTAACACATGCTCCCATCCAAAATATCAGACATGTTGGTCCGATTATCCATACGGTGAAGTTCCACTCGATGAGTTCTTCATTAATGCCACATTTGATCAGGAGGAAACTTTTCATGATACACAATATGCGCTCAATGGAGAATCGGACAGTGAGCTACTCTCCATTAAATGTAAAATTCAATAGAGTAAATCTTTCACTTTGCATTTTCTTTTTTCATCAAGATGTGGAAATATCCAGCAGCATACATTTTTACATGGGTCGATGTTATACCATCCGACCCAAGGTGCTGACGAGACGTGCCAGCCGAAGTTCGGGTTATTCAATAATGCTCACTCATCATGTCAATCCGAGTGAGATAAATGCAAACAAATTCTACGAGGACCAACCCGGTTGGCATATTTTCGTCCATGATCAAAGAGAGAACTTCACGGGTGAGTAATGAATCTAATGAATTTTTTATCAGTTTTTTTTTTTAATTTGAAGCCTTACCTTCAAAAATGTATCGTAGAAATCAATATGAAGGGTTCCGGTCGTGTGGAATACGTATTTGCCGAAATCAATGAAGAAATCGAAATAAAACTGCAGAGTCAGTATTTCTCAAATGTCGAGACGAGACAACAATCCTGTTCGCGTACCGAAGGATACAGCGATCTGAAGTGCGGCGAGATTTGTATTTGGGAGGAATTGGCTGAAACCGCCAATTGTTCGGGTCCCTGGATGCACGATGTGCCGCTGGCTCCTTGTGACAACTACAAATCAATGAAGAATCTTTCTTCCGAATATAAAAAGTAAGTAACAGTATGGCACATTGTTAAATGGAAGTTGTTAAGTTAATCACTGACATTTCAGAGTGTACGACAGCGACGATGATGCCGACTGTGACTGTATCCAGCCCTGTGAATCGCGCATATTTTCCACATACATACAGAACCGCAAGAGTTTCCATCAGCCCGAACCGAGTACACAGGTGTACATTTACTACACCACCAAATTGATATCGGTAATTTTACTTAGTATCCCGGTTATGTGTATCCAACTTTTACGCAGTTTTTTTTTACACTGAGAGTAATTGATGATCGGTTTTGATTTAAAAATCGTTTTTCTAATAATTATAAACCGATTTCGGTTTATCAAGATTTTAATAAAATTATTTATGAGCCAGTTATCCTGGGATAATTAAATTTGTTATAGTCTTTCCTAGAATAACATATCTTAAAATAATTTTAAGTATATCAACTTTTAATATCAACTTTTAATAAACTATAACGTTTTGTTTAGCAGATGATCGAGGAGCGTCCCAGTTACGATACAACACAATTCATAGCAGACATTGGCGGATCATTGGGTTTTCTACTGGGACTGTCAGTCTTGGGTCTGATCGGCATTTTGGAGCATGTAAGTAAATACATTTTCTAATTAAAATTTTACCGGGAACTGTCAGAAATTTGACGCTTCAGAGCTGTAAAGGATTTGTAGGATATGGAAATAATTTTTCAGAAAATTTTTGACTAAAACGATTTTCATAAAGGGAAAAGAATTAAAAAAATACTTTTATCAAGTTTCTGTTTAATTCTAGATCTTCTTTAAAGCGTCTGTTCATTTTCTTGTGGTCTTCAGATTTTTGTTGCATTAAATTATATTTACCATAGTTTTTATTCAGTCTCATATTTTATTTATTTGGTACTCCGACTTTTAAATTTATATCCACTGTTTTATAAACTTTAGCAAATTTGTCCCCTTCATTTTGCAGATGACTTTGTTCCTTTGTGGCGGATTCATCAAAAAAGTACAATTAAAGAATGAGAAACGTGCGCAATTGGAAGCTGATCAGCAGTCACAAAAAAGTGATGATACCGTGGATATCGCATCAATTAGTAAAGAAAAACTTCCAGTATAAAATTAAGTAAAATTTTTTAAAAGTCTACAAATGTTTTATCTATACAAAAGGAAGTGAAAAATAAAACTTTAAATTCACCATAAGTAGAATAAAAGAACATTAAAATTGAAGAAATGATTTGTATGTGAATCTTGTTTTTAATAAAAAACCCTGAAAACGTAACAAATTCTTTGTAGTAAAATTTTGTTAAGAATACAATTGAATATCTTAATCGATTTACACATTTATTTTTAGAAATTTTACAAGATCAAAAGTTATACACAACACGAAATTATTGCGAATGTAACCTAAACATAAACTTTAACTTAAACTAAGGCCTAGACTAATATTTGAGAATGCCACCAACTCAAAACGGCGCTTGCTACCAGCGACGCGACAACGACGACAAAACCAGCGAGAAAATCCCGACAAGACCACTCACAGCCAGCATCGATGATGCAGAAGCAGCACCCGATGTTGGTGCTTTTGTCGTCGGATTCGTGACCGTATTCAGATAGTCACCCAACTTGTTAATAATCTCCGGCAGGGGTTTAGTCTTGATGTCGCATGCCGTATTTTCAATTGCGTCCTTAACGTGCGCCATCAGAATGCGGAAGTTTACCGTGCCCGCATAGAGCTCATCGTAGATGAACTCCGACAAGCGATTGGAGAGTACCCAGAGGCGATCCTGATCGTCGACCTTAACATCGCTGGGAAAGACCATTTCCGTTGAGCTCATGTAGACGCGACCCTGCGATTTAATCGTATAGGCGCGATTCGATGTCTTCCAACAGGCGACCGCATTCAAGTTCGGCAACGCATAGAAAAGCACTCCGGTCAGTTGATCCAAGAAAGAGGCGCCCGCCTGTGCGTTGGGTCCACGCGAACCGAGTATCTTGAAATCACGATAAATCTCACCGCTGGTAGCCAGTGTCTTGTTGCGCAGTATCATTGTATTGACAGCAAATTCCATCGTGGAAGTCAGCGGATGGAAATAGAGCGTTGAATTGCCTTCCGGACTCGCCTTAGATAACGCCAAACCGTAGAGACCATCGTCCCACTGGAATTCAATGTCATTTATGCTGAAATTACCAGCCATCGGATCGGGATGGAAATAATGATGATGTACACGCCATGACTCCTCCTGTTGCCATGAGTACACCACCAAACCGGGACTACCCAAGTCACCGGCATACGCGAAAGTGTTTTCGCAATTACCATCCTCAATTGCGAGATTCGCAAAGAATGAACTCTCCTTCATCTGATCGGCCGGAAAGATGTGACGACGCAGCAGATTGTCATTATGCAGATCGTAGACGAGCAATTGCGCTGCGCCGTATACCTTGGAGCGTTCCAGTACGCCCGAGATACGTGAATCCAGTACCCAAAGACGTCCGCAACGATCGGCTCGCACGCGGAAAGGAGACACCAATTCAGGATTGTCATCGGCAAGACTGTGCGCCTCCCAACTAGGAAAGGGTATCAGTGCGGGCGATTTAGTAGTGGTATCTAAAAAAAAAATTGGAAAATAAAAGTGAATATATTTATTAAAAGAGACGGAATATTATTTAATTATTTAAAAAAATCATTTTTTTATAGTTCCATTATTTCATATTAGTTCCGCAATAACGTGTAAATCCAGATTAAAGCGATATTGGAGGAACTCTACAAATCAAAAGAAAAGATAATGGATACCATATCTTCGGAGTCACTTAACAAGAAATACTGTTAAATTTCCAACCGATGATGTTAATAATTTCCAACGTTATAAAGAAATTCGGAAGAATAAAGATTGTTATTGCAACAGACAAACATCGTTACATAACAACAACGATTTGATATTGTTAAGAGTCGGGGAATCCCATTACCGAAGTCATACAACCTTGTATCTAAACATCTGAGATATTTATTAAATGAAGTGTTTCAATGTAGAACAATCTCGTAAGTATTCTTTTATTCGTATTCCATGACTATTTAAATACAGATTAAAAAAAAGCTTTACAACAACATTTATAAATATTGTATAATTTTTTTTAATGATAAAAGTGTAACCTTAGCCCTTGCTAAATGTTATTTGTTTATTGCTAGTATTCTAAAGATACGGCTGAAAGCACTTCAACTAATAAACTGTAAGTGAAAATTTGTTATGCAGTTTAGATGATTTACCGAGAGGTCGGAGGAGACTGATTCAATTAAAATAATTACTTCGGCAATGCAAGGGAAAGTTTGCTGAACAGAATTGTTGCGCGCAATCAAAGTATCGATGTATCCAAATTAACAACAAGTTATTTATCTTATTAATGAGCGAACGTATACGGTCAATATAGATGCCTGTCTGTCTGTCTGTCGGTCTGTTTGTCTCTCGGTAAGTCTGTCTGTGCATGACAAAACAATTTCAAAGGTGATTGATCTTGAATTTATTTATTGACGTTGATAATTTGCGCAATTAGAAGACAACAAATATTCTGTCCCGTTTGTGCCAGGGGCGGGTGGTGAAGAGCGGGGGGGGGTACATTAATTCGCAGTACGATGCTAATTGTGCAGTTTGCGAAATGAATCACCCGGGTTCGCAAAGTGTGCTGATCTAAATTTAATCATGCACAGCCGCAGCAATTGAAGTATTTTAATTATACTAATTCAAATTCAAATTCAAATATAATAAAACTGCGTCACACGATTTTTTCTTTTTTTTTTCTACACTTGACCGAGTTTTGACACTGCAGAGAAGTGTTAAATTAATGCACAATTTCGAATTAACGCAAATCAATATTTAATCATTATTTTTAGTTAATTTAATGTCAACAGATGCAAACAGTCATGTGTGTGTGTGTGTGTGAGTGTGTGCTTTTTATACCCAACGTCAAGTATACGCGGGGATCGTAGGTTTTACTGCATTTAGTCTGCTGCTGGTATCGCTTGAAAAAGGAGGCATTATTGTTGATATGACATTATAGACGTATGCGACTATAAAAATATACGGGTATGTATAAAATAGCCGCATAGAATTCTCAGTCGATTTAGAAAAGTTATTTTATATTGAGGTGAGTAAAAAATGTCTCTTTTTTTTTTAACACTAAAAATATTATAGAATATAGTTGTAATTTTAATAATCATATAAGACTTAAAATTTAATTTAAGCTTAGTAATGGAGCACTCCTGACTAAATAATTAGTGAAACCGAATATAAGAAATGCCAAATATTAATGAGAAAACTTAAAAAAAATACTCAATTATGCACTTTTTTGTGATTAATACACACAAAACTATTTCGGGAGGACCGAGAATTTCCAAAATTAAAATCCCCAAGCACAAAATCCAAAACTTCCAATAGTTTTTCTCTAGCTAGCAGAAAACTGTAGGATGTTTATTGCCAATTCGAGCTCAGACTTATGACCATATTTAAGAAGTAATTTAACCCTCTAATATAAAATCAAAAATTGTTTAAAGGATCTTTTAAGCTTTAAGAATAACTCTTCTAAAAATATTTATGCCAAAAATTTTGCAAATTGTTGACATTAACCAAAGGCTTCGAAATTTTTCCATTAAAAAAAATTATAAAAGGGTTTCTAGTAGTCCGAGTATTGGATCTGGTGGAGACTACCATAAACTTCTTTTACATTTCGAAAAAACACTTTTTTCACAAAAGTGGATTGATCGGTTTTTGGCTAAATGCTCCTCAATTGTATTTTTTTAAACATATCAGAGTATTATTATGAGAACTAATTTCTTTATTTTTCACTTCATTTGCCTTATAAAGTTTTCTTTATTTTAATATTATTATTATTATTGATTTTGTAAAACATTTTTTAACAGTTATGCAGTAAAATAACTGAAAATGTAGTAGAAAATTTGTTAAGGAAAAATTCATTTTTATTTTGCACAATTAATTATTTGTTATTTTTATAGTTTTTAAAATAAAATAAATTTCGTTGAGACAACAAAATGCGCCTTCGAAGACATTCTGCAAAGCTCGGGTCGTAGTGGGTTAATATGAAATACTATAAAATAAAAAAATATGTCCGCAACAAAGCTATTAAAATTAACAATAAACACTTAAAGCAACAAAATAAATAATAATTTTTTTAACTAACTCCATCAAATAAAAAAGTCAACTCGCTTCTAAAATGCAAATTCATTCACCTCCAAAAAATCAACAATGGACCTTTTGTTGTTGTTGTTGTTTTGTTGTTTTGCTTATTATTGGAAAGTGAATTTGTTTCGTATTTGATTGTGTAGATTTCTTAAGAGGGTTTTATTTGTTTGACCGTATTATGGCAGCACTTGAGCACTTGGAGTTATTGACGTTGATTTGCCTGTGCTTATGTATGTGGGAATAAATGCGGGTTGAAGAGCGTGGCTGGTGCAAATTTTAAAATTTTAATAATGGCAAATTCTGAGAAATGAGAATCGAACTTCGTGCGCAATAATAAATAGTTAGCAGTGATATTTCCAAATAAGTCACTCATTTTCGATTTGGTATCATTCGAAATTAAAATTGAATGAAGTAAATTTCACTTAACTTTTTAGTTCAAACCATTTCACACCCACCATGAATTTATTTTACAAATTTTCTTAAAACGAATATACATCCATATAAAAGAGAGTGTTCCGATAAGTACTTAGCCTCATAGTCTTATGGAGGCCTACTTTGCAGACCTCGAGAAAACGTATTTTTCAGATGGGTTAAAAAAGTTGGAGCATCGAGCTCAAAGGAGACTATGTTGAGAAATAAATAGCCACTTTTCCAGAATTTTCGATTTTCTTTTGTAGGCTATACTTATCGGACCACCCTCGTATATATGCATATATACTTGTATATTTAATATATATAATTCAAGGATAATCACGATTCAAATTTTAAAATGATATTTTTGACAACTATTTGGCTTTATATATGACCAAAACTTTTTTCTATTACTTCTAGAGATACTCCTCTTTTCGATTGATACCCATATTTGCAAAATAGAATGAGTTTCAAAAATTGTTTAGAATCTAACATATCCTTTGATTGATTGCAGTTTTAAAGGCATTTAAAAAAGTCTGGCATTTTAGAGAAAAACTGAAAAAGTAGTTTTCCAACATTTGGGCCATTCAGAACCATCAGACCCTTTGAATAAATTTCCCTCAATAAGTAGATATAAATTGACTCCTACTTAAAATGAATTTATTCATGAATTTAAAATCGAAATTAGAATATGAATTTTTAATTAAAGCGTTTAAATTGCAAAATGAAATTTAGGTGCCTGCATATTTTTGAATGCATATAATTGGTTAATTATCAAGCAAATTTTAAATCAAATAATTTAGCTATAATAACACTTGAATCAACATTAGTTCATGGTAAGTTTAAACACGCACAGCGCTCACTGATCGAATGGCTGCTGTGTGACTTTGTTGTTGTTGTTATTGTACGAGTAGAGTAAGACACGCTAAACTCACCATTAAGATCAAGGTAGGCCAACGAGGCGGGCACGCCGTCTCTCCAGCGCGGCAGTGTTACAAACAACCTTGAGCGATACACTTCCAAGCCGAACGGTATCACATTGTTCGGCTTGAAATCGTGGTTCTCGATCGCCGTCCAGCGTTCGTCGGTGCTGGCGTACTTAAAGTCGATCTCCTTCCATTCGAATGCGACGCGCAGATTGTCGTTGGCCTCTGTCAGCGTGGCGAGTGTCGCCGTTGCCAAAAGATACAACGCTGTGACGGTGCAAACGCTGCTCCACAAAGCTGGGAACGTTGCGGCGACGGCGGCGGCGGGCGCATTACGTCGTGTTGGCATTCTTTTGATTTATGGTGTTACGTTTTAATTTCGTTTATGTGAATTATAAATTTATTCGTTTTGGATTGAAAATTGTGGAAGCTGGCTCAAATTGATTAAATCACGTTTTGGTGCTGCAGCTTAGCTTAGCTTGGCTTGTCTTGGCTTAGTTTCGAATTTATAGTATCACAGGTTTGTGTAGCTTTTGTTGCTGTTGTTGTTTGAGTGGTAATTTATTTGGTGCTAAAAACAATGAAAAATATTCAAAATTTTAATTAGTAAATAATTTATGGAAAGTTTAGTAAAAATTTTTCCCACACAATTTGATTAATATGTGAATATATAAAATTGTGACACACTGTTTCACAACAATTTTAAGTTTGATGGATTTCTTATCATTTTAATTAAATTACAGATAGATTGAAACAATTTGATTGGTTTTTTTAAATCATTTTTAGAACAAATTCTTCTGAAGTTCTTAATTTTTTTAATTACTCATTTATTTTAATGTTCATTTATTCATTCATTTATTTATTCATATATAATAATAAATGTATTTATTCATTTATTTACTAATTAAGTAATTTATTCATTATTCGTTTAGTAATTTTTTCATTTATTTATTTTTAAATGTATTTATTTATTCCTTTATTCATTTAATCATTTATTCATTTAATCATTTATTCACTTATTCATTTATTCATTGAATCATTTATTCGTTTATTCATTTATACATTAATTCATTAGTTGACTTTATTAAACATTCTAAATTGAATAGTCTTATATCAAAACCGGATAAATCCAATAATTGACTAAGCCTCTCAATTAGTTTAAACATTTTTGTTTTATCAGAGACAATATATAAACAAATTTTAAACTTTAACAAAACACAATTTTAAATGCCCCTGTACATACATTATGTACAACAAACAGTTGTGTTCAATATTAAATCTTTTTTTACTCATAACAAAAACTTTGTTAATTTCAAAGAATTTTATTTTTTTATTTATTTAACCACTAAAAAATCGTTATTAAAAATTCAAAAATTCGCACAAATTATTTTTGAATTTAGGTCTCAAGTGGCGACCATTATAAGTTAAATGACAATCGAACACACACCCACATATACTCGTACATATATATATATTCAGTGCACATTCACGAGCACACCACACGTAATTCGATTATGGCCAAAATCCAACACGCGCAGCGCAAAGAGCCAAGAATGACCTTCAAATGTCTGAACAAGTTTTCTTTTTATAAACGATTTTAATGGAAAATTTTACGTTGAATCTATGTAACCAAAAAAAACAACAATAACAAAATAACTTTGACATTATCTAAGCCAAACTAAGCCATTGTTGCTTATTGCACTTGACAATCACTTGAAAACGAGTTAACAAAAACGTTTTGCTATTGACTGATCTTTAAACTGACAGACGGACTAACAGAAAGACAGTCGAACATACTGAGATACAGACAGACAGACATACCTGATGCAGACACAGACAGAGTTTACACTAACAAAAGTTTCATTACGAAACCATAAATTAAATTTTGAATTTTGACAAAAAAAAAATTTACGACGCTATAAAAATTTTAAAATAATACTTCAATGCAAAATTAATTCGAAAAAAGTTAGCTTAACTCTGAAGTTAAAATGGAGTAAAGCTGCCCAAGCACCACAAACTTAATAAATGAAATTTATGCTTGACAATGCATCTGAAAATGGTCTACTAAACTTTTCACTTTGGTGTATCATACAAAGCCACACCACATCGAAAAATGTTAACAAAAATGCAAGCGCAGACGCAAGCGAACACTTTTGACGCTGCCCGTCTAACTCTGCCTACCTGCCTGCCTGCCTGCCAAAACTTTTGATTTCAAAGAACGCGCGAGCGCACGCTTGTCCATTCTGGTTAAAAGCGGTTCAGGCCAAAGTTTTTTGAGTGTTTTCCTCAAATTTCATGTTTTAGTAAATTTGTTCAAACAAGAAAAAAAACTTGAAACTGACATTATTGAGTCGACAGCAGCCAATGTGCAACATGTGCGCCGCTCCGCCGCTCTGTCGCTCTTTTTTAAAACTGCGTATGGGACGTCGAAGAGTAAACGCGAAGTGAAAAAAATTTAAATTTCTCACACAGCTCCCGGCATTCTGAGCAAGTGACATGATGTATTTCCAATTTGAGCTTGTTACTCATGCGTTGTTGTTGTTTTTGTTGTTGTTGGTTTTCCTAATTTATTGCTGTAAAAATTCAAAATTCACTTGAATTCAGTTGTCTGGAATTTTTTGGGTTTTGATTGTTTTTGTTTTTGTGGTTGTTTTGTTTTATGAATCAGGTTTGTTTCTCAAGTCTTTTGTTTTAGTTTTTTTGTTTTTTGTTTTTTGTTGTCTTATATTTTGTTGTTGTGTTTTCTTGTTTGCTTGATCTTAAACTCGAGTTTGAAAATGACTAACAACAATCTTGAATTAATTAACAGGCAAAGCATTTGATCATGGCAATTTAAGCCAAGTTAAGCGAGCGCGCATTTATCACCGTTGAAGATTTTAGAATGTTTAAATGCGAGTATTAACAAAAACAATTTTACATTTTATTTTTTATATATGATTATATATATTATACATATGTATGTATGTATGTATGTATGTATGTATGTATGTATGTATGTATGTATGTATGTATGTATGTATGTATGTATGTATGTATGTATGTATGTATAAATGTGAATGCCACTACAGATTTTAAAATAAACGTGCTTAAAAGTTGCCTTTTTGAATAAATTTAACATTTTGGGATAAGGCTCAGAAAACGATGATTGAATAATTTTTATTTAATAGAAATTGAGATCTTTTATTTCTATACAAGTTTAAATAATTGTTTAAATATTTATTTAAATAAATCATTTCATTGGCCAGATTTTAGGATATACAGAATAACAGCCGTACTCGTATAAACTCGTATCCACCGAATGTTTGTATTCTCTCACTGTGCAAGCTGTGTGTTAATCAGCTGTTTTACAGCTCATTTTAAAACAGCTGATTTACACATATTTTTAATATTACTTCTTGAATTGTTTTCCTTTATGATGGCAACACTACATACTTATGTTTTTACGCATTTAATTTGCTGAAAAGTTTGAAACACCTAAAATACTTGTTTGTATGGAGAATAAAAACAGCTGAGATACGAGTATAAATGTTATAAACTTGTAAGGTAAAAGATTATCTGCAGTATAAGTCTTATATCAGAGCTGCCAAAAATCTCACAAACGTTTGACAATTTCAATGCTAGAACTTGTTTCTTTGGCAATCGCAACTTTCGTGATAAGTCGAATTTATGCAAAGCAGAAGAGAAATAAAAAAAAAAGCTATTTCAACAGATCGACGTATCTAAAAGAACTTCTTTCTTTTAATTATACTTTATAAATTCATTTATACACTTTTAAAAGATTTAAATAAATTATTAAATAATTTCAATGTCAATGACAATTTTGGTTAAACTTAACTTGTTTTGTTAGCTTCATTTAAACTTTTTAACAACAAATTCAATAATACTTTTGCGATTTGAAAACTTGTTGTTTTATTAATGTTTAAAACGAATGCAATTTTTATTAAAACTTGTTAACTTTTAACTCAAATTAAAGCAAAAAATTTTCATTTAATATATCAAATAAACTTTTAAATTTTTAACAAAACTTTCGGAAATGTTGAATTAAATTTTGTACATTAAAATTATTTCAAACAAATTTTGTAAATTTAAAAAGTAAAGTAAAAAACTGGTGAAAATTGTTTGTTGTTGTTCAAGAGACAATGAAACAGTTCGCGTCATTATAATTCGAAAATATTAATTTTGAAATGTAAACCAACCCTACCCTAAAAAACAACAAAAAAAAACAACAAAATTGCGTTTTGTATGCACAGTTACTCTACAATTATCTTCTAAGAAAAAACAATTAATCAAAGTAATGAATTGATTAACTGTTTTCTAGCGTTTACGATTACATCATTTGCGTCTGTGCGGCGTCCTCAGCTCATTCGAATGAGGCGGCGCGGCATGTACGAGTATGTCGCCTGAGTCTTTTGTTTTGCAGCTGGCATTTGCATGCGGCGCTCGTCGGCTGCAGCCCATGAGTAATCGACAAATGTCAATGTATTTTTTTCCTTTTTTGTCATTCCTGCTTTTTGTCATTGTTGTTGTTGTTGTTGTTGTTGTTGTAATTGTGACAGCATTTTGCCTTTGAAAACAATTTATTGGGAAGCTTTTAAATGAGAAAAAATTCAATTCATTAGCACTTGCCACTTGGGCACTAACTAACTCTATTTTAACACATAACGCTTCCTAGCTGCCACGGCAACTCGAACTCCAACTCTAGCTCAACAGTTGCGCAGAAGACATCAGCTGCCGCTTTTGTGTCTGAAGTCTTTTGATTGATTTTGTTATAAACATTTTTCTAAATGCTTTTTGGTTCGAAATGTATTTTCGAATGTTGTTAAACGTCAGCAGAAGGTATTCACAAAAACAAATCATAGCGTAAAATTTCTTGTAGCAAAATCAAACATTCACACATACAAAAATGTTAAGACTGCAAGCGCCACAAAAGCAATTAATCAACGAAAGTATTTTCTTTGGCACTTCGTTCGATTTGTTGCTATTATTATTATTGTAGTTGTTATTGTTGTTGTTGTTATTATTATTATTGTTACATAAAAACACAACAAAAACTGCAACTGACCATTGACGCACGCACCACGTCTGACGAACTGACGCGTCGTTTTCGTCGGCGTCGTCGGCTGCTTTCCAATTTGAAGCTCTATTCACAATCGTTGCACGCACTGCGCCACACTCTTTGGCAGCTTTGCTTTAAAACTTTTTCACTACTTCGCAATTTAAAACTGGACTTCTTCACCGCTTGACGCTCAAAACGAAACTAAAAGTTGCACGGCTGCCGAAATGAATATGAAGCGGACTGGTGCCTGTTACCCGCCGCCTGTTCTACACTCTGCAAAAACGTCGAAAGTCTGAGTGTTGTGTTTTGAGTGGCATCGCACGCAAACACAGCCCGAAGTGGCAGTAGCTCTGCTCTGCTCTTCTGCTGTTGCCGGCTTTGAGTCGCGTCGAACGCGAAGAGCGTCTCAGTGAGTCACGCACAAATATGCTCATTAATTTGCGCATTTAATTGTTGAGTATTAATTGCAAGGGGCGATGGATGATTCGAATTTACTTTGAAGTGTAATCAATTCTGAAAAGTGTTTTGAGTGTTTCAGTGGGAAAGAAGTGGGCGCAGGTTGGGCGAAAAATTCTCATTCAAACATTCTTAATATTAGTTTAAAATTTTTAAAGTAAAAAAAAAAACACTTAGCGCTCGGTCTCTGAGGGTAAGCCTCATACTAAGTTGAGAAATCAATGGGCTAAAACTTAAGAATGCTGTGGAGGATTAGAACAAATGAGGCGACTATGCCGAAGCTCAAAATATTTTTTCCGCAGGACAGAACGCTTGGGACAAACCACTGTGTATAACGAGGCAATGTGAATCATTCATTCATTCAGTGGTTCTTGGTTTTTCCGAATTCCACTCTAACATTTCAATTGGTTTATTTGGTTCATTAAATTTGACTATCACCAAAAGGTGACTCAACACACAGCTGCGATTTACATACCTATGTACGAGTTTATGTATGCCCACATAGTATGTACGCGTATGTATCACGTAGCTTTAATTTAAAATTGCCGAGATTTGTACTTTCTTAAAGATTTAAACAAAAAAATTAATGATCCAGCATAAGATAAATATTTGCTATTATCCTATTAAGGCTCGAATAAATTAACCAACAAAATTTCAATTATTTGTTAATATATAAGTAAAAATATCAATTAAAAAAACATGACAAGTCGTTGCCAATTGAAACAAGTCGTTGCTTACAAGTTTTTATACCAGTAAACAAGCCATTGTCAACAATTCACAGCAAACATGTCTTGGCCAAATAAGTCGTTGTCAAAAAGTCATTGTCAAATGTCGTTGACGACTTTGATTTTCGAAAATTTAAAATAAACCGTAATTCAAGCTCAATTTCACTAAGTACTGTCGAAAATTTTTAGAAATTAAATGTTATAATATATTTTTGTTGCTTTCATTTCGTTGTTGTTTATAACTTTTTTCACAGTTCAACAATATTTGACTTTGTAAGTAGTTAGATACAATCTTATTAAGTCGTAACAATTAATTTATTTAAATGTTGCGACCTTTTTAAATAATCAAAAGTATGTCAATATTTTAAAATATATTGACTCAATATAAATTTGTCGATATCTGATATTCTGTATAACGTTAGAATAGTTACCTACCTAATTGAAATTTAGTACACTAATTTCTCTAGAATCTTCCCAAAGGTGCCATGGAAATGGCATCGCCTTATTGGCGTGTATCCCAAATCCTTTGTTTATCCTAAATCCTTTGTGTGGATGTTGAATCCTGCGAGTGTTTATCGGTACTTACCATTTCAACAATAGAAAATAGTCAACAATTACAAATGACAATCAAAATCATGCAACAACACCGCAAATAGCAAACTCGATAAGAAAATTGTGTATAAATTGCGTATAAAGTTGGACAAACTGAAAGGAAAAAGTAACCAAATAAAAATAAAAAGAAGAAGATATATGTATACTATATAGAAAGATATTTGTTTGCTTACAAAAACAATTAAAACAACTTTGGCGTGGGCGATGATAATAAGTTGACTATATTTGAAGAATCGTTAAATTTCATTACATTGGTATAATTGTTAAAATTGTTGTTGTTGTTGTTTTTTTTTCGATTTAATTTAATTTATTTAATATGCACTTACAATAATACAATACAAATACAAATACAGAAAAACGAATATATATTCAAAAAAAAAATAATATAGTAACAATAAAATTTCGAACTATACTTTAATTAGTTTGTAATAGTATTTAAAACAATTGCTTACATTTATTTGAATACGCTAGTTTGTTGTTGTGGTTGTTGTTGGTTGTTTGCTGTAGTAATATATAATATAAATATGTTTATATATATAAAAAAAAATTGGTAACATGTGAACTTGATTGCGATACTGGCGTACATTTCCATTTAAATCCATTTATTAATAATATATAAGTTTTGTATTATATATTATATATATATAATATATATATATAGATATATAAAGAAAAACAAATTGAAAACAGTAAAGCTGTTTGTTTGCAACAAAAAGATTTCGGTTGAAGAAAATTGAACTTAAGTAAATGAAGTAACTTAACACAAAAAATCGTAATCCAAAGCAAACATTACTGAAAAGTATATAAAGCTAGCTTTTAGTTTTAAATGCAAAAAAAGAACAGTTTTTTTTTTAATAAATCACCAAAAACAAGATACGTACATATGTAGTTATCGTAAAAGCGAACACCGGAACTGTAAAACGATTGATTTTTTAGGAGTTACTCATGTAGCATCAAAATTGATTTTGAAATAATTGAAATTTATTAAAATGTGCATCTCTTATCTTTCCAATTACAAGTAATCAAATGTTCATTTTTATATTATTTAATTGAGCCAATCAAATAAATTAAATCAATCAATCGATGGGAAGATTAAAATAAAAAAATCAATCAAATGTTTGAATCATTTAAAAATCACACTGGACTGCATAATCAATGAACAAATTATATCAATCGAATAAATAATGACAATCAATTTAATAGATAAAATAACCGAAATGATTAAAGTAATTGAACGATCAAAATCAGCCAATTGATTAATTATACATTTTAAATCAACCACATATTTAAAATCATCAAATAAATCGAAATCTTTAAAATACAATAATGAATTCACACTAAATAAAAATAGCAACAAAATAATTTAGAGAATTTAAAAAAATATTTATTATAATCCTTTTATCGAATAAATCGCTTAAATAAATTAAATAATCACAATTGCCCAGATTATTAATAATAACTGAACAATTAATATGAAATGATTAAAATCAAATGATTAAAATTAAATGAATAAAATTCAATGTACAAATGATTAAATCAAATGATTTACCCCAAATGATTTAATTAAAATGATTAAAATCAACCAAATTACATAAACGTTAAATGATTAAAATCGGACAATTTATTAAATCAATCATATTATTAAAAGCAACTGAATTATTCAAATAGATAATACATACACTAATGCACCTCAAGTTGATTAAAATAAATTAATTTAAAAAAAAAAAACACTCGCATTTAATTTCCGATTGTTGATTGCTCAACCGAAATGATCAAATCATTCTACAGTTCTGGCGATTACAATAGGATTTGGCATAAGTCATACTGGCCTTAATTAGATTTACGATTTCGGTTTACTTTTGTATTTCCAAAAACAAAATTAAACAATTCTGCAAACTTAATTGAATGCACGCTGAAAGATATTAAACATTTACAAAATAAAACAACAAAAAATTGAAAATCATTTCATATTCTGTACGAATTTATGAAGAGATAACGAACGAGAGAGAGAGAGAGAGAGAAAATACCTCACAAAAACCTGCAAAAACTTGTAAGAGTAAAATTGTATAGATTATATAAAGTCGTGAGCGAAGTTGAAAAGTTGTATTTAATTTATTTATGTATTTATTTGTTTGGTTGTTTATAACTAGTGACAAGGACCGCAAAATCCAACAGTTTGGCCCACGATTTGGGGACACGCTGTGATGTGGCGCACACATCGCCTGCGTTAATCGCACGAAAGAAGGCAACTCCGGTCACGCCCCCGTTTCGTGTGATTGTATTGCAAGGAATTTTACGATCAGCAAAATTAATGTGACACTCTTTCGCATGGCGTTCCTTCGCTCTTCGATATAGTACGAGTATATCATAAATATTTACGTTTGTACACGAGTATATACCACATTGATACAGTGCATCTGTGTGAGACGATACAATTACAAAAAAAGAAAAAACAAAGTTATTACAACAATTGCGCAATTGGCCGAGAGGCCGAGAGGCACTGCCACGCCCAGTTTAACTTAAGGTTGACGAACGACGAAAGAACGTTCCATCTACTCGAGTGTCGCCCAGCGCATTCAGACGACGGTTTTCGTTCGTATGTGTCGATAATAAATTCAATTCGATTAAATTTTGATTGATTGATATTTAACAGCAAAGAAAGTCACACGAGAGACGCGTGATCCAATCTAGCACAGCATTTAAAACACTTCAAATACAAATAATTATCATATAAGAAAACAAATCGGGACACTAAAAGCCAGCGACTACATCAACATTAATATTTTATGCCTTAATATCTTCTTTTTTTGCACTGATTGTGATTTTGTCAAGTTATTCAAATATGCACTTGTACTCATTGGCTTCTAGACTCCTCGAAATTATACCACCAAACAAACTACAGTTATAAGGAAGATATGTATTATAAAATACCTACAACTTCAAAATGCAGTGAGTCACATCGAATATCCCGAATTTACTTCTATGGAAATCAACAGAAATCAAGTGGATAGCATTGATTTCCTTTCAAATGACACCTTATTTAAATTAACCATAAATTTTTGAAAAAACGTAAACTTTTTAAACTTGTTATATAAATAAATAATAAAAAAATGCAAATCAAAATCTCCATAATCAAAATAATCAAAATCAAAGGCCCAAAGGGATAAAATCCCAAAATCAAAATCTCCAAAATCGAAATGCTCAAAATCAAAAGACCCACTAGAGATAATTCCCAAAATCATAATCTCCAAAATCGAAATGCTCAAAATCAAAAGACCCACTAGAGATAATTCCCAAAATCAAAATCTCTAAAATCGAATTGCTCAAAATCAAAAGACCCACTAGAGATAATCCCAAAAATCAATATCTCCATACATGAAATTCCCAAACACACACAGTTTTCTGTATGAAAATTAAGAAAAAACAGCCCTTAAGAAGGGCTTTAAGTCCGTGCCCGCATCAATAGTAGATTATGAGTTTGGAGATTTTTTTACTTGATTGACTTTTCTTAATGTTGATTTTATAGACAGTCTCATGTTGGATTTATACTCCGTGTTTCACTGCATTTCTGACTACGTTACTCGGCACCGAAAGAACCAAACCCAAATAATTCAGATACATATGTATAAAAGTTAAATGTTGAGCAGAAAATTATTTACAAAATTATATTCGTGTAAGAAATCAAAAAAGAGAAAAACAATAATAATAATAATACTAATTATAATTATAATAAAATCTACAAAATACAAAACTAATATCATAAGGATAGAAAATGTAGGCATGGCACAGTTTATAATATATTATTTGCTGACCGATCGCAAGACGAAAAGACGACGACATCGACCACGAAACTGACAACAAACACAGAACGTCTGTGTGCGTCTCGAATGCATTGAGGTACTTCCGGCCCGTGCGACACGCGACGACGTGCGCTCAGGCCAGAAGTCCAACATCAATTTTGCGCAAAGCTGCAGCGACGGCACCAGCGGCACGACCTGCAGCAATCACTTGTCACCCAAGATTAGATTACGATTAGATTTGACTTGATGAACGTACGAACGAACGAACGAGCGAACGAACGACTCACGTTCATGGACTAACTTTTATGTATAATAATCATAATATGTATGGACACGTGCTCTGTTTTTTTTTTTTTTTTTTTCAATGTTTATTACTTAAAAACGACAACCCACAATTAATTAATTAATTTAAAAAAAAAAAAAAGATAACTCCTCGCTCCACCTACATAAATACAAGTACGTAATGCATTAATAATATTCTTCTGATTTTGTTAGTAGCGCCGGTGATTCGAGTGATTGATTCAATGATCGTGTAAGTGAGTGAGTGATCGTGTGGTGATTAGTTGTTACTATAATTATGGTAAAGTCCAACCGAAATTAAATCTCATTGCTTGTTTTAATTTTGTCGATAAGAAAGAAATATAAGAATGGAAATGGATGTTCTAAGAATCGTTCATGTGGTAAATAGTTAAGCGTTTAAAAATATCGTATTCCTGGCAGATCGATTTCTTGATAGAGGGCCAGTTTAAGAATGATTCATCTTTGACTTATTTTATTTGTTATTGTCAGTCAAAAAGGAATACAAACAAATAAAAAAAATATTCTTAAGAAATTGTTACGTCCTGTCCTACTTCTCGTCAACTGAACGAGAAACGAATTTTCTCGTCTATTGAAAAATTTTCAATTCGGTATTACGCAACTTAAACGAAACGAAAGATTTTTGATTTTATTTTTCGCAAAATCGTTTTATTGAATTAATTATTTCAAGTCTGGGCAATGGCAATGCTCAGCTAATTTGAAGATACTTTCTAAGCTGATTTAATGATGCTCTTGAAAATCTTCAATAGTTTCGTCCTAAGGAGAAAAGGCCGCCAGTGCTTGCGGGCTCGTTTGAAATTTGCATTTATTTTCCATTTCAAAGTGATCAATTTAAAAAAAAAATAGTTATTAATGCTTTCCAGAAATCAATCCTTTTTGATGTTAAATTAATCTTCAATAATTTGAATTTATTTCTTTCATATTAGGCCCTCTACCCTCTACAAAGTATCCACACAACCGATTCTCAGCCATAAATTTGTATTAAACTATGAAAGACAAGTAAAACTTAATTTCGGAAATAAATTTAGTGTAAGTATGTATAAAATGTAATCAAATTAAATACCCAATTAGTTTCACTTATAAAACGAAGGGAAAAGGGAAAAGCGAAAACAATTTTGCTAAAAGGTTTTTGTGTAATAATTTTGAAAATAGTCGCTGAAAGGAATATGTAACTACATGATCTGGGCAAAAGTCTTTTTGGAAAATAAAAAAACCAACCAACTAAAGTAGATAATGGTTTAAAGTGTCGATGTACATATGTATTGTATTTGAAAACTAAACAAAATATACTCAATACAAATAACTTAAGAAAAAACAATGGAAAGTTCAATAAGTATGCAATCTCGGGGCGGTATGTAACAGATTAGAGACAGGAGATTGGAGAAGGTAGCTAGACAAGGCTGGGCGAAGGAATAAAAGGTTGCTTCAACTAAAGGCAGTTGGGTGCGTGCTAGTCGGGACAAGAGGCGTGAGTCGTTGTTATGTTACCATAAACGGTTGCTTTCAACAATTCTAATGTAAAATTATTTAAAAATATTTAATCAAGTATTGTACTTACTAAGGTAAGGAATTGAGTTGTAAGCCACTTGGTTTATAAGTATATACAAGTATATATATATATGATATATAAATAGGCAATTTGTAAGCGTACTCTAAGGTGTATTTAAGCTTTAAATTAGTCAATTTTTAAAAAAGTTGTTAACGTTTTGGTTGCCCTAACCTGTCCCTAAACGATTTTTAACTAAACGTGTAGGAAAAGAAATCCTCTTTTTTTTTAATTGGAAATCTAAAAGAGCCTGCACAGATATTGGTTGAAAACAGCCGAAGTAGCTATTAAAAATTTAAGCATTTTTTATAGAAATTAGTTTCATGATAATTGAAAAACTTTATCGTTGAATTTAAGACAAAATAGTTGAAATCCGAATGTAGTTAAAAAATTGTATCCTTTATGACAGACTAATTTGATTTTAGGTTATATAAATTGTTGACAATTAAAACGATCGATTAAGCGATCCCAAACGGACAAAAATTATTAACAAATTTGTTTGTTGAAAAAAGAAAAACAACCTCAATTAAAATTGCATGCACGGGATTTTGTCATTTGGGTTGGTTTTCATTTTTTGAATGGCTTCTGTGCTTAATAACAAAACATTTTTTGCTTCGTCAATATTTTACTAAAAAATTTGTTGTATTCTTTATAAGTAAGTAAAATTACAATTTCTTTTCGTGTTATTTATATTAGAAGTGAAACACCCAAAGTTATTCCATTTTGAGGGTCCTCTATTACAACCGATTACCGTAACCGAAAATGTTTAGAAAAGTAAAAAGTAATCAAGTTTTGTACCTACATGATTTTGCTTCTAGTTATTTGGAGAGTTTTTCATTTAATTTTTAAGAAGTTTTAAAAATTTTCGCTACACAAATGCAAATTAAAAGCAAAAAATTAAAAAATATTGTAAAAATTTCGAACTTACTTCTTTTTGGGATAGAACGAAAACGCCTGGTACAAAAAGTATACACGGAAAGAAATATGATACGTAAAAAGTAATTACAGTGTATTTCGGTTGGCATTGCACAATTAGACAGAAAAAGTGTTCGGGTGTGTGAATAGTGGGAAACGAACAACTGATTATGCCTTCGGTTTGTTTCATTATAAAACGAAATTTTCGCAAAGTAATCGTGTATTTCGAAAAACATTCATTCCGTGGTGTAATAAATATAAGGCGAGGAAAGTAGAAAATTGTTTCTCTTCACCTTGAGATTGTTTCTCTCTTTGAAAATTTAAATTTTGTGTGCAGTCAATTAAGGATCAGATTGAGGTAAGTTCGCACAATTTGCGTTCTTATTGCTACTTTCCTAACCTCATGGTTGAATAATGCGGTTAGGAGAGTAGAGAGAGAACGCAAATTGAGCGAACTCACCTCGATTTCTGACTTCTTTTTCTGCCTTATTTTGAAGTTTAATTTTTGACAAAAAACTACGTTGTTGTTTTATTTGATAATTTTGTAGCAACCATGGCAACAACTACAGAAAAAATTTGTTTTCAAAGAGAAAAATAATATCGAGATGGAGAGGGACAAGTTTCTACTCTCTTCACCAAATACCATAAACCCTTTTCGAAAACAACAATATTCGACGAATACATTTAAACTATAAATATCGAAATTAAAAAAAAAACTTGTTTAATATATGTAAATTAAAAAACTTTACATTAAAAAATATCAAACACGAAACGAAAACGTTTAAATTACAAATTTCAAAAAGTTCCACTTGAAAACTTCAAATATCGAATTTCGAAACTCCGAACAATTCGAACTATTCGCACACACCGAACAGAAACAATGTGTATAGTAATAATTATTGTAAAGGAAATGATAAAACGATTAAATGAATGAAATATTTATAAGAGAACAATTAACGAACAGTTTAAATGAATATGAATACGAATACGAGAAACGATAAAGTTTACAACATGGTCAACATACCAGCGAGCGAGTAAGAGCAGAGCAGAGCGCAAGTACGTACAGAAACGCTTAAGCTTATATTGCCGTATTCGGTTTCTATTTAAACAAAAAGGTAATTGGTACGCACTTGTCTTGTATGGTTATTAATAATTGTTTTTGTATTTTCTTTAAAATTTTTGTTGGAACGTACGTGGTTGGTGGTTCTGGTTGTGGTGTCGGGTGGGTGTTTTTTCTTATTTTTTAACGTTCCCTACACAAGATTTAAGAAGCGCGCACGCGCACGAGCGTTCGAGCGAGTAGAACCTGTCGAAAGTTTTTGTTATATCGGAAAAAAGTATATAAAGAAAAAAACAAAACGAAAAAAAATATTATTTCAAATATTAATCATACAAGTACATACATACATACATACATATATATTTATATGCAATTATTAATTTATGTGAGCGAGAGATAAGAGATAAATTTTCAATGTAACAAAATTCTACAAGATTTATTATAATTATTTTTGTTTTTGTATTTTTTTTTTGTTTTGTTTTGTATTATAATTAATTAATAATATTTCAAGTGTAACGCTTAAATACATTTTATATGCTTACTTATACGACTACTTTATTTAGGCTTTAGATAAGAGTGAGGGGAGAATTAGTGTTTTGAAATATACAGCAATAGGGGGTGGGGTAGGTAGGTAGCAAGAATTAGAAACTCAAATGAATTGAAAAATCAACAACAAAAAATTTAAAAAAATAGTTACATGAGAAGGGAGGAGAGCAATGCAATATTGGGGAACTGATGTACTGATGTAACTGATGAAACAAATTATAATGTGGAACAATTTCTTCTTCTTTTTTTGAAAGCTAAAGTAAATATATTAACCAATGCCAAAATAAACCATATATGGATAGTAAACATAAACCGAATAAAATGGAGCTATGCGATTACACGAAGCTCATTCGTAATATCAATGGAGAGTCAAATAATTGTAAGGTACATAAGCAAATCGAATATTTATTCTTTACATAATCGATGTGATTCGAAATCACTTCAAGAGTTTTGATTTGATCTTTTATTTGCGGTTCAATTGCATTTTCGACTATGACTAATGAAACTATTTTCAATCCGAACAAAAATAGTTTTGAAAAAACAAGAAAGTCTAATCGTATAGCCCCAATTTATAAATCAAATGATCAATGCCTCAAGAGTTGGTACATTCAAACATTGAGCTGCCTTTACTCGTGCATGATTTGCGATTTTTGTTATAATTATTTTTACGAAATATTATGAATTGTCCAAAAGGAAGTGTGCTAATTGCTTAGAATCGCTTAATTTGACAGCTATTGAAACACTTACGTGAACTTCGGAGTTTTGTTATGTTAAGCATTTTTCGGTTCTCTTTCTTTCGAATTTAACGAATTTTAATTAATGAGTTGTACCAAGTCGTTTTTAACAAGTCTAACAAAAGTCTTTAACAAAATGTCATTTAAAACAAGTCGTTGTTAAAAAGTCGTTGCCGACTTATCTTTGTAGGCACGTCTTTGACAACAAATTGTTAGCAAAAAGTCATTCTAAGCCCTAGTCATTGAAATCATGTTGTTGTTGTTAATAAGTCGTAGCCCCAAAAACGTTAGCGCCAAAACTAAAGTTTTCATTAACGACTTGTTTCGTCATTTGTGCTTTCAAAGACATGCGTAATCGAGTTAAACTAAAAACAAAACTAAAATCTTTTCACATTTGAACTCCTCAAACAAACATAAAAAAAACTCGCAAAAAGTAGCTCGACATTTTTATGTGGCTTGTTTTTGTTTTCGTTGTTGTTGTGGTTGTTGTTAATAAAATTTAACTTTAAATAAAAATAGGCAACAGGTATACGAGAGTAAGTATGTATATAGTGTGTAGAAGTAGTAAGAAAAACTGTTTGAAAATTCAACTTGCTTGTTGTATTTTGTTGTTGTTGTTGTTGCTAGTTGGGAGCAATCAAAGGTGCAGCTCAAAGAAACGCACAACTTACGATGGCTGCAGATGTGGTTGTCGTTGTTGCTGTTGTTATTGCTGATGATTTTGTAGTTGATGTTGTTGCTGATGTTTTTCGTGGTAATATTGCTGTTAGAAATTGTTGTTGTAATTTTGGTTGTTGTTGTTGTTGTTGTTGTTGTTGTTTTTATTGTTGTTGTCGTTATTATTTGGCGCGCGTCTATCCATCGGGATAAATAATCGTCGGCGGCATCGTCGCCAAATTCAACACAGACGCCAAACAAAAGGGCGAACCTGGTGGCTGGTGTGACGGCCCACCACCCGGCGTCACGACGGATCACCGGAAACGAGGCTGCATCATTTGTAGCATCGGATGCCCAGCCGGCAGCATTACACCCATGCCTGGCGGTACACCCGGCATACCGGGCATTGGTATCGCTTGCATGGGCCCTAATAAGCCTGCATGGTGAAAAAATAAGAGTTTCGTAAAAATTAATCAGTGCCGCAATATTTCGATCGTAAAGCAAAGCAGAACCAATCAGTTAAATGGATAGTGTGTGTGTATTTCGTTCAACAAGTTTTAAAATGCAAAAGTTCAACACGGGCAAATGTGTAAAAACGGTTAAGTGTATTTAAAAGAAAAAAATATTCCTGAAGGCCAACAAAAAAAGTCAAGTTAAGATAACAAAGAAAAATATTTGAAATACTAAAATCAAGTAATAATCATGTTTAACACTAAAGCAATTGTCGTATAGAAAGTAACTAATACATTCAAGAATTGTGTCATTTGGTTTTCAGTTGGAGTGGATACGAAATACCCAAAAACCAAATCCAACAAATTTCCCAAAATCATAAGCCCCAAACACATAATCCCCAAAATCAAAATTCTCGTGCATGAAATTTCTGGATAAGACCTTATGTCCGAGCCCAAATCAACAAAAGTCACCCCACATGTCAGGTGCTAGCGAGTAACAGTTTGTTGAAAGTTAAGAAACTTTTTTTGGGACTTTTGCTTTTGGGAATTATATATTAGGAGAATATGAGTTTGGAGATTTTTCTTAAGGTTAGGGATTTTATGTTTTGGCTTTCTATTTTTAGGGATTTCGTGGCCCTTCCTTTTGGTTTTAATAATTTATTTATAGAATCTTTTTAGTGTTCAAATGTTAAACAAATAATTAGTTAATTATATAATCTATGCATATTAAACCCACGGCAAACAAACTGTACAAAATATTTAAACTAATTAACAAACTCAAAATAATTACGTAACATTACTAAAAATGAAAACAGAATTTCTATGCAATTTTAAATTTAAATTAAAAATATTGTACTCACATTCCTAACTAACCGAATTATTCTTAACTCAAAATGACAAGTTTTTACAAAATTGGTTTTTCTTGTTGGACTTACAAAATTTTTTGAACTTCGTTAAAAGTTTTGAAACTTGCAAATTGTTGAAGTAGTTTTGTTATTTAACCATTTGAATACTTAATAATCAAAGACATTCTAAGTTGAACAAAATGGAAGAGGAAACAAACGAAATTTGCCAGTCAGTAAACTAGAGACAAATGTGAAATGTACTCACCGCATATGAAAGTACAAAGCAACAAAACACACAAAAAATTTCAGAGTTAAATAACGGAGTTTTAAATATTACACGGAAGCATGACAAAACTATTTCAGGTAGCTGCAGTAATCACAGACAGCGCTCTCTCAAAATCCGTTCGCAAGGCAACCAAAACAGCAAAAGCAATAAAATTAACAAAGAAAACAGAAAAATAACAGGAAATTAAAAAAATGATTATTGAGTTTTTATTTTGATGAGTTCAAATAGTTTGAATAGTTGAGAGAGAGTTGCTCTCACGCTCGCCCTTTTTGACAACTGAACCGAGCTTTCCAATTACTGCATGTACCTTGTAATAGTTTTGACATATACGGAAAGAAAAAACTTAAAACGGGTAGAATTTATATTTTCAATATGATCTAAAATTTGTAATTCAAAATTTGGTGACTTAAACTGAATTCGAAAAATCAGAGTTTTGATCATATTTTCACTTGCGGAATTTTTAGTTGAAAAACTCAAAAAAGACAATTTAAAACAAACAAAAATGATTCGAGTAGACTTCGCTGCCTTCTTTAGGTCAAATTCAGAAATATAAACAAACAAGAAGACTTTTAAAAATATATAGTTTCTTGGAATCGCGTCTATGGAGGACGTGAAAATCAAATGAAATTGAATTGGTCCTTTCAATCGGTTTTTTTTATACTTTTCATATATTCAAAAGAAAAATTTCAAAATTTAAAATTTTAGTTAAACAAAAAACTTCATTTTAAAAAGAAATTGGGAAGAATTTCAATTTACAATATGGATGTGGCGGATATAAACTCACCTGCCGGCATTCCGGGCATTCCAGGCGGTCCGCGTAGCATATTTCCACCGATGAGAGTGCCATGCGGTCCGATCGCCATGGCGGGACGCATCATCGGTTGCATCAATTGCATCTGTCCGGGCATTGGCATCTGTGGACGAACCGTAGGCGAAGACGTAAACGAAGCCGCGGCGAGACAAGGACGAGTCGAAGCGTAGCATAGCGAACGATAACAAAAAAAGGAGGAGAAAAATTTGCGATTAGTCATATTCGCGTAGAGACGAGAAGCGAGAGTACGGTTACACAAAATTATCTAATGTTATTAATATTTTTATTTTGGTTTTTGTTGTTTTTTTTTATTAATATATGTAATATTATTTTTGATAGTAGTGGTGTATTTTAAAAGAATAATAGTAATATAGTAAATTTGTTGCTTCGCATTACATGAATATAAAAGGCAGTTGTTGTTTTTTTTTTTTATGTAATAGAAGAAGTAGAAAAGTTGAAAACGTACTTACAATTCGAATTGGACTGTGTGTGTGTGTGGCTCAATCTCAATCTAAATCTCACAAATCAGTCTCAAATTCACAGAAACAATTTCAATTTTTTGCAATAGGTTTTTTTTTTTTTGTTGTAATCTAGTTATGCGTTTTGTTTATAAGAAAATAATAATGCGATTTGTACTAACCAGCTTTTGTTTGTTTGTTTGTTTGTTTGTTTGTCAAAGAGAATTGTTCCGCTTCTTCTCAGTATGTTTGTGTGTGTGTGTGTGTGTGAGTGAGGGTAGGTGTATTTAATTGTGCGTGTGTTTGTGGTAAGTGTTCCGCGTCTTAATTGGGGAGTTTTCATAGTTCGAACTTTTTTTAAATAGACGGTTTATAGTACTAATAGTAATTTTAATAGTTGTTGTGTTCAGGAGTTTTTTTAAACCGATATTTTTCAGATATTACAAATTAAACAATTTTGCAGAACGAAAAACAGAAATAAAGTAAATTAAAGTCCAACATTGCAATGAAATCAAAGTATAACCAAAAAAGGACGATTCAAAAGAATACATTAAAAGAATTTTGTAATTTTTTAAAGCACATCAAAGAGTTCAAGTCAAAGAAATTAAATTTACAATCTTGGCGAAAATAATTAATAAACAATAAAAATGCATTGAAAAGAGACTATTCCACGTTTTTTGGACTCAAACATCTTCCAAAGAACATTTCACGTTTGGACGTTGGGTCTTCTTAACAAAAACGTATCTTAACCAATATGCATTTAAAAGTAATGGGTATAGTAAATAAATTATTTAAAACACATTTGCAAAAAAGTGATACAGGCGAAGAAATTCAGAAAAGTCAATTATTGAAAGAACAACTCAATACTTAAGCGAAATGGAGAGACTGTGGCCATAATAAATGAGGACTTTTACTTAAATAATATTTTTAAACTCTTTTAAATTTATGTAAACAAACGAATAATTATAACAATTTGAATAAGTACACAACGTACTCATATTTATAGTAAAAACAGTAACGTTAATTATAATTATTTAAGGAAATTAAAAAAAGAAAACGAATCATTTTCAATTCGATCAAGTGATAACGAATGTTCGAAATGAAAACTCCACGTTTTAGTTGTAGTCGTATTGTTAATGTAAGTGTTGTTGTTGTCGTTGTTTTTGTGTGTGTTGTTGTTGTTGCATTTGCTCTTATATTCTAAGAATTAATATTGGGAAAATGCATGTAGTATGTATGTAAGTTTCTATGTATGCTTGTTTGTATGTATGTATGTGTGTTTGGTATGGTATGTAAATTAACACTAAACTGCCCCATTTAAGATTGTCCATATTTTACAATTTACAAAAACATTTAGATATTCAAGACATATCAATCAACCAACTCAGCAACCATACGACAATTCAATTATGTAATAGAAATGTTTAAAATGTACTTACTTTGGTTTTGCATTTATTGTATTGTACTTATCTGTTTATTTTTTCTGTAACTGTATTTCGTATGTATTCGAATCTAAATTCATTTTAATTTCTTTTCTTTTTTAGATTTTTTAATTTTTTTTAATAATTTTTTATTTTTTATTTTTTCAAAACCAAAACGCAGCCATTGACAATCAATCCTATTTGATGTCAATATCAACACACAACTTGAAAAATTTTGAATTATGTAATAATGAAATTAGTTAGTTTTTTTTTTTCAAAATAAAGAATATTTTTTTATAAGCGCATCTTTAGGAATTCGCAAACTCCCTGCGGCTTAAAAAGCAACTGAATAAACTCTTCAATTACCAAATAGAATCGAAACTGGACCGGTTATGGAAACGGATTTTTTCTTTTTGAAACCGGAATCGGAATCGCAATTAAAAACCGAAATTGGTATTAAGGAATGAGATGAAACAAAAACCATTATTTGAATGTAGAAGAAATCGACGTCGAGCTCGAAATCTTAACCGAAGCTATTATTTGAAAATGTATATAAAACGATTATTTGTGAATACAATGAAACCGTAACCATGAAAACAAGTTGCAACCTTATTTAGAAGTCATACCACGAACGGTCTTTAAACCTTTTCCCAATCCTTAAACCCTTTTGCTTATTAAGACTTTTTCTATTTTAAAAGCTGGCTGACAAAATTGAGTTCCTTTTTCTATACTATAAAGGTTTTTCAACTTTAAGTGCGACTAACGAAACCGATATTCAAATTAATTCACACTTTTAATTTAAGGGTAATTTGTGATGTAATAGATTCTAAATAAAAAAAGGTTTAATGTAATTCTTTGTTTAGTTGTTAATAATCGAAATGTTGTGCCGCTTTAGACCTGACTCCACCTTCTCAATTAATAAATTTTTGCATTTCTTAAAATTGTACTTTTTTAGGAAAACTTTAATACTTTAAAAAGCCGATAATAATCTTTAATTCTTGTCCTTAAGTTTTACTTAGCTATGCGCCCATGTACTAAAGTGTTAAAGGGTTTATACATTTCGACATTGCCCACTCATGCCACTCACTGACAGGTTTTTAAAACTTTGAGACCAAATAAAAGCCAACCAACGATAGTACTGGGCATAATGGGGTTATATGTTTTGATTATCGTATAAAGGATATTTTATCCAATATTTAATTAGATTAAGTAAATTATTGTTTCTTTAAATTATTACGCGCAATACATAAAGACATCTTATTAAACTACTTATGTATATAAATATGGATTCAAAGAAAAGAACAAATAAGTTAAATTTTGAAAGAGGTTTTTAGTTTGAAATTGCTAAGCATTAGGCGCAAGCAAATCGCGAAATGAAAGTGAATTTTAGCGAAATTTGTTAGAACAAAGAAAATAATTGCAAACGACGTGGGCCGACCCAAATGAAAACTGTCATAATTTTCGTTTTAAGTACGCTTGTCATAAATGAGAAGCTTTAAATTAAAAGGTGATCAATTTAATTTTGGAAAAAAATGAGGATAGTTTTCACCCAACTCCAGATAAAATAAAACCTTCTAGTAAGTTTTCAGAACGGAAAAATTTCGATTCTTCGAAAACGTCAAAAATGTGCATTGGCAAACATCCTTTCAAACCTAAAAAGGTCCTTAATACGGATCCAAACTCAATTTTTATTGTTTTTATGGACTCTGTTAATCAAATCTTAGACAGTCCTTTAAGAATGAGCACGATTCGCACATGATTGAAGAGAGAACGCTTTGTTTTACGGAAACAATTTCAAAAGCATTAGCAGTAAGTTTAAGAAAGGTGCACTTTCTTGACGACTTTCAGATATTTAAAGGCGACAGTGGAACTTTTCTGTTAATTTGCTGCCAACCAAACGTCGCACAAATTTTTTCCAAAACGCCTAAAACAAAATGATGTAAATCAATTTGCAAATAAAACAATTGTCTTCGAAAGCTGCTGAACAAACTCCAATATCTTTAAATACTTTAAGTATATTAAAAACGAACAATTAAATAAATTTCAGTTTTTTACTTAAAACCAAAGATATCCAACAAATTACATTCGTTTGTGGATCCGATGAAAACTCAGCGAGAAACTTATTTTTGAGAAACAAAATTTTGTTCTAGTTATATTTAAAATTGCACCAAAAATATTCGACGAGAATCAATGAAAAACAATTGTCAGTGTTTTTTTTTAACGATACGACAATGCCCACCCATGCCACTCACTGACTTGCCTTCAGCACACACGCGCCGCTCTAGCAGCAATGAAGACTTACCATTCCCATAGCAGTCGGTGCGCCTGGACGCTGTTGCTGTTGTTGTGCCTGTGCTTGAGCTTGCGCTTGGGCTTGCGCCTGCTGCAGACGTTGTATCATAACGACACGATTGAGATCCTCCAGCTGTTTTTGTTGTTGTTGCTGCTGTGCGGCAACCGCTTGGGCTACCTGGGCCTGTGCGTGCGCCTGTGCCTGTGCGACCTGTGCCTGAACTTGCGCCTGTACTTGCGCCTGGGCCTGGGCTTGAGCCTGTGCTTGTGCCTGCGCTTGGGCCTGTGCGACTTGCGCCTGGGCAACAGCAACCATTGCGGCGGCCTAACAAAAAAAAAACCGAAAAAAAGAAGAAGAGGCAAAAAGAGAGGACGGTATTTTAGAATTGAATGGACATTGTTGTGAATATTTAATTGAAATTGTTGGTTTAAGACTGCTCGAGGCAGCACGAAATAAATAAAGACAAGCGTTGGGGCAGCAGGACGGTGGAGTTGAGTTGAGTTAAGTTAAGTAAAGTGGAGTAATGTTGGTGCTTGTGAACCTCTCTTTTAAATTTAAATTCCTTTTTGCAATTTTAAATAAAAATTAAAGAATAAGTTAACCAATTTTGATCAGGACCAAACAAAAAAAATCGAATGAAATTTTGTTAGTGGCATGTGAGGTATCATTTTACAACCAAGCACTAGTTAGCTAGTTTAAAAAGTTACCATTTATCGAGTTAGTTTCTTTTTAAACTGAAACTTAAACTAATAAAAGAAGACTTTTATTGGAAAAAAGAAAATTAATTGTTTAATTAATTTCATTTACTACAGCCTGGATTGATTGTAGAGAGAAAACATAACCTCAGAAAGGCAGACGCGAAAAGGACTTAATTATATTTTAATTTACATGGTGGCAGCGATAAAGTTCGCTTCAGGGTAGAGGGGAGCGTGGGTAGTGTGATGAGGTGCTCACTCGCGAAAAACACTTCTCTCAACGAAACGCTGCACACACGAGACAAAAAAAGAACTTGAACGTGTTTTGGTTTTATTTAAAAATTTCATAATTTATTTCAATTAAAATCGCATTGTTATTGTTTTTTTTTTTTTTTCTTTTTTTAGTTGTAAATTATAAAAATACACACACATTATATTCGTTAAGTTTAAATAGATTTTTCTTTTTTTCTTGTAGTCGGAATTGTTATTTTTAAAATTGCAAAAATTTAATTTTAAATTAAAAGAAAAGAGTTTACAATTTTGCGGTGGAAACAAGTAAATACGTAAGTATATTTTCTATATGTATATATAATATTGTAGATACATATATATATACAATATTTAAAAATAGTAAGTTGTGGTTGCTTGATGAATTCTTTGTTCGTTTTTAAAACTTGTAAATATTTAATCATAAGAAAAACACTTGGAAAAATTCTGGAATACTTAAATGCAAAATCTGTTCCGTTGACGTATTCGGAAATGTGGACAGGTTTCTACTAACTTTTTTAAATTGTTTTATTATCACTTGATTATTTGATATTTTAATGTCATGTGAATGGATTTAACTGGTTCTATATTATTCAAAAAATTCAAAAACAATTGTAAAAAAAAACTGTCAATAAGTTGAGTACGCAAACAGAACAATTGTCGGCGTCTGTCTTTCGGTCAGTCGGTCGGTCTGTCTTTTCGTTTCCTCCGTCTATCGTTCGGCATGCCAATGGCCAATGTTTCAGGTTTCAATAGTAAACAATAAAACATATCGATACAAATGAGATTAGGTTCAATGCAACTCAATTTCGTTTCGCTTGACCTATGAATTATTTTGAGCTTTTGAGTTAAAACATTAATTTGTATAAGATTAAAATGAAACTCGATCGCAATTATTTATATTATTAAAAAAATTAGGACAAAAATTTAATAAATTTGTTGGTTTAAAATTGTAAACTTGTGCAATTTTTTCAATTGCTTCGATTATTTAAAAATGTGGCGGCGAATTGAAAAAATACAATTTGCCTTTATGTATGCTTCAACTAATTGCAATCAAACTTGTCAAAAAGGTAACAAATACTTAATCACCAGCATAAAAATAATAAAAAAAATGTTAAAAGCAGCTTTTTCTTTTTTCTTATAATTTGAAATGGTTTTTTTTTTCAATATCGCATATTTTACAAATTTTTTCAAATAGGATAAATCAAATTTCCAAACTTGATGTAACCTGCACCAAAAACTAAAAAATAAAACAATAAAACAACTTAAAAAAATCCTTATACCGATCTTATACCGGTCTCGTTTTATAATGTCAAGTTAACGAAAGAGATAATATTTAACGAAGTCTAATTTGATTCGATACTTTCACTGTTTACTATTTAAATATGTAACCTAAATTTTTCGCACCATTTATTTTTTAAATCATTTTATGTCTCTCCGCTTTCATTTTCTTCCTTACTTTCTTGCTTGTTTCACTCAGTTATATTGACTATAGTTTCTATATCTATTGTAAGAACTCACTTCCTGTGCCTTCGAGATGGCGGCAGCGGTGGCCGCTGCGGCGGCATTCGAAACAGTTGTTGTCGACGTTGACATCGAGGACGTGGCCGAAGTACTCGCAGCACCGCCACCACCACTAGCCAAAGAGGTCGGCGTTGTGTTGTTGTTGGAAGAGCGTGTCATCGAATTTAATTTGCTCTGATATTTGTGTTTACGTGCGCGCAACTCCTCGAGCGATAGATCCTCTGGCGGATGAATAATTTTGGAGGTGACACCGCTTGCGTTTGACGCAAGAACAGGCGGTTTTGGTGGCTCCGGTGCAGCAGCATTTGGCGCGGCATTTGGATTGTTTGTTGTGGGTGGTGCGCTGATTGTGGCATTGCTAAAAAAAAAAAATGGTTTTAATTAGTCATTTGTAACGGGAATTTTTTATTATACAATAACAAATTTACCATTTTTATATAAATTAAACAGAGCAGAAGATTTTAACTTTTTTAAGTACATACCTATACGCAGGGAACGTTGGCTTATGTTGTTGATGTTGGTGCTGCTGTTGCTGTTGCACTGCAGCCGCATGGTGCGCCGCTGCCGCAGCGGCCGCTGCTGAGGTTGTCGCCATTGCAGCGGGGAAGAGCGGTCGCGGTGGCATCATATGTGGCGGCATCATTGGCATACCTCCGGGACCCATAAACGGCGGCATAGGCGGCATGTGTGGCATCATGTGATGGTGGCCCATATGTCCGAATTGCTGCATCATATGCGGCGGCATCATATTTGGTGGCATCATCATTGGAGGTGGCTGTTGCGTCAGCGGTACTATACAAAAAATTATAAAAATGAATATATGTATAATTAAAGAACCTAATATGTTTCACGCTTACACGTACATATATGTCGAAGAATAATTATAGCCAACCTTTTAACATTTTTTTTTGCTACATACCTTCCACTTTCTTCTTAGCTGCCGGTTCATCATCGTCCGAATCTGATTTGCCGCCGTTCTTTTGCCTTTCATGCTCGCGCAAATCTTCCAGCGGAATTCCGTCCATGCCGAAAATCTCAATTTCGATATTCGAGCGATTGGGAAGCGAATTGGGCACCTTATCAACGGTTTCCTTGTGTACCTGCATGCAATGGATCGATAGTCCGGGCCCCGTATACAGTTTCTTGTGGCAGATGTGGCACTTGAAATGTTTCGCTTTTTGGTGTTGAACCAATATTTTCTCATCATCGAATTCACGATTGCAGTACCTAAATTTTTAATTAGCACTTTCGGAGTCAAGGAAAATTTCGAAACCAAAAATAATAATAGAAAAATGGGACAAAAATTTTGTCATGTGAAAATGCATTTTTTTCCCGCGTGGAAAACATCAAAAAATAGGTCGCGCCACCACGGAGCACCCTGCAGCGCAGTTATGTAAAAATACTCTAAACAGCAAATAGTGTAGATACAAATTTTACCCTTAGCGGAAAAGAAAAATAATTGGATTTTAGTTTTTGTTAAAAAGGATACCAGCACCAGGGTTTCGAAGCCTTCTTCTTCTTGCGTCCCATTTTCAATTGTTTTTATTTTGTATTTACTTGTAAAAAAAAATTTATAAATTCTTCTCGGTCACTACTTTTTTCTTCTTTTTTTGCCAACACGAACGAAAATCTGTAAATGCGGTGAAGAATTCACCGCGTCGAAGCTAGTCGTCTGCCGTTGTTGACTATTGGTGAATATTCAATGTTGGTGAACAATGGCGGAACTGCCAGATGCTATTTAAAAAATTATTTTTATCGTGAATATATTTTTAAGACTTTCCATATGTTTCCTAACATACCAAAAGCTTAAAAGTGATCTCAAAGAACTTATATTTTAATTAAAACAATTCTATAATTTAAAACGCCTGCAGTAGTTCATTTCAACGCAAAATATATTTAAAGATGGAAAGTATTCGTAAATACGTATATAAAGCGTAAGTTTAACTCGACAAGTCTCACGAACCCGGAAGACATATTTTTGTCAAAGGTTCTTTTCAAATGAAATAAAACTGAAAGTCCAACCTAATACTGGCGTGAAGTCATATCTCGTTGATGATAAACAATCTGAAAATCATTTGTAAAGTTCCACAGGCAGATCTTTAGTTCAAAAGCCATTTCACAGTTACTGCGTCCGTTGTATTTCATATTGGCGTTATGTGTACACTTTGCAACCACCTCCGCATTGTCTGAACTCATTAACGCTTCATCGAAACTTCGCAAAATTTCCGTTTCCTTTAATAAATAAATCAATGAAATTAAATATTTTCCATAGAATTGCCAATAACATGTTTGAAAACTTACATCCAGGCGGCCATATCCATCAAAATAGTGAAAGTGTCGAAAAACGCAGTCCAAGTTCCGTTTATATTGCGTCTGGAAAGTAATTTCGGTTTTGTTGGAATCGGTTTCGGCGCCACCTTTCGAAATTTGATCACAATACTCTGTTGCGGATACGCCTACCGGCTTCGATTTCGGCAGCTAAAAAGCAAAATGAAGTTTATTTTTCATATATATTTTATGAGTATATACTAGCCTAAAATCCCGTCTTACGACACCATCAGACATGCTAAGCATATATTAAAGTACATTTACAGTACAGCTTCACAAGTGAAATTAATAGAGAGCAATTGCAAACTGTATTTAAATCGAAGAGGAGGGAAAGTCACAACTATTAATAATAAAACCTGATCTGGATATAAACATAATTTGATATTGTTGCTTCCTTCTTCCCATACAATTTCAATGCAACTGTTCTCTTCTAGTTTCACTTGTGCAGCTGTAATGCAAACTTACCATGCTTTTGAATGGTAGTTGTTGGAGCGTTCTTGTCTTTTCATTTTAAGATGTTCTTCCCTTATTATTATTTATTTTCAAAACCGTCTTTTTGTATTAGTTCTTACCTCCCTAAAAACGATTCCGAAATCCTTTTCATAGCCTTCTTCAAAAAATGTAAACTTTGCCAGTTCGGGACAGTGTATATGAAAATTCATCCATTTATAATAGTAAGAAAGACACCTGTCATCCAAATCATCGTGCACTGTAAATTTTCCTAAACATTCTGTGATTATGTCGTCTTCAACAGTGGCCCATACAATATTTATCAATCGTTCCTCCTTTTTAAAAAAAAATATTATATATATATTTATTCAAGCCTTAAGACTTGTTTTTCGATTCGTTAAACTCAAGCTGTCGATGGAATGACAAATGCAAATTGGAATTTAATACGATTGCAACTTGAGTTTATATTAAAACTTGTTTTTTTAACTCACATCCAAACCCCTTCCAAGCACATCAATTAAACCCAATTTTCGCAGAAGACACTTGATATAGCAATGCGTTACATCGGTATCGGGAAATTGATTTCTTGACCACATTAATTTAAGCTGCTCGTCCGCTGCGGAGTCACTCTGACAACGTGCCTTCGCAAAACGTACATCTTCAGGCGACAACTATCGAAGATAATTAAAAAACACATCATTTACAAAACGTTACAAACGTTAAACTTTAATTACCACAAGATTATATGCAGTTTTGTTGTACACAGCGAGTGACGAAGCAAGATTCACCATACATTGCAGAAACAAAAATACCACAAATAATTTTTGAAATTTGTTATTTATATTTTGAAACATCATGTTTAAAAGCGTTTATCAGTTTAAATGTGTTAAACATGTTTAGCAACGCATGTTTAATAATTTTTTTTTATTTTAAAGCTGTTTAAAGTTGTAAATTTAACAACAAGGCGACATACACTAGACCGACATTATTGTGTTCTACAATATTTAAGAATAACACCGCATCTGATAACTGATAAGCAATGAATGAGTGTGACGAAAGTCTGCAATGCCTGAGCGATTGTTCAATTTTAAACATTGGAGCTGTTATCTTTTCTGTACCTAAATACATACATATGTACAATATATACTCCAACATTTGGTTATTTTATCTTTTTTAAACCAAAAGAACGTTTCACTAAATTATGACAAAACTCGAATTTAAATAAAAACAAAACAATTTACAAAACTTTTTACTTTCTATCTAATTGTAAATAATACAAAGGAACTTTGTAAATAATTATAACAATAAATAACTAATAATCACTGTCAACTTTTGTTAACGTTTCTCATAGGAGAGAGTCAACTGACTCAAGCTGCATTACCTGGAACTACTTATGCTACTAGTTACAGGAAACTATTGTAGTTAAATACTTACCTTCCAAAAATTACTTCTAATCTCACAACATAGTTTTTAAATTATTCCTATAAATGATTCGATTTTATACAAAGTTATATTTTTCATTAAATTAATGATAATAGTTCTAGAACCAATGATGTATTAACTATACATTATGACTAGTTCGTAGAGAGTCAATATAATAAAGTAGCTGAGGTAACTCTCCGACTGGCTATTGCACCTGGGATTGTCTAAAAAATAAATTTATAAAAAAAAAAAAAAATTTCTATACGTTGGGAAACACATGGCCACAACAATTGGAATGGAAAAAAGACGATGAACAAATAAAAATTGATAAATATAAGTGAATTAAAACAAAAACAACAACAACAAACGCAGCATTATTTGTTGCTAATGAAAAGCTGATAAAATAGAACTTCTCTTGTTTTAAAAACTGCTGAGTTCATTTTAATTTAAATAAAATAGAAATAATTGTATTTTCCATTAGTATTAGAGTTGGAGTTGACAATTGTATTAAATATGCCTTCTCCATGTTTAAAAAAAAATTATTTTTATCTCTGATATTAACTCATTAAAATTACACTTTGTCGAGCTTCAAAGGAGGTTTTCATTTCAGCCTTACTTTACTTGCACAATCGAAACAAGAAAAGATAAATTATATAGAAATCGGAGAGGTATTAAAGAAGCAACTTAGCGAACTCTATAGTCTGCTCTAACTGAGTTTGCTATGAATAGTTGTGCCTTTTATTCGTCTTCGCTTTATTTACAAATACGTTCAATCAACCATTTAACCAACTATCAACACTATAAGTCTACAAACAACATGAAACTTCAACCAAAAACATTTTTACAACAAACAATTTATTCACAATTTCCTCTGTGATAGAGACTAAGAGTCTCTGGTCAGCCCCTACTGGGGTTGTCATACCCTATACCTCATTTACCTTATTAATTTATGCTTCGAAAATCGGCTGATTTTGATTTCCATATTTATTTCTCTTCATTTTTTGTAATTTCTATTTTTGAATTTAAATTTTTACATTTTACATAAAAACTTACTGAAAAACAGAGAAGAGCTTACTCAAAACGATTTTTAAGACTACAAAAATACGACAGTTACGAGTTTATGTGCTAAAAGTTAACACCAAGGTTTGTCCCAAATGATTTTCCATTGCTAACTGGATAAAATATTTGTTTTATGTTACGACTTGTGACACCCTGTTGCGAAGACGACAAAAATGAAAGAAACGAAAACTAACCTCACTTTCCCCAGCGACAAAAACAAGAAATCAACAAACGTTTTGTTTGCCGCATAAATATTTCCAAACATCTAAAAAAACCTTAAATAAATGGCAGACAACAAACAAAAGGTAGATATCGCGTCGTAAGAAATTCTCACAAACATTTTTGGTAATGAACTTGTTCTTAGGGAGGAGGCGGCGGTGGAGGTGGTGGCAGCAATAACGATGGCAAGGAAAAGCGACGCAAGGAATCTATACTGGACCTTACTAAATATCTGGAAAAGCAAATTCGCGTTAAGTTCGCTGGTGGACGTGAAGCAGCGGGCATTCTAAAGGGTTATGATGCCCTGTTAAATCTGGTATTGGACAATACGGTGGAGTACCTGCGCGATAACGATGTGCGCGACGCTGAAGAGACGCGTAATCTGGGCTTGGTCGTGTGCCGCGGCACTGCGCTGGTGTTAATCTGTCCGCAGGACGGCATGGAGTCTATACCAAATCCATTCATTACGCAGGATTAAAGATAAGTAGACAGAAAAAAGAAAACAACACTGACTTCTTTTTTTTATACAAAAATGTAATAAATACTTTTAAATGATAGTAACAAAAACAACTTATGGCTAGAATATGAAACTATATGAAAAATGTAATAAAACTAAAACTCTAAATACAGTTAGAGATAAAAATGAATACATGAAATAAATTTTGATAATCTTAAGAAAAATGTGGGCGTGATTACAATTAAATTAATCTTCGAAGACAATTGAAAGATAAAAAAAAGTGAAATTAAATCCCTTTTCATCATTTTGCGGTTTTATTGGCAAAACATAAAAGATCTTATAATTATTAGCTGATTTGTGAAATAAATATTAAATATTGGTTAAATGGGGTTGAATAAATTTACTTACATATTTATGTATGTTTAAAAAAAATTACTCACTATCTCAATCTAAACCGAATTCGTTGCGTATCCATGGATACTGTGCCGGACAACTGCTGCACGTATAGAAGAAACGATCCTGCTGCAGGACGCGACTGCGCAGTTTACAAGTATTCGCAATATTGCAAACAACTTCGCGTGCATCGAGCTGCTTTGGTTTACAGCTCCACGGCTCGAACTGATGCAGTTGATTGCTTTGCGTGGGCTGACGCATCCATTGAATCGCCTGTTGATTTGTGACAAAATAAACGTCTGGCAATTTTTGCACATCGTCCATGAATTTCTAAAATTCAAATGAAATTCGATAAGTTTATTTGGCAGTTGTTTACTGATAAAATGTTATTTTTTAATTAGCTGTTCACTATGTTCTGTAATATTTTTTTTTACCGATTAGCCAAAGTAAATAACTACTTCGTAAACTTACCAGAAATGCATTCAAATAGTCGATTTTCTTGAACCACGTTGAATGAAAGAACAGTCCAAGTGGTGCGCGATTCGATAGATAATGTCGCTTAAAATTGTGCGTCAGCATACGATAGATATCATCGCCAGTCAAATGCGGCGGACAACTGTCCACCATGCCGCAGTTGAACTCATCCGCTTCGAGTTGATTGACAATCATTTCCCATACGCCCGGATAACTACGCGACGGACAGTTTTGATTTACACCCACACAATTGTGTGGCATCTTATAATCGAGCGTATACGGCCATAGGGGCGGATTCGAATATGGTGCTGTCATCGAAGAGTCATACACAAAACCAAATTCTTTCATCATTAAGAACTGACGATTCCAGCCGACGCGCAAGAAAGGAACACGCATGCCGCGTATCTCATCCATGCGAACACTAGCGAATTTATTCAAAATATTCGCCTGACCAACCATCTCGTCGAACCAATCCTCAATGGTGGCGTTCTTCGACCACCACATTTCAGGCGCTCGATGACTGTAGAATAAAATTGAATAAGCAATTGTTTTTTGTTTAAATGACAAAAGCCTCTCCAATTAATTGTTTTACAATTGCTAAAAAATCTCACGACACTTACGTTACTGAATGTACTGCAATTTCGTGACCGTCGTTCCATAGCTTCTGCACGTACTGATAGTTCGTATATGGATGCGAGACATAAAATGTACCCTTTATCGGACAACCATTCGGATTACGACGATTTTGTGTAAACAAAACTTTTGAGTAGAGTTCCCAATTCTCGAAATTCACCGCATCGTCAAAGGTGAACAGAATCATTTGCGGCACCTGTTGCGCATCGAGACGTCCCGGTATTTGTGTGCCATCCTTGGAGCAAAAGCAATCGGGTAGCTGACATTTTCGCGGATCACAAGCATCGGCCGCATTTGGATCGTTATCAACGTCACACCAACCCTAAGCAATCACAAAATTTAAACATAATTTTTCAGCTTGATTGTGTGGTATGCACAAACCTCATCGGATCCATCTGGACAATCTACTGAACCATCACAAAAGTAATCATTTGGCAAACAAGTTCCATCGCTGCAACCCAATTGAAACTCATCGGCACAGTCTGCATCCTCCAAAAGCGGTTTTGGCGACTGCGTCTCTGCGTTAACAAATCAATTTATTTATGTACACAAAGTGAAGTAGTAACAATTGTTTGAAGCAGGTATTTCATGTTATTGCGACTTACCAGCCGTTATGTCGCAATTGTCCACGTTTTGTTTGAAGTCGCAAATCTGTCTCAATACATCGAAAAGCAATCCTTCAGAGCATTTGAATTCGAAAACTTCCTCCTCCAGACACAAGAAATACTTTGAGCATTCGCTGTTGGTCCAGATTTTGTGTACGGCTCTATTTGGATTACGATAGAAGCGTACATTCTCCAAACACTGGACATTAGAGCGAAGACTACGTTTGGTGTGATTTGAGGCTTCAACTTACAAATTGAGAAAAAGCTTAAGGTAAGTGTTTAATTTAAAAAAAAAAAAAAATTTGAGTCGATAATTCCAAAAAAATTTATTAGTTTCAGAAGTAAATCTATTATTAGTTGTCCATTCTAATTCTAAGACTTCATTTCAATTTAAATATCATTGGCCTGAATGTATATTTTCAATTAGTTTCCATCAAGTCGAATTAAATAAATTAATTGGTTTCCAAGATTAATTAAATATATATATATATATATATATATATATATATATATATCTGTATCACTTACGAATAGCTTTATCAACTGCAACAAACAATTATTTAATTGTATTAAGTTTATAGCTAACTATTAGTGTTTTCATTGCAGTCCACTTAACTGCAGTTCAAATGCGGCTTAGTAAATGCCAATTGCGGCTGCAATAGCAACGACAACAAAATTAAAAAGCTGAACATGTACACTTTACGATGCTGCAATATTTTTACGCAGTACTCACTTTGGTCCATAGCTTTATTTCTCGCCTACTCATTAATATAATATCGTAAAAGACTTAAAAATGTTGCGACAGATCCATGACTATTTCAGTCATACCTGCTGCAATAAAAGTGCTCTCTTGCTAAGCTAGGAACACTTATCAAAATCCATTGTCAATAAAACCAAAACAGCAAAGGAAACAAAATAATAAAAATAAGTAAAACATATAATTTGTAGTTTTTATTTTGATGAGTTTGAATATTGAGAGAGAGTTGCTCTCACTTTCGCTCTTTTGGACAATGGAACCAAGTTGTCAATTACTACAGGTACCTCTAATTGTTTGGCCATGAACATATCGCATTCGAAATTTGTAAACGCATCAGAATACGACGACAATCGTGGCTCTTTAATTTCTGTGCGTTTCGTAAGTTTTTCAAAAATCCGTTTATATTAAAACGGCAGTTAAAGAAGAACAAGAGAAAATATTTAGCTGACTTAAGATCAATAGTCCATACAATATTTCCCGTTCCGCATTCTCCTTTTCTTCTTTCTAGTCAGTCTATTTCTCCTTTATTTTGAGATAAATAGCGTCAGACCCAGTTCTTCCAAATAAGAAATAAATATGTAAAATATCCGTGGATTCTAAAGAATGTTTCAAATATTCCAAAATAGATGACACCAGTTTCGGCTTATATGCCATACTGACATTAAAGTTTTATAGACAATTTAAAGGCATATAAAAACGCGTGCTCTTTAATATCTCAAAAAATAAAAGAAGTTATCGTTAAACGGAACACGCCATTAGAAAGTATTGAAATCGTTATGCTATAAAAATAACAGCATTTTTCACGTACGATAATATTTGAATGAGCAGTCGATATGTTGTCACAACAACAGCAACATATCAGACGACTTGACCAATCTGCAAAAATACGACAAACTGCATTTACGTCATTCATTCACACGCAGCGGACGCAAGGACAGACAGACAGACACTCAGAGCAACATGCGCTCGATTCCAACCGGTCATTCATGGCATCTACTTCAAAATGTGAATGTGGGAATGCTGCCATCAAAATAATGAATTGGTGAATGAGAAGAGTTGCTGCATTGAAAGCTCAAATATGCAATTAAAAATAAATTAAATCAAAACAAATTTCAATTTGTTAAAAAATGCTAATCGAGATACAACCCGAAATCATTTGCCAAATTTAAAGAGCAGTAAATTTGAATTTTACGCCACGTGCGAGTTTTGTTAAATAACTCACTTAAATTATGCAATAAGAGATGAACAAATTCAAAAACAAAACGCACAAACAGAGTCAAGTAAACTTTCACGCCTGCGCGTTGATAGCGCGCCCAAACGCGCGTATTTCAAATTAATGAAGCAACAAGCGCTTAAAATGAACCATAACAAAATCAAAACAAAACAAAAATAAAAATAACAATCGTTAGCGGAGAAATTACCAATTCGAATGGCATCCAAAGTCGCTAAAGCAAGCACGATCAGAAGCAGCAATTGTTGCATCGAAAGTGTTGCAGACAAACGAAATGACTTGTGATTCGTGCAATAACGAAGATCGCGATCGCCGGTATAGTGACCGACGACCTTGACTGGAAAACTTTGACTTTGAGCATTTCCCCGGCAACTTTGCATTTTCTTTTGCAGCGACTTCGTATCCAGTTATCTTTAAGATCGTATTCTTTAGCGCGTTGGGAGACTTCGCGTTTTAACGGCGTTCGAAGACACAATCTTCACTTATATGTTTTGACTTTTTCCTATTTTGCCAACTGTCCGATTGAAGACGCGAACTGAAACTGAAATTGGTGGCGCGCCGGTGTTGGCCATTTATAGCCGCGGATCTCTTCGAAGGCGTTTGAGTTTGCTTGATCTCTTAATGTGAGTTTTCTCTTTTGCATAGTTATAGTTATCACAAGAAATTGGGAGTTTATGGGGAGGCCATGAGACATAACGAGGGGATGCATCACAATCACAAAAATTGTCTGGCAACACTGAATGGCTGTGGCTAGAGTACACCAAATAAATACACTTTGACTGTGGCATTGTGCAGTGTTAATAATCTAAGAACTGTTTTGTAATACTACTGAGGTGTAATCTTATTCAATAGACATAGGAATCTCGGAAAAATTCAAAATTGCATCAAATCTAATGCCAGGAAAATTGGAAATATTTTTAAATAAAAGGAACATCCACTGCACACAAAAAGAGATAAGATTATGAATTACACTTTGAAAGTAAATTAATAATCAACTTGATACCTAACAAAAATGGTAATTTTGAAAAGTATTGTAGTATTTTACAGGTAACACGGTGGTTCATCATCCGGCGCCATCTATGCACTACCACTAAAGTACAAACAAAAGATGTGTTCATTGCGTCAGCGGTGCGGACTCCAATTTTACGTTTTCAAAAAGACTTTGCACCACTTACGGCAACCCAACTAGGCGCGTTGACAATAGAATCTGCCGTCAAACAAGCCGCGATACCATGTGATGCAGTCGAAGAAGTTTATATGGGAATGGAATCCACGATTGGACTTGGACAGGCACCGGCACAGCAAGCTGCACTTACTGGAGGGCTGTCAAAAAGCGTATCTACAAACACCGTAAATGCACCAGTCGAAGTCGCTGGTCTAAAAGCTATTATACTGGCGGCACAAGCATTGAGATTAGGACATGCACACGTGTCACTAGCCGGTGGCATAGAGTCAGCATCGAATGTGCCAACAGGTGTCGCTATGGATTACGGACATCGAACACTTTCAGCAGATGAAGAAATGTTTAATAAACTCCAAGCGACTGCGCAAAGCCTGCACATTAGCGAGCAAACGTTAGAAGACTACGTTAAAGAGTCATATGCTTCTGCTTGTAAATCTAGAGACACGGGCGTTTTTGATGCAGAAATAGTTCCCGTGCGAATATCACAAAAAGGAAAACGAGAAATTATTATTGCAGAGGATGCATTGATCGAAGCTGGAATTAAGGCTAACGATAGTGCTGCGGCTTTAGTCTTGTGTTCTCAAGACACTATTAAACGTTTCAATTTATCGCCGCTTGCACGTATTTTAAATTTCCAAAACGAAGAAACAACGTCAATGGATTTGCAAGCGCCTTACCATGCCGTTATGCGACTGCTAAAGCGCCAAGGCATATCACCGCATGACATCGACATGTGGGAAATTGGCATGTCGAATCCCATAATGCTTTTGTCATTTATTCATCAAATGCAAGTCAATCCGCAGAAAGTGAATATGCATGGCGGCTGGACTAGTGGAAGTGCTTGTTCCTCAGGTTTAGTGACACATCTATCGCATTCGCTAAACAGCGGAAATTTTGGCTGCGTAGTCATTAGCATGACTAACAGCGGAATTACAGCAGCAATTTTATTAGAGAAGTGGTAAATGTGTAAATTAACTGAAGTTTCTATTTTTTTGGTAAACTTAAAAATATCTTAATTCTTACAGCGCTAATTCAACGCCTACAAACGCAGCTCTCCCAGTCCTAACCTTGTACACAAAGGATCCCTGTCCTTTGTGTGACATTTTAGTCGAAGAACTGGAAACGCAGTTTGCTGGCGAATACGAATTGCAAAAGGTTTACATTACACAAAAGGAAAACGTTCGTTTTCTTCGGTTATTTCGCTACGATATTCCGGTATTGTTCCTCAATGGACAATTCCTCTGCATGCACAAACTGAATGGAAAATTATTGCGGCGTCGACTAATGCAATTCAAATTTTGTTGACTGTAAACAAATTGTAGTTTTTTTAACATCTCCTATTCTGACCAAATTTTGACTAGGAAATCGTAAGGTCGCTGAAAAGAAACTACAAAAATAAAAGAAAAAACAATTAAATAAAGTTCTGTGACTAACAAAATTAAACAAAAAGTATAAGTGTATTGGTTAGCATAGTTTTTTAGTTAATAACTAACTCTTTAACTATGTTTTCTAATTTCAAACTAGTAAATATCCAAAGTCGTAATAACAAACGTGTACAATAAAAAGTCACATCAACTTCGCCCTTGATTTGTCTTCGACAAAAGCAATATCGGCCTTATTAAATACAATATTAAATACTTTATTAAACTTATAATTATTAATTTTAAATACAATGTAGCATTAGTAGAGAACTTGTTGCTGTTGCTGCAGCTGCTGTTGTGAGCCACTATTGTGTTTACCGTTGCCAATGCCGCCAAAATCAGTAAGCGAGAACGTCCTTAGCAGTTGTTGATTAGTTACCTTGCGATTCAGTTGCTGATGCTGCTGTTGTATTTGCTGCTGCTGCTGTTGCTGCGAAAGCTGTTGTTGCTGTTGACGTGGTTGATGATTTGTTAAATTAATTAGTTTGCGACGACGTTCGTAAAAACGTTTAACCCGACTGTTATTATTGATGTGTACTTTCAGCTGCTGCTCCATTTGTGACGTTGTTACGCCCACATCTTGCTCGCTACTATTGCAATCAGAAAGTAGTGATTTCTTAGCGGTGTTTGCACTGCCGCTAAGCATTTCGGAAATCTGTTTGGCTGAAATCGCTAAATGCGTTTTTCGCGCAACAGCAGCAGGGTTTACTTTTGTAATTAGAGTGCGTTTTACAAACTTGAGACCGCGATCGGGCGCATTATTCGATGACGAAGAGGACAATGCATTACTGACCACACAAATGGTTTTGGCGAAATTGGGACGATTTGTTTGAGGCGTTGAAGGCAGCACAAGCGCCGATAAATTTAATTTGTTTTTTATGTTGCCCAGAAGACCTGAACTGCCGCTACTGCCTATAGAGTTATTAAATGCAACATTTGTTTTAGGACGTGGCGCACGATGCATAGGCCCAGCCCCTCCACCTGCTGCTGCGCCTGGTGACATTGCTGAACCGTTTGTCGCAGCACTTGCATTGAACGTAATTTCAATTGGCAATTGTTTTTGTTGTTGTGCTGCATATGCTGCCTGCTGGGCGGACGTCTGTGACGGTGTATTTGTAATTGTTATGCTGCCGATAGAGAACTCATTTGCATTTGTACCGCCCGCTGCAAGTGCGGTAAAGTAGTTTTGTGCCGGTTTTGCGTTAATTGCGGCAGTAACCGCAGCGGTTACCGCTGCCTCAGCTTTGGATGCGGACGCACTTGAGCCGACAACACCGTTAATACAACCACTCAGCTTGATTGGGCTATTGTTGGCCTTCCGTGTGGTCAGCAAATGCTTACGGAATGTTATGGCGGCCGCCTGTGGCAACTTAATCAGTCCGAAACTATTGATTGCTAGTGGACGTGGTATGCCCGCATAGATGAACACATTGAAATAAAAGTCTTCGTGATATTTCGAGGCATTGGGCAGGGGACTCAGGCTGACATGTTCGTTTTTTATGTTGACATTTACACCGCCAGTGCCAGTGCCACTACCGCTACCACTGCTAGACTTTATTGTATCCAATTGTGAAAAATCAAAATCGGCCATTTCGAAAAATTCGTCACCCATGCCACCGATGCTGTTGCTATTGCCAGCAACTTGAGTCAAATGCGGATTCATGGCATTCTCGACATTGCCTCCCACATTGTCGTAGCCTGCTTGCGTTAAAAACTCGGCGATTACCTGTTGTTGACGTTGTTGACTCATTACGGCAACTTGATTATTCGATGTTATCTCATATATAAGATGTTCTTCAGTAGCAGCGCCGCTGGGCATCACGTATTGCTGCGCTACGCTTGTCGTTGTGCCAACTCCGCGCTGCTGTTGTTGTTGTAAATTGTCTACCAAAAGTCCTGCATGTGTTGCTGGCATTAGAATATCATTTTGACCACTCGTAAGTTGCGTGGAGGTTTCATCTGATAGCGAAGGTATGTTAAAAAGTTGGAAATGTCCAGCTATTTCGTATTCGTTGTGATTGTTGTTGCTGCTGGTAATGTTATTGTGATTGTTAATGTTATTACTGTCATCATCGTTAATCACATATTCCGATTTAGGTTGCTTCTGCAACAACAGCATATCTTCATCCGCACACAAATCGATAATTTGCTTTGATTCGATTAAGCCGTCCACTGTAGAAGTTTGATCATAGTGTTGTTGTTGTTGTTGTTGATGTTGCTGCTGTGTAGTTTGTAATGTTGCCGCTGTGTTGACTGCTTCGTTGTCAATACCTGTTCCTACTCCGTAAGCATTAAGCGATTGTTGTTGATAGAGCAATTGCTGCAGTTGCATCGCATCAATTGCGGTGATCTGATGTTGTTGCTGTTGTTGCTGCAATACTTTATTGTACTGCGTCTGGTAGTGGTGTTGTTGTTGTTGATGATGCTGCTGCTGCTGCTGTCCATCCATTGAAGTCTGATCGGCGTTGTAAATTTTTATGCCTTCCAATTGTTGTTGCTGTGCCGCAGACTCGTAGTGTTGGAATTGTTGTTCGTGTTGCTGCTGCTGTTGTTGTTGTTGTTGTAGCAACTGTTGCTGTTGCTGCTGTTGAAATACATTTAAATCAATCGTCAACTCTGTCGGTTGCTGTTGCTGTTGACCAACAACTAAAATCGATTCGTCGTCATAGCGCATACGCTTTGTAGCCGGTTGCTGCAGATAGGAAGCGTTTTGTTGCGATGCAATTATTGTTGCAGTCGGATCTGTTGTCAGTTCGTTCTCGTCAAAGTGCAGATCACCTTCGGCGGTATTAAGAATTTCATTAATAAATTTCGTATCGAGCATATCCTCGAGTGTTAATATTGAATTGTCATCGGATGATGTATTCTGTTGGGGCTGTGGCGGCGGCAATTGTTCATCGATAACGATGGCAGACGATTCTTGCGTGTAGCCACCGTGTGTTAGGCCTGCTGCCGCTCCAGTTACGACTTCAACGGTTTGCTGTATTTTGTAATCTGTGCCCGCTGCTGCTGCTGACAATGCTGTGGCCAGTGGCGCACGCAGATCGGTTTCGATGCTTTCCGTTGCCGTCGTCGGCTCATTTGTTATATCCATTTTGTATTCGTCATCGTCGTCACCGCAACCGATGCGAGTGATTGAGGATACTGCTTGATGTAATTCATTTATTTGTGGTTGGAATTGTTTTAGGTCTTTGCCGCCCATTGCCTTTGTTATTATTGCTGTGGACGATGGTGTGTTGTTCTTGTTGCTGATTCTAGCTGATTTTGAAGATGATTTGGAGCTGGCGCGTTCAAATTCACTGCTCGAGTTGGATGTTGAGGAGTCTATCGATTCCTGTCCAATAAATGTGGGACTCTTAACCTGCAAATACGGATGAGTGTAAATTTTGAGTTATTATGGACAAATTTTGATAATCATTCAATTGTTGAACGTATAATAAGTATGAGAAAGGCGCAAGAAATTAAAGATTGATTATATGATATATTTTAATTACTGATTAATTGATCTTATTGCATTTAAATGATATACATTTTATAGCAAAGTTTAGTCAAATTTGCTGGAAATATTCAGTTATGGGGAGTACCGAAAGGTTTTTATATAAACAAGTTCAAAAATGTTTGAATCAAATTTCTGATACTTTGAAAAAGTTTAAATAGCTCTGCCTACACCATGCTAGGGTGTATTAATAGATTTTAGTTACTTTTGGAAAGGGAATTTAGAATTTTTCCATAACTAAACTGAAACACTTTTGAGATGTAAAAAAAACAAACAACTAAAGCCCTTAAAACAATACCATCAACGAAAAATTAATTGTTTAAGTTTCAAAATTAAAATTTATTTAAGTAATTTAGTAAAATATCCAAAATCAAAACAAAAAAATTTAAGTTTTTACTAGAAAGATAATAAGTATTAATTATTTTTTGGAATTTTTAACACCTTTTGCGAAATCGTTTCGGAATATTTTAACAAAAAAAATTGTATACAATAAAACGCAAAAAATATATAATTATTTAAAGGTAGATTAAAATACTGAATAACATTTAACTAATTTGTCCACAATATCTTAACGAAACAAACGAATTTTAATTAAGTACTTCAAAGTTGAGATAATTGTCAGGTGATTAAAAGTGAATAATAATATACTAGGCACTACGAAGTACGAGCAAACATAAATTTTGATTACAATTATTGCAGCATGAAATCCAAATAAAAATTAAATATTATCACCTTCTTCTTTGAGGATATGGAGGATATCGTCCCTACTGCAGTGCCTGGTGTTTCCGCCGTACGCGATTTTTCTTTCGTGTCGATTAGCGCAATTAAATTGGGTGATAACGAGCGCTCGTGCATTGTTGACTGTGCAGAAATTGCAACAGCAGAGGCTTCTGCGCCACCACCGCCGCTGCTGCACCAATACATTTTCGGTGTGGGCGGCAAGGAGCACGATGAATTCGAAGAGGACGACGACGACGAAGATGAAGAGGATGAAGAGTAAACCGCTATTGATGGCTGTGAGGAAACTGCATCTAAAGCATTTGAGTTTGTGTTTTTACCCAAACCTGCGCCACTCTTGGAGCTGCTAGACTTTTCAACGCAGCCGTTACCTTTGCCGCCACTGGACACTTTCACTAAACCAACAGCTGGCGGCGGTGGTGGAGCTGGTGCAGCCGAGAGCTTTTCATCTTTGTCTGCAAGTGTAGATGAGCTGCGCTTTTTGCTACTACTGCTTTTGCTTACAATGGACGGCTGCAACGACGAGGACGAAGACGATATTTCCGAGTTCGCTGTCGCCGTTGGGTTGGTGTTGGCGTTGGCGGCGGAGGACGCGGACGCAGAAATCTGCACATTGGGCGAGTTGGTGTTAGAGGACGTGGAACCGCTGCTGCTATTGTGGTGGTGTTTCGTTTTACTACGCGACCGACCACCACTCCCTGAAGACGAACTACTTTTACTGCTGCTGCTTTTATGACGCGGCGGTGGCGGCGGATTTGCCGCTACTAATGTAGACGAGCTCGACGAAGACGCATTCGAACAGGTGGACATAGTACCGGACATATCGGAGGGTGAGTCCACGGCCGCAACAGTCGCGTCCGAATGTAATAGTCCAACGGTTGGCGTATTTATGTTGCTCTCCTGGCTGCTGTTGTCGTGATGCGTTGACGACGCATGCGCAAAGGAGCCGGCAGACGAATCGCAATTTGTGACGGCGAGAACTACCTTATTCGAGACAGTGCTCCAAACGCTAGGATGCTGCAACATCATGTGATTGTTGAAACCCATTTTTGTGTAAATGCCGGTGCACACATTGCATACGACCACATCGAGGGCCGTTTGCTTAGGGACAATGCCGTAATAATGCATATCGCTACCATTTAAACACTGCACCTGTTTCACCTGACGCAAACAGCGCGACAATGATTTGTGGGGTGAACCATTTGAAGAGGAACTCTTTTCACTCTTGCTACTGCTGTTGCTGTTGCCGCCTCGCAAATGTTGTTTCTCTGCGACGCGTATCTGTTTGAGCATCTTCTCAAAATCAAAGACTTGCTGCCATTTCTGGCCTTGATATTTTTGCAACATGTTGTCGCCCAGCTTTGAGGTACTAGTACTGCTGCTGTTGCTGCTACTGCCTCCGGTATTTAAATGTGTCGAGTGGTGCATATCATGTTGGTTACTGCTACCTTTAGACGTCGTCAAAGTTGTTA